>JAODXP020000027.1:16155828-16240828 GCA_027497455.2 Sardinella longiceps
TCCTACATCTTGTACTCTCTCTGGTGATGCTGAAGCCATTTTGGCTCTGCACCAAACTCTAAGCAGTTCAGCAAACAGCAAAACACTGTTTCTTCATGTTTTGGATGTCCCTGCTGCCTACCACAGTCCTATGATGGACCCAATTCTTCCAGAAGTTGAGAGTAGCATAAGCACTTTGGAGGAAAAAGAAATGGATGCAGAGTTGTACTCAACTGTGTCAGGCAAAATAGTAGACAATGATGATTTCTCCACTGGCAAATACTGGTCTAGGAATATTCGTGAGCCTGTGAAATTTGAAATGGCACTGATGTCAGCAGCCAAAAACAGTAAGAATGTTGTGTTTGTAGAGATAGGCCCCAGACGAGCTTTGCAACGAAATATCATGGAAACTCTAGGGAATGACTCTATTGTCCTGGCCTCAGCACAGCCTGAAAAGGATCATGAGACACTTCTTACCACGTTTACTAAGTTATTTGAGTTAGGGTTCAATGCTAACTGGGATCAGTTCTATTTTGGCATGCAAGTTATTCCTACTTCATTTCCAAGATATCAATTTGACTGTGCTCCTAAACTCCTAAAACCCTCTTCATATACACCACCAGAGGGCAGGCCTGTAGCAAGTGGTCATCCTGTCCTTAAACTGACAGGAAAAAGTCCTAATGAGTTTGTATGTGATTTCTCATGTCACCAGCTCTCATATTTGACTGAACACAAAAATAATGGTGTTTCTCTTGCACCTGGAGCCTTGTATGTGGAGATAGGCCTGGCTGCTTGCTTGGCTAAATCTACACCAAAAGTACCACTCAACACGCTACAGCTCAGCATCAACTTCTTGAGTCCTTATTTACTAAATAAGCATCAGCCTGAGCTGAAGGTGACACTTGAAACAGTTGAGCAGGAGAGTCTTTTTAAGATACAGTCTAGTAGCACAGTTTATGCATCAGGCAAAATTGAATCCCAAAGAGATCAAACGGTGGACGAAAGGAACATCTCATTAGACTGTCTATCTAAGAGATGCATGTCTACGATCAAATCTGATGAGCTGTACAGGAAACTAGACATGGGAGGTTTCCAATATGGTGGTGTCTTCAAGAACAAAGGAGACATTTTTTCTGGGGAGGAGTTCAGGGAGGCATTTTCTGTTGTTACTGTTCCAGAGGAGTTGCTTTGTCAAATACATGACTTTTGTATCCATCCAGTCATGCTAGATTACCTTCTTCAAATGGCATCTGTTATAGGTGGCCAAGGGAATGTAGTCAGACCTTGTTTTCCATCTGCTATTGGCAGTTTGATTGTGCTGGAACCCCTAAAGAAGGAAATGGTAATATACCTGAGAGCCACTGATTTGTCAGACGATCATTTTGTGGTGTGTGGCTGTTTCACTGACAGAGGCGGAAAAGTTCTTGTAGAGATGAGGCATTTTGTCCTCAAGTATGTTGGGAGCTTTTCTCATGTTGTTGAGGAATACTTCTTTCACAACAACATTAATATCATTTCAGAGGATGTGCAGTCAGTGTTTCAAGGCAAGGCTTTGGTCTTTTCTGACAGCAATGCCATTTCCTCAGCTTTGAAACCATATGTAGGTAAGGGCTCAAAATACATTTCATTGAAGTATGCAAATACAGTGTTGAAACAGGGAGCTGGTGCCTTGTTTGCCAAGATGAACATCCCAGATGTAAAGCTTTTCACAGATATTTTGTTCCTTTGGGGTAACCAAGACCTCACAAATCAGACAGTTGAGGAAATCCTGTCACAACTGACAAATTGTTGTGAAATATTACGTCAGATCGTTTCAGAACTGAGGAAGATGAACTTTTCAAACTCTGTCAGAGTTGTAACCTGTCAGTCTTCAGACACCACAGTGAATCACATTAGTCCAGGGTTTGTGCTTTCAGGCATGACTAGAGCTTGTGCAGCTGAGGTGTCAGAATTTACATTTCAGCTGATTGACGTTGACTCAGTCTCAACTGAGGACATTAGCACCCTTACTCGGGTCCTGGCCTCGTATCCCTGCAGCAAATACCCCGAGTTGGTGGTGAAAGAAGGTCAGATCCTACAGCCACAAATAGCTCGCACAGGATTGCCAGTCACAGTCAACCAAGAAAAGAAAGCTCACTGTTCGCAAGCAAAGTTTTTCATTCTGCAGACTGGAGATCCTTTTAAAATGACCAGTTTAACTGCTATTCCATCTGATGAGGACAGTGGGCAGATACCAGAAAAGAATGTTGAGATTACCCTAAGTAAAATTTGTGTCCACTCCTCAGACTACTATCCAGTCAGTGTCTCGGACCAGAACTTTGGTCAAACAATGTATTGGAATAAGCACACAAATCAGAACCATAAGCTTCTGGCTCTTGATTTCAGTGGAATTGTCAGTGCCGTGGGAAAGGGTGTGAAAAAACTGAAAGTGGGTGACCACATTGCTGCCTGCTATCCTAGTAAAGCCTCGTCCAAAGTTGTGCTACCCGAGGAGGTTTGCTATAGAACAAAGCGACTTCCATTTTTATGTGACTTGCCTTGTGTTTCATACTATGCTGTGGTCTGGAACATACTCCAATCAGCTTTACCAAAACTGAAATCGGATGGCAAGCTAGGCATCCTGACCACTGTCCCAGACTCAGGACTGGTGAAAACCCTCACTGTAATTGCAAATAAGTCTGGATGGAATGCCTTTGTTGCAACTGAGCTGAGTGGACCACTGCAAGATCTTAACAAATTTGATGCAATTGTTTTATTGCCTCCATTTGACAAATCAACATTTGTCAAGGCTTGCACCATTTCCGGTGTTAAAAATATCATTGTTGTTTGTGACAGTAAGTTCTCCTCTACTGTCTCCCAAAACATTCTCAGACAAGACAATGATATGGCTTGCATTCAGACCATTGAGACATCTAGCATCCTGGCAAAGGGCTCAGTAAAAGCAAACCAGCCACAGATTTACAAGTGGTTGAAGGCACTGCACCTTGACAAGAAGATAGTAGCTCTCCCTACTGTTACATTTCAAAGGGGCATTACTGGAAGCATTGACCTGTTGCCCTTAGATGAGCCAGAGTCCTACTTCAGTGTCAGAACTATGCCTTTGGTGGTGCTGAATGGAAGTAATGATAAGCATGCAGTTTCCGACATCCCATTACTACCAAGAGAGCACAGACTCTTCAACAAGAACTCTGTGTATATTGTGACTGGAGGTCTCACAGGACTAGGGTTTGAGACAGTGAGGTTCATTGCTGGGAGAGGTGGAGGTCATATTGTCATTCTCTCCAGGAGGAACCCCAGTTTGGAGATGCAACAGGAAATTGATGCTGTGAAGCAGCAGTGTGGCGCTGTGATTGTCAGTTTGCAATGTGACATTTCAGTCCCTGAACAAGTCAAGAAAGTCATGCTTACCATAGAAGAGAGTCTCCCCTTATGCCCCATAAAGGGAGTATTTCACAGTGCAGTTGTGCTCCATGATGCTCTCATTGGAAGCCTTGACAAATCACTGTATGAGAAAGTCCTGAAGCCTAAAGTGAATGGAGCACTGAATCTCCATCATGCCACAAAGCACTGTAACCTGGACTACTTTGTGTGCTACTCATCCATCTCTTCATTCTTAGGCAATGCCTCTCAGACAAACTATGCAGCAGCCAATTCATTTCTTGATATATTCTGTCATTACAGAAGGAATCTTGGACTTGCAGGGCAGTCCATTAACTGGGGGGCCATGAACCTTGGCCTTCTGTTGAACAAAGATCATCTGCAAAAATTTCTGGAGGCTAAAGGCATGATGGTGATGCAGGGTCCCGAAATTCACCAGAGCCTAGAGCAATGTCTTATTTTGAACAAGGCCCAACAGGTGATTTCGAAGTTTAATTTCAAAATTATGCGTAACCATGGGTTTACACAAAACCCCTCTCTCTCCAAACGGATGGGCCCTTTGGTTTTCGATGAACAGACTGATGCAGAAATGTCTCACTTGACATCAGAGGACAAAGTAATGCCAACTTCCCCACATGAGTTTGTCAGGGCTTTGCTTAGTGAAACATTCAGTGTTGAGTACGATGACATGAATGATGAGACACTCCTTTCAGCTCTGGGTGTAGACTCTATGTTAGGCTTGACTTTGCAGAATCTTATTTTCCAGGAAAGAGGTGTAAACATTCCTCTTGTCAAATTACTGGATCCTAACTGTAATATAGCAAATTTGGCAGAAATACTGATGGAATTTGCACAAGATGATCAAAAAGACAAGAATGATAATACAGTGTTTTAGTTCTCTGATGTGTGTGTCTAGACAGTGTGATACTGTCACTACATGCAACTTTCCACTCCCCACGATCAACACCACAGTGGATAGATTACATAGACTGCTTATATTAAAAACATATCAGAGTACAATTTTAATAGTAAGGCACATTATAAGGCACATCACTGGATTAAAGATAGGATGGCTTATCGAGAGCACCTCTGCAAAAATAGGTGAAGAAGTTGGAATGATTTACTGATGAAGTGTATTGCCTGCACCTCTGACCACTATTGTGAGTGTTATTTAACTTTCAAGCAGTAAATATCATAAATGATTCAAATATCTTCCTGTGCTTTAAATAGCATTTGATGCAAGCAATGGAATTAATTGTGTAAAATAGTGGTTGTATTGTTCATTTAACTGTGTAATTTTTTTGTTTTTAGGAAATTGGGGCTTACAAAAAATCCTATAGAGTTGGTCTGAAGTCTACTGTAGTCTTTCATTATGGAAATTAAGTTAAATTTGAGCATTAAATAAGGTTTTTCTGGGCTATCAAGGATAAATCAGAATGGTAGACACTGAATTGCAATGAGGATAGTCGGGTGATTGAAATATTTG
The DNA here is from genome assembly GCA_027497455.2 of Sardinella longiceps. Lineage (NCBI taxonomy): Eukaryota > Metazoa > Chordata > Actinopteri > Clupeiformes > Clupeidae > Sardinella > Sardinella longiceps. The sequence continues at coordinate 16,160,672 of JAODXP020000027.1, forward strand.
CACTTTTGTGATATGTATGTACATGTATGTATGTACTGTATGTATGTATGTATGATGGGCAAGGCATGAGCTTGCTATATGGGCATTACATGTCTGGGTACAGTATGCAACTGAGAGACATATTGGCAGTAGATTCAATGTAACAGTAGACAATGTGAACTCAGATTGAAATCTTGGCTCGCATTACAGTAAAAGTCACAGACTGATCTTGCTTTTAGTATTATGTGAGTTTATACATAATTCAAACAGTTTGTTTCTGTGAAAGCAATATGTAAAACTGGTAGTCAGTTGAGATACGGTTATTCTATCTGTGAAATGCTGTATCAAAATGACATCAAAATCAAGATATTTGTGGCTTTATTGAAATATTACAAACCTACAGTATATTTGGTTTAGTAAAATGTAGAAAATTAATTGAGAACATTTTCAATATTGCGAAAACCTTGATATACAGTATATTAGTAAATAAGGGATATTTCATATAGTTAATTCATAACAAAATATGGAATGGTTATGCATGGTCATTACAACTCATGAAAATACTGTACATAATGGTAGACAGGCACCTTTTTGTCATATGAAAACTAATGCACTAAATGCATTTAAGGAATTAAATGTGGTTAAAACATGTGCTTTGGTTTTGTTTGTTTTGTAAACATTAAGCTTAAAGGAATTATCCGGAGTGAATCAACACTTAGCCCACTATTGATAGCCACCTCAATCACTGAATTTCATGCAAGGCAGACTGAGATGCCGAAACGGCAGCTAATGGTAACGGAATGGGGCATTTCAAAACGAAAGCAAATCGATTAGGTTTCATTTTTGACATGCCTCATTCAGTTAGTGTTAGCTGCCGTTTCGCAAACTCGGTCTACGATGCACAAAATTCGATTGTTGAGGTGGCTTTCAATAGCGCTTAGCAATATAAAACAGCAGGACTTCATGTTGATTCACTCTGGATTTTTCCTTTAATAGCTGTTAGTGGCAGATTTTTAATCCCATGTTATGTCAAGCATCTTACAGCTGAGGTCCCACAGGCGCTGGGCTACAGCATCATCAGAGCCTAGTCTGCAACAGGTGGCTGGAGCACAGTCACTGTGGAGAATTTCACATTTGACAAGAAGGAAAAATTAGTTTAGAAACACCTCAAATGACAATAAACGACAAAGATTTCACAATTAAATTTGAAACAAACCTATGGTAGGCTAAATGTGCACGCTATGCACCATGCTTGACCTTGGCTATCATACAACCATTTAGTAGATTACAACCAATAATATATTAATATTTTGGTTTCATAAAATAGGTATGCTAGTCTTCAGTAAAACACCAGTTCCATCCAAACTCAGTCAGGATCTAAGTAACATGGGTTAGTGCAAAGTTTTTATGCATCCATGAAATGTGATTAAAAAGTGTACATTTCTACAACAATAAGTAAGCTAAATGTCCAAATTCCAACACAATGTTTGGCTATCACCCACAAATGACAGCAAGCTTTGTTATACCTGTAGTATCCGCCACTCTTTGTTGCCAATTCAGGAGCGACAGCACAGTAGATGGAGGTCTGTGCTCCTTGCACAGAGGTCTTAGTGAAGGGGCTGGCTATCCACATGACGGCCTGTTGTGCTTTGTTGAGGTGTCTCCAGAGATCTGTCTGAACCACTCCAGGGTGCAGGGAGTATGAGGTCACACCAGTACCTAGAGCAGAGGATGTAGACTTGATCTATTACATGAACTAACTATTACTTCATCATAATTTATCAACTATAATAATGCATGTCTTGCAGCACATACAGTATATTACTTTTGAAGTTGTTAAATGTTTTGTATGTCACAGAATGAGCAAGATCTATTTTGTGGTGCGATTGTGGATAAAATAATAGCCTATCTGTACATCTCTAGTGAGTGCCTCTGATAACTTAAAAAATCTGTAATATTAAAAGCATAAATGTGTAATACAACTCTAATAATAAAGTAGAACGGAGCAAAAGTTTCAGAGCTCATAGTTTTTGGAAAGAATTTCTAAAAGATTTGACAGTAGGGTGCCTATCCGACCACTGCAACTAAATGTCAGTCTTTTAACAGTCACAACCCATTCATTTCAACTGAGCCATGTTTTAGCCATTTGTCTGTGACTAAAATTCTTACCTGTGAGCTTCTTGGCCAGACAGTGTGAGAACAGGACGTTGGCCAGTTTGCTCTGGCTGTAGGCTGCCTTTTTGTCATAGCTTTTCTCACTGTTAATGTCTTCAAAGTTGATGGTGCCCCATTTATGGGCCATAGAGGAGACGTTGACAATCCTGGCAGGGGCAGACTTTTTTATCAGGTCCAGGAGCAGATAGGTCAAAAGGAAATGTCCTGCCATAGAAAAGGGAAGCAGTTATAAGATGCAATTCAGCAAACATACCTTGTAACTGCAGTTAACGGAAAAATATTGTAAACCACATTGCTCTGCCAAATTTTGAGCAGCAGTTACTGTTCTTAAGAACAGAAAGAACTGGATTTCAATGTACATGATCAGTAGTACATTTATTAATTATTGCCTTACCCATGTGATTAACACCGATCTGCATCTCAAAGCCATCAGCTGTTTTGCCATATGGACACACCATCACTCCAGCATTGTTGATCAGAATATTCAATTGTTTCTCCTCTGAAAGTCAAAATACATTTTCAGCAATTGTGATGAATAATAGAACTAGATGTACCGCATAGCGGTACAAAATATGACCGCCGCTCAGTTCTGCAAGTTCTCTGCCCTGTGTGTGTGAGAGAGAGACAGTAGGCCTATCATCCCAAACCAGTAACCCTTCACTTAATAGCACCATCTACAGGTCGATGGTTGTACAGTCATTAAATGTACATATAAATTCATTTATTTTATAGCTCCCCATGGATGAAATTCCACAAAACTTGACATATATTCCCACAAGATGACAGTTTCATCATACACATTACATTTGGTGCAGTTCATAACATCTGATCTAAAGATAGGGGCAATTAAAGCAGTATAATATTGCATTTAAATTTTTTTTACCATGGGGTTGCAAATCACAAATGACTGGTTATAAGCTAAGTTGATGTGGGCTCTTGAGACCAACATTCCATAAACATTTCATCATCCTCAATGTCACGGGTCAGGTAGTTCTTTAGGCCGCGCAAAGATGGAGTGGCCCCCGGGGACCAAACTAAATTTTTCCGTGAAAGTCTACATGGGCTACATGCCCACCAAGTTTAATGTGCCCCAGTGTTACGGTGTCCCGGGAATCGTTGACCAAAAATTCAGGAAGTAGATGACGGGAGAAAAAAAAAAAAAAAATCAAAACTTCGACAATCATGGTCATAATAAGACCACCCATACTTCATTCACCTTTAGCCTACCTTTATTGATCAATTCGGCAAACTCCCGGATTGATTTCGTATCTGACAAATCTAGTTTTTTTGTGACCACATTTTCATTTCCTGAAGCTTCTTTAACTTCTTGGAGTGCGGTACTGGCTTTTTCCATATCTCGACATGCCATAATAATCCTCGCACCTGAGGAAAGAAAACTGCTGTAGTCATAGTCATAGTCATGTTTATTTCTATAGCACAATCTAAAACATCCAAAGGTTGACCAAAGTGCTCAAAAAAAGTAATAATAATAATAGAAGACAAAAATGAATAAAAACACCTATACAAAATAAAATACAATAGAGAGAGAAAAGAAAGCTAAAATAATGTGCATAGCCTATAAAATTAATTCCATACATCATTTAAAAGCCATTAATAGCATATGATCCCTTAACTTTGCTTTAAAAGCACCAATAGTTAGTGTGGATCTAATGTGGAAAGACAGATTGTTCCACAACTTGGGCCCAGCCACTGAAAAAGACATCAGATTTTGATGACGATATTGTTTCTACAGTAGATTGTTGTAGGATTTAGCCTTGTTTGACTCTGGCTCTGGCCATGCGGCTATCCTATTGCATTCAGAGGCAGTTTGAAAGATTCCACTCCAAGGAGATCAATTGTGGCCAGATTACATGTTATAGTCTGACTTGTCAGGCTACAGTAACAGTGCAATAGCCTGTAGTTATTGCTACCACTACTAGCAGACACTTTTGTCATGCATCACAGCGGTACAGATTCTAATGATTATTATCATGTAAGTCTTGTTTTTCCAACAGTCACCATCATTGCCAAAACTGCCACTTGGAATGTAGTATATTTTGACAGAGAGAGTGACAGACTAGAAGGAAAACGTGGAATAGGGTGTGGAATAGGGTGAAGGCATCAAAAACTAATTAGGCTATTTGCTAATCATTTACATTGAGTAATGGCTTTTGGACAACACCCTAACCTGTCCAAAGGCTAATGCATGGTCATATTTTAGCCTAAGCCTATTGTAGCCGAGGCTAGACTACATGAATGAGACTGGTCAAACTGGGTAGGTTTAATGTGGCATTACCTGTTTGTAGGTTGGTTGGTTTAACAATGGTTGAAATAAAGCAGACAAGAAAAAAACTGATCACTAAGGTTAACTTACCCCTTTTGGCTAGGTCAATAGCAGTTTCTTTCCCTATGCCTGTGTTGGCTCCAGTGATGACAACTGTTTTGTCATCCAGTCTAACATCAGACGACCATGCACGGCGAAACATATTTCTACAAAAAAGAGTAAAACAGTCAGACTAAAGTAGGCTAGCCTATGAATAGGTTGAACCACTCAACTTGGCATGTCATGACCATGACCATGACCATGTAGTAGAAATGTCATGACCAGTAGGCTACAAGCCTACTGTACTACTGTACTAGGCTACTGTAGTCCTACTAGTCATGCCATTTCTACATGCGCTAAATACACTTGACTTGACTACATGGTCATGGCTACATTTACCCAGCTCCCATTCTTCTTCAATACATTTTTCTTTCTTTGTGCCGACAAAAAATACGAGAGTTCCCCCTTCTGCCAAATCCAACTTTAACCACTGCCCATACCCTACTTTGTCAATGCGCGTGTCTATGCGTCAACCTTTGAGTAGGCTATCATACATCTAGTAGGATAATGCAGCCAAGGCTGGTTGGTTCACGGCCATGTAGGCTTAGGTTTAAACGCATGGTAGATCCATAAATTAAAGTTAGCCTACCAAGAGGTGAGAAGATGATAATGCTGTTTCTAGGGATTGACTGATAGGTCGAAAAAAAATCTTGCCTACCTTATCCGTTTCCTCCTGAAAATGTTGATCGGTTTCCTGATTTTTCCAATGGATTTAACTGTGAATAGCCTGCTCAGCACCACTCCCACCCACACATTCTTGTCATATTCATTGCAAAACAATGTAGTCTGTCAACAGGTCATGAGCGGAGTAATTGACGTAAAGTTGCGGAAGTAAACAGACGCTACGTCAGATATAATTGGATAGGCTACATTGTTTCTGACGTATCAGCAGTAGGCCTACTGGTTTGATCATCCGGCTCTGGTTACAGTATTTGGGGCTCTTTCATTTTCGTTTAGACCGTTATCAATGTTGCAAATACAGAGTCTACTATGACACCGAAATTATGCAAAGGTAGCCTATAAAATGCACATTTTGATACACGGATTATTCTACCTAAAATAATAATAGCCTATAATAATAATTGAAAAAAAAAAAAAACTATGTAACTTTCGATGAACATTTTGTAGGCCAAAGTTTAGTCTTTAATAGGCCTACCCTAATAGTAAAAAGAGCCCCTATTGATAAGAAAGATTCCAGACTACACAAAGAGTAGACTATACCCTTTTCTCTAGCCTACAATACATCAGCAATGTCACAAGGTGGCAGCATAGGATAAGTGTAATGTATGTTGTGATCGGTTTGAACTTCTATCTGCAGCCTAAAAACTGACATTGTATAGGCTATACATTCCTTTGACAGCAGTATGCTGACTGAATAAAGCCCCAAGTAACTGACACAGCACTTCTTAGATAGACTTCAGTTCATCTGAGGTCATTTATGGCCTTGCATGATTGTTACTGTGTTTTTGTAATCTTCCCTGCAGGTAGTAATCCTCATCCTTGCCCCCTGCAGTATCTCTCTCTCTCTCTCTCTCTCTCTCTCTCTCTCTCTCTCTCTCACTCACTCACTCACTCACTCACTCCCACACACACACACACACACCCCACACACACACACACACACACACACACACACACACACACACACACACACACACACACACACACACACACGCAAATGTGTGCCTTATAGCAGGGACTATTGGATCTGGCATGTGTTACTGTTATTCACCATGTCTTAGTTTGAGCTTGCACATGGCAGCATCTGGATTGGCTAAGCACAATTTAACAACAATGATGAAGGCTGAAGTTAAGGCATTAAAACTGTACATTTGAGAATTTATAAATTATTGTACTGGTTCCATCATGTTTACAGTTAGCCAAGACAGGCATTCTAATCCCTTTGACTTTCTTTCCAGTAGGGGGCAGTGCCTTCATTTGCCTATCAAAGGTGAGATATTACCAGCAAAAGTACCCTTGAGACAAGCAACACTGGATTTTCAATTTTGCAAAATGTATTAAAGTGATAGTCCGGCATCATTCAGTAATAATCCTGTTGTATGAGTTTGCTGACTGTTATTGATAGTGTGGAGAAGAAAATAATTTGGAACAACAACAATTTGGAACAAGATAGTGAACATGCAGTTTATGCTAACTCAAATGGCACGGTAATCTCACTTTCAACTTTGTTATTTACCATTCACTTCATGTAAACTGCCAGTTCACTGACGGGACTATGTTGTTCCAAATTCTTTCTTTCCTCTTCCATTCCAGAACACTCCAAAAGCCTGTAAAGTAGGGCTAAGATTGGATGACGCCAAACTATCACTGTAACAATATACATTTTTGCATTTCATTCAAAAAATATTCCATACAGGATTTACCTTTCTACATATAACATGGGACAAGAATAGGGACAGGATGTTTTTATCCAGTTTCATCTGATAGTGTGTAAGCATTTCCTACCACGTTCACCAATGAATGGACACATGAGAAAAGACACTATAATTAGACTGTTTGTGATTAATTTCCTATAGGATGAGAATGCTAATTGAATCTAAGATTCTTACCTTCCTGAATCAATTTCCCTTTTACCTAAAATGTGTGTGTGTGTGTGTGTGTGTGTGTGTGTGTGTGTGTGTGTGTGTGTGGAGGGGGGGTATTTTACATAAACATAGCTGGTTATGAATATTATAATACCATATTACGAATAACTTTTTGGTTGCAAAGTCATCTTGGTTGACCCCATGTGATATTTTGTTCACAATGTGTTGATTCTGAAGAGCCACAATAGTTTACTTTTCACAAATACTGGCGCCTGACAGTATTCCAGGGAAGCAGAACAATGGCACCAGGATGAACCGTTCCGACCTTCTAAATAAATATACAGAAGAGCCTGATGCACTGGGACATGTGTAAGGGCGAGACAGAGTGTGTGTGTGTGTGTGTGTGTGTGTGTGTGTGTGTGTGTGCGCGCGTGCGCCCCAGAATCAAACCACCACTGGGAATGTTAGGCTAATGATACCTCAGTGTGACATGTCATTGAAGAAAGAACTGAGAGTTTTACAGACGTCACACATTGATTTGCCATCGACATCCCATGTCATATCAAAAACAAATTGTGGAAAATACAAGCATATCACTGCATTAGTAGTATGCACATCAATAGTTTTTTTTATTGAGTAGTAATGCACACATACATGTGTATACACAAACACAGGCACATACGCACAGGGTCAATTGCGTGCCTGTGTGTGTGTACACACTCATGTACACACACACACACACACACACACACATCTGGGTCATGCAGGGGCTAGATTTGAAAGCCATTTGGAATCTGAGGGATTGGGGAAAGGCAAAGGACAGTGCAAAAATGCCATAGGGGCAACAGAGAGAGTTCAACACAAACCTCTCAAAATAGCCATTTAATTTTGCTCTGATTTTAACCACTTATCCTGTTTGAATTAGCCTGGCTTTGGTCATCCGCTTGGTCTACACTTTAGCTTCGTACAAGGGTCTGGCATTTCACCACCATTGACGAACGATTGCAAGTTGGAGGTGTGCATTGGAGAGGCTTGAAGCAATTCGTACAGCGTACTTTGTGAGTCTGTCAGAAAGAATGTGTAACAGTAAATAGTGAAGATTTAATTTCAGGAGTAATCATCAGCCCCTGTTTAACATTATGGTCAGTCTTGCTATTCAGATATCATTAACAGCAATGTTTCAGAAAAATGTGTGCATTTTGTGTGAGTGTGTGAAAGTGTGTTATTTTGTGCAGCAGAAAGAAGCAGTATTATTTGATGGATACAATGTGTTATGTAAACCTTTCATCTTAATCAAATCTGCTCCCCAAAAGAGTAATTACAGTAAAAGCTGCGATTGACCCATTTTTTGCCTGGTGTGTTGAATGGCAGAAATTCAAGTAACTGTACATAAAATGAGAATTAAAAAACCTTCCACTAGATTCACTCTGCCATATCTGTACTGACCAGTTTAATTATTATGTCCAGAAACATGGTATTTAGTTGCATCCCATATTGGAGCTGTGGTATGAGGTCCAAAACATTACTTTCTGAACGAGATAGAATAATGAATATTTGAATCTGGTCCTTCACTACCAGAAGATGAGTGTCGATCCAAAAGTGTTCTGGTGTCATAACACGTTGCCAGATCTAATTTCTTCCAAATCTTGCTCATAATTTCTGCTATTTTTAGCTCTGTATGACAATCTTCTGTGTATGCTGTATAGGGCAAGAGTTGAGGTCTGTAAACAGTGTGTGGCCCCTGCCCTGCTGTATGTCAAGGAGGCATCCTGTTCACTGAAAAAAGGTTGCATAACCAGTCTCAACTTCCTCAATCCTCCTCGCTTTAATCTACAATGTTTGATGTCACGCTTTGATCTTCCCAGGCACATTTACAAGCGAGGTGTTAACATCATCTTTCAGAAGATAGGAACAGGCAGAAAGTGACTTTTCCTCAGTGATTACACAAATGATTAACTGTTAAAAGTTCAGTGGGTCCTTATAGTGCTAATATCAGAATCATGGACGTCTGGTATAGAGAAGGTGTGCAATAAGAAGGAGTTGATGGGCTGGATGGCAGAAGATGGCTATTTTTAGTACCATCTGGAGGAGTTAATATTGGGTCAACGGTAAATGATTGCACCTCCTCAAGGCTGTCTGGCTCTTCAAACTGTCTGTTTGTCCTGAACTAAACTGACCGTCTGGTGTCAAACACATTAAAGTGGTTAGTATTATAGGCATTCAGATGCTTAGAGGTAGAATTTGTACGGAAATGACTGTGAAATACATAGGCAGGATATTCACCACACTTAATTCATGCTTTAATCCTGTTTACCAGGATGGACTTTGTTTGATAAAAGACGCCCAGAATGCCTTTATGACATAATAAACTTTGATATTGCCTCTCATTCATTAGAAGCCAATTGATTGATCCAGACGAGAACAAACAATGACAATGACCAGCCAGTGTACTCTAGCCTTATCTTCTGTTTCTGGGAGCTCCTTTCATCAGGATAGCAGAACACCACACAGAACACAGATCTGTGATCTTGGGACTCTGCTCCTAGTGTCTCCTAACTGTCCCTGGCGTTCATTGCCTGCCGCACCCATGTGTTCAGATCAGATGCAAGATATTGGAGCTTCTCTGTTCCTGGGCTAAATCTAGTGCCTGTGTCACCGCACTCACACTGGGCAGCTGAGCTGATGTGCACGTACAATAAATTATCTTCTATGAGCAGACACTGTTGTTACTTGTCACTGAGCCAGATTGTGTATTGCTCTATTAGTACCACATCAAAAAAATCTGCATCATTTTCATGATGTCATAAGCCTCAGAGAGTGTTGGTTAATGTTGCTTTCAGTGTTGGTTACACAATGCAGTACATGTAAAAAAGAAAAGCCGGAAAAAAAGCCATTTGTCAGAAAAGCTTGTAGTTCCATTTCTGTGAATATGTGAACGTGGTGCTATTGAAGCAGTTATTTCTTCAAATTCTGTTGCTATTACTGGGTCATTTGTGAATATTTGAAACATAAATTACATGTGAATACTTCTACAAAACCATCTTGCTATTTTCATGTGAACCAGTCTTCTGTTGCCTGTATTTGACCTGAATTGACACTGAGGTATGGAGAGCAATATGCTAGTTGGCAGTGCTGACGTAACAGATGAGCAAGAAGGCAGCCATGCCTTCAGGAAAGAGAGCAGAGCAGTCATCCACATTCAAACCAGGCAGGATGGCCAGCCAGTTTGGACCAAGGCCTTGGACTTAGTCATGGACCAGTGCCCGGAATAAATGGAAGAATTACAAATAGCACTGCATTTCCCATTTAATGGTGCAAATAAGGAAGCCTTTCCATCAAAAGTAAAGAACTCGGTGTCCTCCCCAACCCCCCTTGCATGTACACACACACATGCACACGTCGCGCACGCACACACACACACACACACACACACACACACACACACACACACACACACACACGCACACACACAAGATGCACAGGGTTCCTGTCTTGGCTGCTGATGTAAAGTGGGCATTTAGTCAGACTATAAAAAGATGAGACTGGCATGATTTACTCTGGCTTCTGAAACTGTGCATTTTCTCACACTGAGAAACTGTGAGGCCACATTTTCCATATAAAAAATGAGACAGCATTTTCCCTGAATTTCCCTGAATCATACGTACTGTAGGGCTTACTGTGCTATTTCAGGTCACAGAGCTCACTGTGAATGTCAGTGTTGGATCATGTTCTTTCCTTCCATTTCAGCACAATCATCAGAATTCCTCTCAAAAGGGAATTATGTTCTATTATAAATGCTACAGGATTAAAATGATATGAGTTTTTCAACAAACATTTTAATTTACATCACAGAGCTCATTACTGATTTAAGAGTTTACCAATGCTTTTAGTCTGTAGGCTACTGATACCTTTCATAAATTATTTTATGGTTGACTTTAGAAGAAAGAAGTACTGTGTGACTGACACACACACACACACACACACACACACACACACACACACACACACACACACACACACACAGTGGCCATGACCGTTTGAGAAACACTAATTGGGGCAAGAATTGATTGCTATCACAAAATCTATCTGATGTGGCTGGTTCATCAGACAGGAGTGTTTCCATCAGAAGTGGACCTTCCAGTCAGTCACGTAACACTACTTAAACTTATGGCTTGAGCCACTGACGAGTATAAAAATGCTTTTTGGCAAAAGAATGAACAAAACAGAATCATGGAAAATTACTATGCTGGTCCTGTGCTATCCTAAAGACTCAGGGAGCTAAAAGTAGATTCAAACTATTTTTAGGGACAAGACCTTCCTGACAGAAATGTAGCCTACTGTTTAGTGGGCATATTTTTATTCTTCTATCTCTACAAATCTATACAGAAAACATGTGTTTGATTTCTTCAACCAAGTTGATTAATGTGGGTTAATAGATTGGTGAGTTAGTAAGGCAAAATGGCAGTGCAAAAGACAGCATGGTTTCTTTCAGGCATTCTTTTCTGACAGTCTATTTAAAGATGACATTTTGTCACATTTGTCTCCCTCATCGCACCCTTATTTTTATCTGCAGTGTGAAAAAGATGCCCACACACTTCCTGTTGACAGAGACAACAAAGATCTCACTTTTACCCCGCCAAATATTTTGCTCTTACCTATTCATAATAAAAGATTAATATATTGCCATGGTTATGCTGATTTCTTGACCACTCATCAATTTCACATAGCCTTCACCACTGGTAAAATGGCCAGCTTTAATTGTGTGATAATGGTTACTTTTCCATCTGATTTCTCTGTTCCATTATTGAATTAGGTGGGTAGAATGGCAATGGGTGTGGGTAGAATGGCAATGACATGGCTGAAAGGATCTCAGCCAATATTTGTCTAATTCATTCATCCAGTTAACAACATCTTCAAGCCAACTGTCCTTAAGAAAACAATCCTGTCTTGTCTATTTTCACTTAGGCCAGCAAATTGCCCAAGATGGTGTGGGCTACTGTCCCGGTTCTTCATGGGTGGGCTGTGTTTCCATGCCCACAGAGCCTAGAGACAGGCGGGGAGTACTTGATGGACCAGACTGGGCCCTGCTGTGGTAGGGGATGAAAGCTTAAAGCAATACAGTAAGAGAGAAAGAGAGTTGATACATTCTGAGCTCATTTTTTGGTCATTTTATTGGCACTGAGCTACTAATTGATTCAACATTACATGTCCGCAAATCAATGTGTTCAACATTTCATAACTCTTCCCCCATAAGAGAACACTGGCACTGAAAGCTCTAGGCTATTGTGCATGTATATTTGAATAGCTCTAGTCTCTGATTGGTCTATATCATGCAACAATACTTGGTAACAGCATTATGCCGGCCATTTTGATTATGAGAGGCTCCTGCAGCCATGGACTATCTCAATATTGATGATGTTTTTTTTTCTTCTTTTTTTATAAATCTCACAGTGTGACTGTAAATTCATATCACTACACTGTAAAAAGTGATTCATTGGTTCAATGTAAAAATATATATATATATATATATATATATATATATATAAAACACAGTGTCACAGTGTGACTGTAAATTCATATCACTATAATGCAACAATGATCAAGAACAAGGTACGGAAGATAATAAAAAGCCTATTGGACACGGGTCCCAAATGGCAAAGTATACCACAGCTTTCTCCAACACAACTTCAGTTCTTTGCATGTCCTATATGTGCAGTTCTTACATGTTGTCCAGAGGAAAGAATAGGCCTACATGGAGTTACATGGAAGAGTAGATGTGATCACCTTGAAGTTCCCCTGAAGAGATTGCTGTATAAACATGGCAGGTGAACAGAACTCGTACAGCCAAATAATGGCTATTACAGGCTGTTAGTGTTTTCATATCACAAGCAAGAATGCTGGCTAGTTGTTAGCCCTTTCGTTTGAGGTCACAGTCTTTCATCTCTTCACTGGACATTTTTTTTTTTTTTTCATATTTCTGCCTTATCACAAACCAGACAAATTGTCTAAACACTGGACCCACTGAAATCTTGGATTGTACCGGAAATCCTGTTGTAAGTAAATGGAAGTGGAATTTTCCCATATGATTATGTTGTAGTATAGCATCCTGTTTAAACCCTGACATCACAGGCAAGCAGTATGATCAAAGTAGATCATAAATGAGATACACAATGGCTATTGATGAAGTAATTATGTAACATGGGATAAAAAAGACTGTGCTATTTCATAAAAAAGACCTTGACAGCCTATCAATCTGCAACATTCAAACACGCAAAAGGTGGAGCATTCATACATGCATTTTAAATGATCTCATTATGGTGTGTTTGCAAACAGAAAAGCTTTGGCATTAATGTCGTTACATCTTGTAGGCTATAGAGGCTCAGTATCTCTCATTAAAATTTAATTAGCTTACCATACTTTAAGAGTCAGCTGGGAGGACATTAGGTAATGCTCAGAAATACTAAGTTGAGAAATTGCTGAGGTCTCAAATGTTTACAAGGGTCATTCAGTTTTCGGTAAGTTACAGGCATCCTGTTAATCCGCGTCATCAAGGCGTGCCGGCTACTCCATCCACGGCCGCTGTGGCTGCAAGTCTTTAATGAGCGGCATATGTGCTAATGCTGTGGATTTAGCTAAGGTGCTTAAAGTGATGTGTTCTATATTAGGATAATGAGATCTACTTCCAACAGGACAGGCCTCGAGACACCACCTTGACCCACAACTGCATGGATCCATGTGTTTTACTCAACTCCGCACCCCGCACAATAGCTTTTTGTTGTCTCAATCATGGCAGGTAACGAGACGGGCTGCAATGGATTTATTTCCTCATTGACTCAAATCATGGCATTAGTGAGCTCGACTGAAATCACAATGCCATGGCGATTAACACAATTAAGGCCATTTTCAATATTTGATAAATGAAGACCTTTGTTCTCTGTTAAGCCTCTTTTAAAAGGTGCTAGCAGGCTGGCATGTTTCTGAGAAGTGTGCTTTATATAATCCATGATGTTCTGCCCATGCCTCTTATTTGACCCCTCAAAAATGATCATAACTTCATTTTAGTCAGCTAGAAAATGTCTACTTTGCCATTGTTAAAATCCCTGTAGACTTCTAAATTCTGAAAATTTCTGCAAAATAATCAACTTACTTCAGCAGAAACGCATAAGGTTTAATGAGCACGTGAAATACATAGCATGTCAAATTTGTAGGGTTAGGTTAGTAGTAAATGTAGTAGTTTGCATATTGGCATGTCACCACTGACTGAACTTGTTGCAACCATGAACAGACTTTACTTTGTTGTCAATGAATGCTCTATTCAGCATTACTGCAGCCTAATCCAACATAGGATTAAGCTTTGCACACATATTCACTCACCCACTGTATTTTTTTCCTGATTTGTACATTTTATCTACTTTAAATGTGACACTGCACACATCACATCAAATGTATACTATAGTTAAGAGTAATCTGCTTTTAAAACACACATAGGCTACATGAAAATATTGACAGAAAGCTCATAATGCATTTGCCTGCATTTGCTTGTATGCTGAGATATAATCCTGTGGGCTATGCACTCTTAATTGAGTTTTAGTGGATTAGGTTAATATAGTCTATGTTGTTTAGTCATTAAGATGTCTACATGGATTTTAACATAAATGTCATGTACCCTGCAAATATATTATTGCACTTATACACGCAGATGATGGAAAAAACACTCCAGCCAGGCCTACTACATCATCAGAAATTATGAAACAGCACAACTTTACAGGCTGCAAGTGGTCGAGAGCCAGCACTTGGAACACTGCAAGAACACTGCTCGCTTCAATTGAGCAGTGTGTAGGCGGTATTTTATTCCTGGTCAGCTCTTCACAGTGCCCATGAGGGGTTGTGTAAGGTCCCCCGAGTCCCCCTCCCCTGCACACCCCCCTTCCCATCCTTGGCAAGTCTGTGGAGAGGAAGTGATGGCAATCAGACAGCCTATTAGAACAGCATGTTATGACTTCAGATGAGCCGGAGGTATTTGTGTTTGTTTTGCCGACAAAGAGATATGCCGTTGTATGTTTTTGTAGCGTATATGTGTGTGTGTGTGTTAGTGTGTGTGTGTATTGGGAGGGGGCTCTTTGTGTGCAGGTTTGTGTTGTTCATACTGTATTAGCATATACTTATGTGTGTGTGTATGTGTGTGCACAGATCGACATGTGGGTAAATCGGATAGATCAGGCGCCAGCACTGTAGCCGCATGCATACAGTAAATACAAGGTCACTGTAAGTTCAGCAAGTCAATGTGATTTCTGCTCTCAGCATCTGTCTTCCCAGTGTGTTTGGACATCACCATTAACTCTTCGCATATTTTATAATGACGTGAAAAAGAATGTGATGTCATGACAGCATTCATATAACTATTTATTCATTCTCATGACTGTACAGATAAGGGATCATAAAATTTTGATAGAGTCTGTATTGGGCGTATTTATGGTTTTTGACATTTAAAGTTGTAAAAGGTTAAGGACATCTCTAGAACTAGTGCCATTGGTTATGGGGCATTAATAATGCATTATAACCCTTTATGAATATGTTTATAACATTTTATGAATACTGGGTTCCTAGAAAGTGTTACCAAAGTGCTACCATTGCAGCATACTTGTTGCTGCAAATAAGTATAAACCACTAGCAATGCACTAGTGCTGGTCAGTGCCTTGTGGGAAACCAAACTGCTTATGAAATAGTTTGCTGAGCTTTCTGATGTAACATGGACTCAAAGAGGGAGCTCTATCCATCTGCTAAAACAGCTGTTAGAATGACCATTCGTCAAAAGAACATATCCTTCACTCTCTTGTTCTCTCTTTCTCAAGACATCTCACTTTCTGGTGATTTTTCCTTGTCTGTTTTCCCCGTTTATTTACCCATTTGCTTTTGTTTTTAGACTTTGTGGCTTCAAACATCCTACCTCTATTTATTGTTGCAAGCAAGCCACTGGGTAAATTTCCTGTGGCTCCATCTTCTCTAAGTCTCTTACACAATCACTCAACAGCCATGAGGGATTGTGTCACGGCACAGCAACACTCTTTTTCATAAAACTCCTTTTTCTCTCTCCTACAGTATGCCCTTCATCAGCTAAATGTGTTATTGATTCATTGTTTGTTTAGTTTTTTTTGCCTGTTTTTGTATATTTTTTTGAGATACCACCTACCATCGAGATACTTTATGACAATGTAATACTTCGAAATGCCTTTTGGGCCAAAAATAATGCATAATGCACAGTGACTTCACAAAATAACTGATTGTTTAGCTGATAAAGGCAGAACTGCCTGTCATCTCTTTAGCAGCAGATGCATCTGAAAGCCCACCTCCCTAGCTGCGATAAGTCCCTCTTCTTAAAATATGTTATCGGGGATCTGGCGCACTGAGGCAGTAGTTGCGGCCTGTTGGGGTCATCTGAAGATTAGAGATTAGACCCCACCCCACAGTCAGTCACTGTAAGACACTGGATAAAAGGTTTGAACAGGAGAAAAGGACCCAAGGGCTTCCATTGTAAACACATGTTCATATGCAAGGCAACACCCAAAAGTGGAGATCTGGCGATATCTAGTAATAAGTCAATAGATAATATTTATGTTTTGACCTCCTCTGTTAAGCATGGCATCTTCCTTGACTTGTTTTGAGGTCAGGCAGTGTTTGCGTCATGAAGAGCAGAAATAAAATAACGTCTTAGTAAAAAACATCCCATAATTTCATCACTCAGAAAGACTTCCACAATCACATGCTCCGGTGCATTCTGTGTGTCCCATGAGCTCTCAATCAGTTTTTTTGTCCAACATAATCCTCAACGCCGTGTTCTTAATGGGCCACTATTTACAGGGCATACATATTGCACTCCATGGAAATAGGAATGGAGCCCTATAACCCTAGTAAAAGTACCTTTGTGTAGGGCATAGCAGTCACTGTTTGCCGATCCCTCTGGCTGTCTGTCTGAGACTATTTATGGTTGATGAGTGTTTATCACCGTCACAATGTTTTTAGTCATCACAGTAGGTCACAGCATTGTCCTGCTTGGCCATTGTGAGTGAGGCCGCCAGAAGGATGAAGGATGTGTGGAGGTGGAGGATGTGTGTGCATTTATTTACATAGTTTTATCAGGCATGGAGTAAATGTTTGATGTGGGCTAAAAACAACTTTTACAATATGTGGGCCTTCAAACAAGGGCCTGGTTTATCATACCAAAAAGATAAGAATTGGCAGATGGGTGTATAAGTGACATAAATGTTACCTGAAGAGATAAATTGCTTGTGTGTGTGTGTGTGTGTGTGTGTGTGTGTGTGTGAGTGGTGGATGGAAAGGTTATATTGCGTGTCACAAGCCAAAATGCATTTTTATGTTGAGATAAATTGGGCACACCCATGCTCTTTGTGCTGTTACCTTGTTGTGAAAAAAAAATCTTTTTGCCAACCATTTTTATAGACAGTCATAAAGCTGACATGTTTACAATTATGTATGAGGAAGTCATCTGCGAATCTTTCACAATATTTATAACGTGACAATATGTTTCACCGAAACCTGAGGATAACTCTGTGGGAAAGACTTCACTCAAATAGATCTTTCATTCACCAACGATTTCCTCAGAGGCGAAAGTTGTACCACTGCCCAGCTCCCAATGAAACACTCCACTACTCAACACAGTCATTGAGTTTTTCTGCCTTGCCTCTCGTGAACCCTTATGCTTTGTCTCATTATGTCCTTATCATGCAGGCGTATGGTAAACACTAAAATAGTCCAAATTCCTATCAAATAACCTTAATGGCTTCTCACTGTTTGTCTTGCTCTCCTGTGGCCTCTCTCATGAGTGCTATCCATTAAGCACCACAGTGAGAGCTCCATCTGAGGTCACGATCACTTAGCCATCTTGCCATCATGTATGGTGAACATACATGTATATGCAGAGCTGGTATCACATAGCCATCTTTGATGCATGCATGTGTATGGTGAACATACTGTACATATGCAGAGCTTGTAGTTCATCCTATATCATTGAAATGTAAAGCCTGACATCGAGAGATAGGCCGAACTCAATCGTGGGCGGAACGAGGCTGTTATCTTTCAAACTACTTCTGGACGCAACAGGATAACCTATGGCCAATCGGAGGAACTAACGAGATGTAAACACCAATTCAAAAGATTTTTGTGTTCGGCGAGGCCTGCCCTAAACACATAGAGCATTGTGATTAGATGACACCAAAGGCGTCATCCAATCAAATTCCCTATGGCTTGCTATTAGACGTACATACTGAGCAAATTTAGTTGGGTATGTCTAGATTTCTAGGCTAGAGCAGTGTGGTTTCGGCTAGATTCTTAATTAGTCTCACCTACACGCTGACCTACAGAAAAGCAAGAGAGAGAGAAAGGAAGGAAGACATACACAGTGGCAGGGCGAAATGAGACATAGACACACACTTTGCTGTATCTAGACTAAAACCACACTGATCCACAAATGTGTGGCGGGTAATGATTCTGAGGTCTACAGAGGTCTGAGAACGTGAATAATGAATATAGTCCACCTGTAGGGGATGTTCTGCCTGTAAAGTTTTTGTAGCTTACAGAATATATTTTTGGCCTAAGCGATTTTAAAATGTTTCATAAACAATGCCTTTGCTCCACTGCCACAGATACCAGCTGTTTTTCACTGGAGGCAGTAGGGTCCCTTCTAGAGCAATTTTGTTGTGCCTTCAATTTTATGAGTGGTCCAGCCTTTTTTTTTCTCGGTTTAATCTTTTATCTCTTTAAGCCAAACCAACCATGGGGATGCACTGGGATGAGGATTTAGGAGATTTTTCAATAATCCCTGCATGATGAAGACACATTGTTGTTCTTTGAAACAGCATTGATTGGAATTACATAATGGCAGACCTGCGTATTTTTTTCTGCTTCAGGTACGGCATAGAATTGAGTTGAAGTGTGTGTGTGTGTGTGTGTGTGTGTGTGTGTGTGTGTGTGTGTGTGTGTGTGTGTGTGTGTGTGTGTGTGTGAATGTATGTGTATGTATGTACTGAATGTGTGTGTGTGTGTGTGTGGGGGGGGGGGGTGTAGTCTGTGTACTGTATGTGTCCATGTGCTGATACTGATACAGTTTTTTGTTTGTAGTTGACAGAGACAGCATCTTCCTGATGACTCACTGTAAATAGATGATAAAACCCCATCCGCACACACCCTAAAAACCAAAAAAGACACACGTCTCAAAACAAGTAAGGTCAGAGAATACTCCTTGATGCCTCCTTGATTATGTCAGTTATTAACATCAGCAATGATAATTGGGGGTATTTTAGATATGTTAATGGATTATAAGTATCTTCCCCCTCCCTATTTTATGACCTGAATGATTATCTTTGCAGACTTGGTTCTGCAAATAAAAAAATGGGCTGCGATGTCAATTGCTACACTCCATATCATAATGCTTTATTCATTTTATTTATTGTAAAGTAAAAAAAAAAAAAAAAAAAACCTAATTAATAAAAAATTAAATCGAGAGATTCATTCTGGGTTGCAAGGCAAGTCAAATTCTCCCATATCTAAACCCAATCGGATTTGAAGGTTTTGGACATTCGCTGTGTGCGCTTGAACAAAAGATTCATTGAAACACCAGTTTCACTCACTTCTCCCCTCAGTTTGTCCGTAGAGTATCCCAGGGCTGGGTTTGGAGCTGAGACTGGAGGGAGACTAGAGGCCGGCATGGTGAGGGCCAACTACCAACCACCGCCAACAGGTGGTAACACGAGAGTGGTGACCCTGTGATGCCCCATGTGAGTAACTCTAGCTCCAAGAGGGTGAGGCTAGCTGTACAGGGTGGCAAACAGTCCACAGTCCAAGGGGCCGCAGAGAGAGAGAGAGTGTCTTGGGAACCGGAAGACAGTGTCAAAGGACAAAATGACTTCAAAGCAGAAGAATCCAGGGAACAATAGACAACATTTGAGACATTTGAGAATTAAAATTAAATTATGTATAAATTATACTAATTAAATGGGTACTTATAATGATTGAAATTTTCGTATTCTTTGTTTATTTATTCATCATTTTAATTGACACCTCATCAGTGAAAAAAACTGCCCTGGTGTTGCTAGATGATGCTATCACTATCAATCAGTTTGTTTACAAATACCGAAATAATTGAGGTTTGGTCTCCATTTACCATATCAAAGAAAGAAGGAAAGTGCAAGTAAGTGGAACTGTGGCATGTTATTGTGAGTTTCAATAAGTGTGCATCTGTTTCTATTCTCCCCAGTCTTTGTTAAAGTGATCACCATGTTCAAGGCTTATCTGTGTGGGTGACAGCGGAACAGAATGTGGGTGACCTATTTGGAGTGGCTGTGTGTTGAATAGCAGGGGACCTCTTCAGAAGGAAGTCTCCCTTTTGGCGCACCCTGGCGCTATCATGTCCTCCACTCCTTGTCTTATCACAGGCTACGGACAACAACAAGGAGCTATTCACCAACAGATAGAGAGAGAGACATACACAGCAACTGCTAGACTCCAGGCAACATACATACAATATGTACATAATAGAATAGCAGACAACAGGACAGGACAGAAATGGCTCTGAGCCTCTCAAAATTGTTTGCATACATTAACTATTTCGTCAATACATTCTCTTATTCGTTATTCACTAGGATGTGCAGTTGTTGATTGAGTTGTTGACTGACTCTGACCACCGTATCACCATTCTTAAGTTACCTCATGTGAGGTCATGTGGGATCCATGCCTGTTCACTCATCTTAAAAAAAAATAACTCTTGCTCGTTGATGCATTCTCCACATGTTCCCATGAGCAATGTGCAGCTGTTTTGATATATGGCTTATTCTGTAGCTGCCCAAAATTCCTCAACATCCTGCTGGCTTTGGCTTCAGTTTGGCTTCTACTGCATTGCTGTTTCTCTGATACGACTGTACTTCTCACTTACAGAATGGAGGATATTTGTTTTCAATTGGGCTTTTTCTTCCGGTAGAGTGCAAATTCTTGTGTCTCACATCCAGCTATATGTTGAAATCAATTGAAATCAGCATGCTTACAAAGATGTCCATAAGATGTCCACAAAAAATGAGTCATGCATTCTAATCATATATATTGATCAGCTAAACTTTGTTTTAAGCAGCCTAAGCCTGAGTCTGAGCCTGAGTTTGAGCATGAGTTTCTCCATCCACCTGAGTTTACACTAAGGATTCCACTAAGCCCCATGTTGAGGTTAATTGAGTGTTAGTAAACAAAGTCGTTTGGTCCCTGGAGTAATACTGCCCTTAGAAACCTAATATCCTCTTTTTCCCTTGTGTGTGTCCACCAGTAAGGCAAATATTTGCATTCATTGTGGTGACTTGTAGACATAGAGAATGCTTTTTTAAAGGATCCCACTCATCTGGAGTGGCTTCTAGGAGATTAATTTGTAATAGCAAAGCAGGCTGATGTTTGAAGCATGTATCCTGTTTCAGCAGACATACACTGCTCTGGCATTGGTTCATGTCCTTCAGTTCACACGGGCTTGAGTCCGAGGAAACAAAACCCCCCAATCCCATACAGAAGTGTCTTTGTAATGTGGTATTCACAATCAAGATGTTCAGTGACGGCTCAATGGCTACCTCTTTGCTCTCACCATGTGAGTGAGTGTGGGAAAGAGATTGAAAAGAGACATACGGTGCTGGTTAATCAAACATTCATAATAGTGTTGTCTATTTCTGAAAGGAGGTAGGTTTTTGTACACACCTTAGCCGTTATCATTACCCCGCTGACCAAATTTACCAATGTGTGGAAAGTCTGTGTGTGGTCATGATATTTTGTGTGTGTGTGTGCCTGTGGATGTGTATTCTGTTGAGAGATTAGCATGCATCCTTGTATTAGTGTGTGTGTGTGTGTGTGTGTGTGTGTGTGTGTGTGTGTGTGTGTGTGTGTGTGTGTGTGTGTGTGTGTGTGTGTGTGTGTGTGTGATGTATTAATTCACTTACATAACATGGAAAATGAAAAAGAAGCTGACAGCTCATAATGCGACAGCCTGTCAGATAAAATTAGCATGAGCTAGTTTACAGACTCACAATATTGTACGCAAATACACACACACACACACACACACACACACACACACACACACACACACACACACACACACACACAAAAAAACACACACAAAAAGCCTGTTGATGGAATCGCTGTCTGAATGGTGTCTATTTCACCTTGACCTGTATGTAGCCAAAACACAAGACCCTTGGAAAGTCATGTGATTTCTGGAGGGTCCGTTCAATGTGACCGAACAGCTCAAGGAGAAATGGGCGGCCAGTTGGCCAAACAAGCACAGATCTAATCAGGTATTATCAGATAACCAAACAAAAGCCCTTTATGGACCTGCACACCAAAGGTCAAAATTATGAAACTTTTAATTAAGCAGCACCAAGCGTGCAGCCGCACAGTATCTGTGTCTGTGAAGAGGGAAGAGGGCTTGGAAACAATGAAATGTTTACACTGCATACAGGATATTGCGAAGGAAACTGAAAATTATCTTGCATGGTCAAAGGGGGGGGGGGGCTGTTTGTGACTGAGGTAAATGGAAAATAAAGATGGCCATTAGCGATAAGCATACACATATAACCTGCTGGTAGGCTACGTGTACTAAAAATAAAGAACAAAAAAGTCCAGTGCTTCAGGGTCACTAGTGTCCGTGTCTAGCCATGCACTCATTGGCAGTTAAACCAGACTCATACTAACACATACAGTGTCACTTACAGCAGGAATACTTCTCTCAGGTCTCCCTTGCCCTGCCATTCCTCCTTTGTTCTCTGCTTTTATTTTGGTAAACTGTTAGCAGGGATAAACCATAAACTGTCAACTCACAAGGCTGCTTTTCAAATGTCTTTTTCCCTGAGCTGGTTTCATGTTCACTTAAACATAAATCAAATGTCCTCACTGACATTTATACTAGAGGTGACAGTGCTAATAATAGCCGTGCAGACACTATTGCTTATTAAAAGTTTGTTTGCTTATGTAATGTTGTGTTTTGATGGAATAAACTCCTTTGGGTCATTTACATTGTTATGTTTTAGTTTGAATCAATGACACTTTACGTTAAATAGGCTAAATAAATAGGATTATTGCTATCCTGAATAAAAGGATTGTTGAGTGTTCTTTTCCCCTCCTCAGACAGGGCTCTGGGTTGATATAGGCTGGACACTGGGTTGATATAGGCTGCCAATGAAAACTCAGAATACGACAAGATAAATCTGTATTATATGCATTGTATACTACTGTAGTAAACACAACAAACAACAAACATAATATTTCTGTGAAAGTAGCAGGGCATTCATCACTAGATAAAATCAATAGTACTGGTGCTGTCAGAGACAAAAATATATATATATATATATATAAATTGGATTCAAACACAGGCACATTAGTGGTTGGCACGTTATCTTCTCTGTTCAGTGTTAGAACTTGCCATATGCCTGGCCAATCAATTCCCCAGTGTCTGGCTGTGTGTCTGGCTCGACCACTGAGCCGCATTGAATCTGTGACCTGCCATGACTGTGTCTGTATCTGTGCCTGTGCCTGTGCCTGGCGGTCACTGCAGCCTGCCCTTGCCTTTGGAGGGGATCTCGTCCTGATGGCTAGTCATGGGGAAAGGCACGGTCAGGTTTATTGACCGCACAGCAACCTCTGCAGCAGATCCATACAAATCAGCAGCTCTAGGCATCTGTGTGTGTGTGTGTGTGTGTGTGTGTGTGTGTGTGTGTGTGTGTGTGTGTGTGTGTGTGTGTGTGTGTGTATGTGTCTGAGAGTCAGACATTGATGATGATTCAAAATAGCAGCTGGGTTTCTCTCTCTCTCTCTCTCTCAGCACTTGAGAGAAGCAATGAGAGAGAGAGAGACAGAGAGAGATTGAATTCGTAGTGTGCCTTCATGTCGTTACGTGAGACATCCTAATTTATGTTTTTCCTCCCTACTTATATAACATGCGAACATACTGTGCCTCAAGGAGCTTAGCGTGTGTGAAGAGGCTGTTGTGTGTTATCATGCATGTCGACAACCACAGATTGGGCTATCTATACTTCCTAACACGCAACCTAACGGCACAGTCATATCCAAACACAAACACACACACACACACACACACACAAGTGTGCAAGGCACCGACACTACAAGGGCTTGCAGCACACACAGTGTCAGCAGCTGATCACACCCATTAGGGTCATGCTTGTCCTGCAACATGTGCACAAGCTGATGGCCACTGCACTTCTGCAGGAGCTTGTCTGCTACGGACAGCAGCTGTGCTCCTCTGCTCCCAACTCTACCCTCCCCCACGCACACTACACGCGCACACACACACACACACACACACACACACACACACACACACACACACACACACACACAGAGAAATTAACCTTAGGGTGCGTCAGCGGGCAGCTGAGGAGAGTGATGAAACCAAACCATTCCTTTGAAGCAAAAGGTTCTCTTAACAGTAACAGTGATATTTAAAAAAAATACTAAATGTAACCATCAGTGACGTTTTCATAAGAACCGTTTATTTTGTTAAGAAATATGCCTCTTGAAAGTGAATGACACACACATGAAGGGAGGTAATGGAAGAAAATAGCTTTGCCTCCGTCTTTGTTTCTATATTCAGTGTGGCCTGTCTCATTGTGGCAGTAAGAAAACAGGATGTAGACGTTAACAAAGACTAGGAGATTGCAGGTTTCGGAGATCCGGTACTATCCTGACGTCCGCGCTTGGCAACTTTCTATCAGCATCATTCCTCGGCAGATGGGAGAGTCCTGCTCCACACAAATAATCACCTTAAGTCTCTCTGGACCAAGAAGAAAGACTTTGCTCTTTTTTTGTAAGAAGAGAAAAGTGAGTGAGTTTCTCTTGCTTTGCAGTTCTGTGATGTCTTTACACATCATTACCCAGAATGATAGAAAGATGAGGACATAACTTGAGGCCCCCTCACATAACTCTAGGCCCCTTTAACACACATCTTGATAAGATGTTGCTGTATGTGTCATGGTGCTCTTATCTGTCACCTAAGGTGGAAGTGTGTGTGTGTGTGAGTTTGTGTCAGTGTGTCTATTTGAAGAAGGGTTGTCTGCCAATAGTTTCCTGTGGTTTTGTGAGGGAGCAACATACCTTTAGTAAATGAGTTAAGGACATGGTCTTGTCATAAAACCACCTTGTCATTCACAGTAGTAGTGTACAATAGACTCTCCCTTTCCTTTTATGGCCTTACTTGTGAAAATCATGTCAATGTTTAAGCAGAGACTGAAGCACATGATAAAGTTAAGTTTAGCCTAACCCTGTTTACTGTACCTCAAGACTGTGTAAACATGTCAAGTATTACTGATGATATGGCAGTAGTGTGGAGCACTTCTCTCTGCCCCTTCAGGCTGCGCTTCAATGAAAGTAGGACACCAACTCCAGTCTAGTCGTAAAATATCTTTATTTAAATCTCCTTTTTTCAATACAAGCAGACAGCATGACATACTCAGTGCATAAGCCGAAATTCATGATCGGGCAAAAAAAAAAAAAACTAAGACATTCTGAAAGACACACACTTGCGTGATCTTCACTTAATGGTTGGTTATTGTTGTTTTTCCTAAGATTTTGTGCGCAAACTTCTGGTCCCACAGGCTTAAATGAGACTCTGGGTTTCTAAGGACCTGATTAAGATCCTGTTAAGATGATCAAGCAGCTCTTTTAGGCAGGTTTACCTCTACCTTCACTGCAATGCAGCCATGGTCTGGCAATAGCCAAATGACCACTGCATACAGCAAGATTTTTACTTCATTTAGAAGGAAGACAAGAACTAATTTCTAAATAATACCCCGTAACATTCACCTTAAAAATACATTTTTTTTTTGGAATCATGGAAAACATAGAAATGACACAAGTTTGTTAATATGAGCTGTCTCTGTATTATGATGAAGCTACACAGACGTGTAATGTACTGTGCGAGTTTATAGCTATGATAAAAAATCCTAAAAACAAACAAGGAAGGGATTAGGCGATCTGATGCACAAAGATGGAATGAAGCTTTTTACGTAGTTCCAACTGATGAGAGGATTCCAAGCACCATATGGTTGTGTGTGCTTGTTTCTTTGTGTATGCTTGTGCTAATGTGAGTGTGTGTGTGTACATGTGCGAGTGTGTGCATGTGGTTGCGTGTGTGCCAAATGGAGGATTTTTGCAAGTTTGCTTGGCCAAAACACCAGAGGTTCACTAAGCTGTGGTGATCCTGGGACGGGCATTCGGAGATTACAACACAGGCACCACGGGGGGAGGATCGCCCTCCCTCTCCTCCCCCCCACCCCCGCCTCCCTCCTCCTGCTGCCCTCCCAGATGGCCGGGGCAGTCAGCCTCTGCTCAGAGGACTGGTACCCTGAGCTGGCACCGCCAGCAAACATGGCTGTCCTCTCGGATCGTGCTCAGAGAAAACATTCACGCCTCATTGCGTCTAGTAAATTTGTTTTTTCTGCTTCATCGCATCCTCACACTTGTCTTCTTCCTATTCCGCTTCTCTTGTTTGCTTTGACTAAAAAAAAAGGGTAGTCTAAACAGCCACAATAATTTTTTTTTTCTTAGCAAAAAGAGAGAGAACAAACAGAACACTTATTATTTTTTGAAAACATTGGCACCAAAAAATGCAGAATCCCCGTAAACCTGCCACAGCGGTCCATGAGGAATGCCACAAGGGAGTCAGTCGGTCAGGCAAGCGTCCTTCAGAGCACTCAGGCCTAGTCCCACCACAGTGTTGGACCAGAAGGAATGATGCCTTGGACGCGCTTGGTCATCCACCGGATCACATCATGAGTATGATCCATGTTCGCTGATCCATGGTTCTGATCCAGTTGAAACGTTCCCCCCTGCGGCGCTGGGTTTCCGCTGGCAGGAATACAGGGATTACTGGTTTATGGAAGCACTGGAAGCACGGATAGGTTCCTGTGCCCCTTGTCGCTGTCTTGGGGAAGTAGGGGGGTTGGGGGCGCACCAGCACAGCTCACTGTGGAGGTTGGAGGGCAAATAAATGGTTGGCGATCGGGAGGCGGGTCTGCTGTAGGGGGTCGACCGGAGAACGGCCCCCTCGGTCAGGAGAAAGAGGTGGGGAGGAGTGTGTGGGCAGCAGGCTCACTGGAAGGATGCGCGAACCTTGCGACCCTTCAGGGGCTGCGGGGGGCGGTAGTTGTCCACCATGCAGCAGGGGGTATCCGCAGGGCCAGAGAACATCAGGCTACGGAACTGCTGCATCTAAAGACAGAACAGAAACAAAGAGGAGGAGAAGATGAATGCAAAACAAAGACAGAGTTAAAAAAGAGGAAGTGGAGGTAGTGGAGGAGAAAGAAGGCATAGTGAGTGGGCCACAAAGACAAGAGAGAAAATAAGACAAAAAAGAAAGTCCATCACCTGTCTAATCCTTTCACTCATCTGCCTGCTCTTTCTGTCAAGAGGCTTTCAAGTGGATATGCAAGAAATACTACCCTGGAGGACCATCAACCAGACTGCCTGCTGAATTGGTTGCTAAGTATATAGCATCAGCTGACCTCAGGCAGCCTTTCCCTGTAACAAAATTACAAGATGGAGGACCGACCGGCAGACGCACAGACAGACAGACTCTGTATGCCCTTCCCATGTCACTCAGCCCACTGCTTTCTGGTGTGCTGCTACGGGAGAGGAAATTAAAAATGGCCACCGGGGGTTTGAATACACACAGACCATTGGATTAGCTTGGCTTGGCTTACGCCCGAGATGGCTGGGCCTCAGTCATGAAATAAACATTTGTCTGGGGAGTGTTAATTTTCACATGGGTACAAGATAGCCACCAGGTCAGGGGGAAGGGGAGAAGGGAACGAGAGAAGTGAGAGAGAGAGAGAGAGAGAGAGAGAGAGAGAGAGAGAGAGAGAGAGAGAGAGAGAGAGAGAGAGAGAGAGAGAGAGAGAGAGAGAGAGAGAGAGACAGAGACAGAGACAGAGAGGGAGAGGGAAAGGGAGAGAAAGAGAGAAGGAGAGAGAGAGAAAGAGAGAAGGATAGAGAGAGGGAGAGAGAAAGAGAGACAGCTGCCCCAGTGTACTATCTGAAGCGTCTGCTACAGAGGCAGAGTTCGGACAGCTAAGAAGGTGAATGAGGGCCCTGCAGGCATAATTACATCTCTACTAAATCTTTCGCCTACCTAAACCTCATCTGGCCTGCATTTAGATGTACTAAATATAGATAGGCATTCTAACTGGCTGAACTGTGTGGAAATACAGAAAATGATAACCCATGGCGACCACATGAATTCTCTATCAGCCAAATTCATTTTCCAATCCAAACATATACATATTCATAATGGGAGGATTTTGTAGGAGTAAGGAATATTTTTCCAGGCAGAAAATATTTTCATGTTTTTCTTTTTTTTTTAAAGAAAGCCATAGAGAATCTATTCAAAAACCACTGAGACAACATCCAGAAACCACAACCCAAAGAAATGTGCTCTGAGCTAATTATTTATGCCACTCCAGGCGAGAAAAATCTGACTCTCTCTCTGTGTGTGTGTGTGTGTGTGTGTGTGTGTGTGTGTGTGAGGGTGGTGGCGGGGGGGTGAGAAAGTGACTTGTGGCAGTGTGTGTCGATGAATAGCATGAATACTCTTACAGTCTCTCACTATACCTGTGCAGAGCTGACACTGATTGACTCCTTGCAGACAATCCAAGTGACACTCTCCAACAGAGGAGGTGTGGTCAGGGAGCCGTCGTATGTCCAATAGTTCAGGGAACCTGGCAGGAGTGTGGCAGGGTCAAAGTTCGCAAAGGAATTCTGAGTGGCCTGCGGAATTAAGACAGACAAAACAGAGGTGAAAATCCACATAGAGGGACGACTGCCTTCTATATTCAGATATCCGTGTTTATGTTGTTGTGGTCAGGGTAGTCGCGGTCAGTCGTACCTTGTTCTTAATGCCATCAAAAGCATCAAGGAGCTTCTGGAGCTGAGGATTGTCTGCACCAATCTGAGTGGAAAGTAAACCCAGAATCAAATGTTTAGCTCACTGGACACAGACACACAAAGAACTTTCGGTACTGCTGTGCTAACGTGGCAAGCGCAGTGGGTGGTGTGTGTGTGTGTGTGTGTGTGTGTGTGTGTGTGTGTGTGTGTGTGTGTGTGTGTGTGTGGGAGGGGGGGTTCCAGCCAGCACCAACCTGCAGGAAAACTCCAACCACAGCGAGTCCGTCACTCTGGCTGGCTGCATCTCCAAAGCTGGGATACTTGGTGTTCCAGTGCACCAGATGCAGCTGAGGCAAGAGCAGAGGGCAACGGGTTCACACACAGACACAGCAGCTTTCCAGTCTTTCAACAAACTTCTCAGTAGCCATAGGAGTTTGACTGACACAAAATACTGACAGACACAAATGACAACACACTACAACATACAACAGGCAAAGCAACTAAAAATGTTTGTATTCCACTCAATTAGCAAGGAAAGAAATGGTAAAATCTTAAAGGTTTTTTTTTCAATAACATTTAGAATTGCATGAGTGGGAAAACTGCTAGATCTGAGTGACTTCAAAGCATTTGAGACTTGATAAATATTTGCGCCTTACCTCAGCAGGGTACTTGGTCCCAGCCACGGTGTGCTCAGAGCCTCTGTCGTCGCTGGCCCCCCAGTGGAAGTGGAACTGCTTCAGTCTGTAGGTGCCGGAGATCGGGCCCCCGGTCAGAGCTGCCCATGCAGAGAGGCACGGAGAGATAAAAGAGAAACGGCACAGCGTACATCAGTGACGTGGGTCACAACCTCCTCTGACTCATGGCCTTTTGTTCCACTTCTCATTTGGCAACACCAAAAAGCACACTATCACACACACACACACACACACAAACACACACACATTCACACACATGCACACACATGCACACAAACCCACATACATACACAAACATATATGCAAACGCATACTATAAACTTCGATTCACAATGTACATGCAGAATACCTGCGTGAGAACATACATGTAGGGTGTGATGCAAAACCACAGTTATGTGATAATAACACTTCTATAGAGACACATACACCTTCAGCTACATGTTCTCAGTTATAACTTCCTGTGCTATAAATGCATGCTCGGGGAGTGGGGGATTTTACAAAGAGGAGTAAAGATGATGTTCCTTTGCACACTAAGGCAGAATAATCTGGTTGCTTCTCGGGAGGGAAAAATAATGAATCATTCCCAATTCCTGACACAGAGGCTTAGGCAAGACTGGAACATGCGTGTAACAGTATTCTGCTGAATTTCTCATACTATGACTGTTCCCACACTCACACCCATGCAGACACCCCAGCACCCTCACTCCCACCGACACCCAACCTTGTGCTTCTTTACGTTAGAGATACAGCATAGTAGCGTGCCCCTGTTATGTCACAACACTACAGAACAGTTGCATGAAGGTCAACAAGATACAGTACTGGAGTTAAGATTGCATGGGTCTACGCTCCCTGAATCAGTACATATAATGATTATGGCAACATAGTATTATATGTTGTCATATCATACATTGGATTTTTACAAAACTGTGCTTGTGGGCCTAAGCTTTTGTAAATATAATATGGCATGTTGCATTAACAGTTATGTGTGTTCTTTAGGAAAGGCAACACATTTCTTTTTCTCAGCATTATAAACTAATGTTAAATAAATGATACATTTGTCATTTTAATACAAAAAAATCCGAGAACAACAGAAGAATGGACCATGAACATTGCAATGTTTTGTGAACAGCTTTAGTGTTTCTATTTGATTATTAAACAAAGTAGTGGTCTGTTGTTAGAAAATTAATGTTTAACTCGCGCCAAACCACATGCCCAAATCCTGACCTTCGGGTTTTACGCATGGGACAAGCTTGCAGGTCAGTGTTTGCCAGCACTTCAAATGGAATATTTTTCATTAACACAGGCTCTTGAATCAAATGACTGGCGGAGATATTCGATTCTTAAGTACTTGCCAATTACAATTCAACTCATCGAGGCTTCAACTGGGTGACATTGCTGCACCTGTTTTTCGACGTTTTCTTCCCTACTGGTCAGTCTGTTCTATTTTGCTACTCTTGCTTGTGTGCCAAACAAATAAACGGTTATTGAATGATTTATCAATTATTATATGGAATTATGGAATAATATCTCATATATGGACAGATGTTGCCATGACGCATTATTGCAAGGAAGCAAAGGAAATAAGAAAAGGGAAGATTTTTCACAAACTTGAGCTATCGGTGTCGTCGGCGAAGGTGACTTGAACAGAATGTCCATTGTTGAGGATGTCGATTGAGGTGGAAGGATCATACTTCAGTGTGAGCGCCTGCAGCGCTGCGTCGAATGCAGCCTCGCCAGGTACAATGTCAATGGGAGACTGCCGGGGTCCATTTGCGATCGGGAAGTTGTCAGCCCATTTGTCGGGTCCTGTAATAGAAGGTAATAACTGGGATAAGATACCGCTATTCGTTCTCTGCAAACGTCGTGCCTGTATTCTAAAAGAACCTGTATATATCTTTAATTTTGCATTACATGTAAATATTGATCATACAACAGAATGAGCCGATGCAATGCCATAAGTCGTCTTCCCATGTCAAAATGACATGTAAGGCTGGGAAACTATACCAGGGTAATTAATTCAGTCATGACCTATAGGCTTTCCATTCATTCAAACACAGGCGGAACATAGGCTTTAAAGATGCTGTGAAGTGCCAATGTCTCACCGTTATCTGCTGCGTATCCCCAAGACATTATTACCAATTGAAAATGAGTGTTTTAAGATGTAATCTCCTGGATGGGTTCAGCCTTGACAGCGCACTGACAGTCTCCCTAAATAGATCGGCGAGGCTGGTTTATATAGGGGCCAGCTGGATGGTATGTCTCACGCTGAGGGGGTTTGGCCACATGATCGGAACAGCGCAATTGACTGTGAGCAGCAGGAGGAGTTTCAAGAGATCGATGCTCTCTCCCTCTCCCTCACACACACGCCGTTACACACGCACAGAGAGAGCCAGAGAAAGAGTAGCCTAGTGCGGTTTTGTTCAGTTTTGCAAGTAGCCGAAGGCGCACACTGTAGTGATTTTTTAAATATATATTTTTGTTTTCAGGTTATATAGGTGGATGATAGACTAAGTGGTTTGTTGACGCATGGGCGGTAGAGCGGTAGAGCATTACAACAGTTCATCTATCTACAGTATCACTTACACGCCACCACTCATTGGTTTGAAGCTGAGATATGCAACACGAGCCGAGATAACTGTGGACACAGGTGCTGAACTGCTGTACAAAATCTCTTCACATCCGTCACAGTCCTCTCTCCCACACACACCAGAAGGACAATTTGTCACACTCCATGCAGAAGGTCTTTAGCTTAACACATAAAAACCACGTCTGTCAGCATATCATTGTTCCACTTGTATTGCACTTTCACTTCGTATTCTTATTTACTTATCAACTGACTGTCGATCATTTTTCTATAACCTGCCCATGCACATTGATTGGTAGGTGCAATGGAATGCTATTGCGCTCCAGTTTTATTATGTAGAACTTGTGGGACAGCCAAATCCGCTGCTTTCCGTTATTATTAGCCTATTTAACCAACGATTTCCAAAGATCCATCCCTGCTTCTTTCCTAATAATAAAGTGCATTTTAGGCTGCTAAAACTTTAGGCTACTTCAGTAAGGTTGCAGTAAGGTTATACCTTCAGTAAGGTTGCAGCTATATTGCTTTGCTGTTGCCACCTGGTGGACATCTATAACTACTGCATCTGCAACTTCTGTGCTTGGTCTCCTCATTTGGACGAATTTAAGGTGCATCAACAAATGAATGTTGACAGGAAAAGGTCACACTGCATAGGAAATACTTAATTATAAAAGCATTTAATAAAACATTAAAAAATCCTATGACAGGTTTAAAATTAAACCGGCTAATTCAGTTAATTGTACAGAGGTCATGCTTCGGCTTTTCAGCCTGTTGCACCTGACAGATTTATAATTCTACAGGCTAATACAGTGGTTCTTTTTTCAGTCATTAGCCACTTTAGAGGATGGGTGATTCCTAAGCTCCACCTCTTCCATTGCCCCAGCAAATCCCAGACTAAAGTATTACACAGCAAGTGGAACCTGGCAAGGAGCAAAGCATGCTCTGATTTGTACACGTATTGCCAGCCTTGCACTTTTTACAAAACCCTTTACAAAGCAATGTATATTGAAAAAGTGCTCTGATGTAAACTCAGTAGTCCTAAACACAGATCCCAATCTTCAACTGAGAGAGGAAGAGTCAAGAGTGTGTTAATAAGAGACAAGGAAAAGTTTGCAGTGTAAAGTTCAGTGAGAGATCATGTGTGAGTCAATCCATTCTTCATGTAAACTATTTTTAATGCTATTGAAAGGTACGAAAAATCAAGCATTCTATAAATCAAGCATTCTATAGGCTATCATTTGACATTTGTTTTGCATCTGGCAGTGGACAGAGTTAGAACATGACAGAAGGATTTGTAACATGACAACAAAATCATATTTCAGTTTTAACTGAAGGATTTTATTTTTACAGAAATGATGGAATGCTCTGTTAATTGGGTGTGGTGTTATGTTTTAAAGACTACACAATATTTTCAGTATGACTTTAAATGTTTACTGTAAGCAACAGGAAAACCCCAGAGCCATCTCTATATACGACGCTGGAAAACCCTGTTGCCTAGTGCCATCTGCTGGACAGAGTGGCACAGTACATCTGCTGTTTATCCATTAATGTGCAACAATCTGGTGAATAGATTGAATTTAACTTTACAAGTTTAAAATTATTTTGTGAAATATTTCAGGGCCAAAAGAGACAAATATGTTGCTTTTTTTTTGAAAGAATGTATTAGGCATCAACACCTTTTCAATACATGAGTGTTTCCATTGGGTTGGAAAAAAAAGCTGCCTTTGACATTGGAAATATATCTGGTTTTCTCCAATTTATAGCTGCCTGGATTGTCTCACTGCTAACATAATATCTCTGCTATAGTAGCACAGATGTTGTTCATTTTTGGATTACTGGCAGTACACAATTTTCTAACAGCACCGGCAGAGAGGATTCAAGCGGAGCATGATCTTTGGTACCGGTAGAATGTAGGTTAAAAAATACTGGCATTCAGGGTAACACATGCTTTTCTGAAGATTGTTTTCTCACACCCTGACCACTTGATTCATAAATTACTCTCATATCAAAATAAATATATAAATATAAATAAATATATTAGTATTGGGTATGAATGATTATTTTCTGATTGTGTATTTTCCAATTTGAGCTTGCTTGTACCTTTTCTCCCCCAAGGATTTCTCATTCCTCCTTTAAAACATACAACTTCATCACCATGCCACAGAGTCCCATAGGGAGCATACAGCTCTTACTTCAGACGTTAGCAGGAATATGCACTCAGTTATTCCTTTGGACAACCACGGTAAATCATGTCCATCCTTGTGGCAGCCACAGGGTGACCTTTTCCCCTCTCACCCTTTCACTGGGAGTGGGGTCTCTCCCAGCCCCGGCGAATCTGCTCCAACCTCCGGTCCAGACATGGCAGTGAGAGCACCATCTTGACCAATAGCACAGCAGCAGGAAGGATGGAGGCCAGGATAAAGGATGGTGGGGTGTACCATACGTAATGCTTTAGCTCCACCCACTTCCTCCAGCCAAAGACCAGAGCGTGTGTTGTGCACAGGAACAGAGCCAGGTATCCCAGAGTTCTCTGCAAGGCAAACAGACAGGTAAGGGATAACGGCTGAAAAGGTGACCGGTTAACGGCCGGTCTCAGTAATGTCTCAGCAGAGGTAACTCTGTCTCTGTACTGGGCACGTCGCCGGAGCTCTAAACCTCCACCTCGCCATTATTTCCATCAAACTGCTCACCTTGAAGGCCTTTATCCTGCTTATCTCCCGTTGCTTAGAAACATGCGACTCCAATTTAAAATAAGTTAACCTGTTTGGTTGAGGTACTATTTTTGTATGAAAGGCTGCTTACTGTTTCATTCAGGTGGCCGGTTATACTAAATTAATGGCCACCCCATCAGCCAATCAGAGAAGAGAATTGCATTCTGAGGGGAGATAAGTGTGGAAGAACGGCTAGGAATCACCGTCATAAAAGACAGAATATGGCATAGATAATGACTTCCCACTTGGATGTTTTTATTACCTAAATGGTTATGATTGTGTCTCATGGCAGACACATTTGTCCAAAGTGTAATACAGCAATAACAATAAACATATCATTAAAAAGATTGACAGTTTAAGTAGTCATATAGCTCATATAAAAACAAGATAAAAAAAAAATACATCAACAAGTGTAAATGTTTATGCTGAATGTCCTTGTGGGTTATTGTGGCACTCACTTGAATGCACTGGAACTCTCTCCAGTTGAAAGACTCACTGACAGACGGTAAAGAGGACATTGCAATTACAGCCAGGACTCCAAGGCCCAGAATTCCAAGAGAGACATAGATCTCCATTCTCCAGACATCATCCTCCACCCATCCATCTTCCTTGTTTTGCTGTACCTGTGAAAACAATCAATACCATTGATGAGTTTGGGGCAATTTATGGGATACCTATTTAGATATGCATGTCATTTAGTGCGTTGGCAGCGGCACCTTTAAGAGAATATGTTTGTCATTTCATATTACATGATTTATATACCTTATGTACAATTCAAAGTACCTATATATGAAGTATAACCCCTGAGCTTAAATGTTTTCACTGAAAGATATTATCACAGCAAGTAGGCGAATTGGGTGTATAAACAGTCTTTCAAGTACCAAATATCTGTTGGCATGGTCACAGGAACACAGGGTTAGACACCACTACACTACTCGTACTCATTCTACACTTCTAGGTGACTGCTCACCTGCTGGTAGGCCCAGTTGAGCAGCTTGTACCTGTAGGAGCGCCTCATTGGGTAGCTGAGACTGTAGATGGCATGCAGGCCAGCCAGCAGGAAGGAGAGAAGACCCAGCTGCTTCCTCACGGACATCCACTTCTCCAGCCAGGCCGGGAAATGACTGTACTTAGTGCCTGCGCAACAGGGACGACGTGAACAGGGTGAGTCACTGTTTCACCCTAGTTGACGAGAATTGATGCAGTGCATATGCACTTTTAAGTATAATTTTGAGGACAAATGTACAAATACAACAGAGTGATGGGCAATGAGGGGGTGAGAGAGATGGAATGGGTTTGTGAAATTAATATGGGTAAAGCTCTATGAAGGGTTACAATGGAAACTTGGGCCTATACTGTAGGTTATCAGAATATAAAGATAATGATACAGTGACTTGTTAAACGAGTTAAAATTACAACATACAAACAAATTTCCTGGATTAAAAAAATTCTTTTTTTTTAAATTTTCTGAAATCATTTCTGTCTGTCCTTTGCTCTATCATACTTTCATTATGTAAAATCTAGAAGCATGTTGTCTGCAGTAGGAATTCTTACTCATCTGCAAAAACACCTTAAAATGCCAAAACAAATACAGACTTGCTTCTTAGTAGCAGTTTGTCTATTTTCCAAAAGACTGCAGCACAGTGCAGTACAGAGCAGAACCCACCAGCTGTTTACACTACTGCTTGGGCTGGCCACCTCCTTTTCACAATGAGGTGTTGTGGGCTTCCCAAAAGTGACAAACTCACAGCTTTATAACCAGCCACTAACGCCTTGAGCTAAAATTAACCGTAGTTATAGTTATAGTCTAGTTTTGTAAAACTGAATGTTAAATATTGTACCTACATGACCTCAATGGTGTAATTTCCAAGCAGCTGTCAAAGCTTCCCAGTAACACTGTTTATACTGGATGTGTAGGAGTGATGTGTGTAACACTGGTAAACATTGCACCATATTCCCAATGCGAAGCATGGACACTATAGAGTCTGCTGAGACTGCTGAACTTCTTTTTGTATCACACTTAGGTCTTGGCAGACGTTCACGATTCCTCCCTTTCCAGAGACTGTGCTGACAATGCGCCTGTCAGTGCAACCACAATGGCATGGAGAGAATGCAAAAACCTAAATTTACACTTGCTGCACTTTAATTGGTACTCAGAGGACAGCCAGTGTATTGGGGGAGGGGAGGATCATACAGGGACAGGGTAAAGGCCAGAATGGAGGATTCAGACTTATTTGTTTTACTTCAATGGGCTGCTGATATAGGGTCCCTATAGGGTAGGTTATGTAGGGCAAGCATAAGGCCACAATCACACCGGGCTGTATGAACATTAAAACTTCAAACTATGTTTAAGTTACATGTATTGCCTACTTCTCTCTTTTAATGTGCTAATGTGAATTTGAATTTATCTTTGAAATTAGTGCACTGTTTGTAATTCAGCAAACACATGTCTCAGTATGAATGCTGCATTCACACCTTGATTGGTTTACACCTTCTAGGTATTTATGGAACTTGATTCTTTTGTGCTTTAACAGAATGGAACGCTCTTTTTGAAATATGAGTGACACACAATGGAAAAGAGCAGAAACAACAGGCAGGAAGTACACCATGGCACACACCTTGTGTGGGTGGATGGGGGTAACTCGAGGAACACACACACACACACACACACACACACACACACACACAGTATATTCATCCAAAATGCACAGTATATTCTATCTCCCTTGTTTGTGTCATTTTCAAATGTAGGCCTACTCTCATACCTCGGTGTAGTTGCAAGATAGCTGCCAGCAAGCCAGGGAGATACACTGTAGCGAGCAAAGTGATAGAGGTCCACGGCAGCACCTTGTTCATCACCAGAATGGGAATTTTGTAGGAATCATTTCGGCTCTGTGTGACCAGCGGTTGCAAGACGTCTCTCAGAAGTGTGTAGAGGAATGTGGAAACCATCAGGGAAGTCATGAGCTTGAGAGGCAGGTGCCACTTTGGGAACAGAGGGAGCTCCTGGAGCTGTAAGCTAGGGGGTAACTCAAACTCCTCCACGGGATAAGGGCACAGCAGAGGGTGCTGCCATGTTTCTGTCAGTGACTCCTGCTGTCCACAAAAGAAAGAAAGAAAGAAAGAAAGAAAGAAAGAAAGGGGTTTCTCAGAATCTAGGCACATACAGTAGATCCATTCATAGTGAGTATGTCAGTTATTTTTAAAAGCCATCCATTTACACAACAGGATCCTTATCATGGCTCTTGTATTGCAGTTCTAGTTTTGACTTGAGAGAAGCAGAAGTAACAATGGAATTACTGGGCTAGGCATTTTACCTCCGTCTTTTGTGTAGGTCCAGCATCATTTACAATCTCCAAAAGTTCAAGACACTCTTGAACATTTTCCTTCACAGTTAAATCAGCTTCTCTTTCCCCCATTCTTTTTCTGGGTTTATCTGGGAAAAAGTTGAAAGAGAGTGTACAGAAGTAAGCACCTCTGGCCAGCACTATATGGCTAAGCCTCCATAGTTGGCACAAGAGTACCATGACATGTCAAAGTACAAAAGACACAGCCCAGGAATGTTTTCACAGGATTAACTCCAGATTAATCGCAGTCATAATGCCTACATACCCTTAAGCAAAAAAGAATGTGAGGGGACATGAGGCCATAGGGGGAGGGGTGTTAGTCAGTCTACTTTTCTAATACAGAATACATTGTGCACTGCTTACCCTTACATTAGGCTATTTGCTGACACCTGACTGTGCTGGTAAACAAGACAAGACAAAGATATCGATAATAGGCTACAAAAAAGAAAATGTTTAAGATCCAGTATTATTATCGTTTGGTTGTCCATTTTCAACATATTAACGTTATTCTCGTCAATCCTATCCTATAGGCTAAGTTACAGTAAATGCTTCTGTTGTTCGTAGCCTATGCTTCAGGAGCTTTGACATGTAAGTGTTAGGCTACTCCAGGCTTCTGAGAGAGACCTGATGAGCAAATAGCGTTGAAGATCTTACCACCCGTCGGTCCATCAACTTTTAGATAAACCAGCCCACGTCCAGCAAACTGGCCGAGAGTAGTCGGATTCCCTATCACACGTTGCTCAAGATTTGACAATCTCAAAGTTGGCGTCAAGAATGACGCAAATGTCGTTGCTTTCCATCTCCTCTCCGCCCTGATGCAGTCACGAGCCAATCATAGCTACTTCCGTCTGCCAGCGGCAACTGTGTAGTTTTTTATTAGGCTACATAGTAGGAAAGTTGTAAATATGTTGCCAAAACGTATAACTGCTTGAATTACAAACATAACGTATTGTGTGTTGTAGGCTATTTTAATGACCTCACAGACATTTTTGATTTTTGCAGGATAAACCAGCGATTTGATTTTGCTGTGTAATGCTACTAAAACATATAGTGAGACTTTAAAGGGTCAATTTCTCTAATGTAAGCACAAAACATTTGCAAGTTTCTCACTGAAAACAAGCCTTTAGAGGTCCCTCCTGCGATTTAAAGAGTGTTTTCCCAGACTTATCTGACAGAGGATGCCTTGCTAATTGAATTTTGGCTTTTCCCTGCAGAAAAGAGGGAGGACACATGACCATCCTGTGATACCGAATCTCCTCTGAAAGTTGTATAAATCTGCCACCCATCGGCATTTGTTTACCATTCGACAGATCAGGCCATCATGCATCTGACTCGCGGGCTTATACTTGGCACATTAATTTTGGCAATTGTGGTTCTCAGTGATGCCGGGCCTTTTCATGCTCAATGCAGAGTGCAATGGTAAGGTGCTGTTCTTTATTTTGCTTAGACTTCTATGACTTAATGCCATGTTAATGGCAAAACAGCTGACAGGAATGCAGTGTGTCTTTTTCTAGGAAGAATGGATGATAGCTTAGGCTACATTATTGTGACACAAAGTAATCAATTGAAACTTGTTTTGTTCATTATAGTTGGTTATGTTTTGAAACTAACTTTTGCTGTGTCCTTATTGAATAAAAGACAAAAATTGACAACTTCAAGAAATGACTAATGATTAGTATGGTTGTATGTTTCTGTTGCATAATGGTAAATCATAATCCTTGAATTATATGATAAATTGTAGGCTATTCCAAATCTACAAGGTGGTTCTCCTTGAACTGGTTGTTCAAAGGCTATTTTATCACCACTTTTAGATTGCCATGCTGTGATTTTAGTTTGCCTTCAGTAGTCTATATTAAGTGTTCAGAGTCAATAATTTATGTGCTTGGCTGTTTGCTATGGTCATATGAGAAACATCACTAAAACTATTAACGAGTCAATTCCTAATGAGAAAGTTGATGTTTATGTTCTTTTCTGCCAGCAAAAAACAGTCGGCCAGAATGCTACAAGGGTATTGTCAGGACAGGATATGAAGGCCAGCGTGCGAGTTAGGCTTATTTCAGGCACTGCAATCCAGTGTTCACATGATTCTATGAACTGGTCAGTTGTTTAACAGAAACAAATAAACGTTTGTATAGCCAAGGCCAGTGAAAATTAGTTAATTGATCAGCTCATTGGTTCTAAACAGGAAATGCCCTTACATATGGTTGTCTATTTCTTTGAAGTGTCCAAGTCTAATTCAATGAAGTGGGCTTTTCTACTGAAGAGAGCTTTTGTTTGAGCATTACAGGGTCAATGCAAAGTTCATATGAAATTGTTGTTGTAGACAACATCTTTATGAGCCAAGTATTTGTATACTACAGTGTATTATTTGTATTTTGCAAACAATCATTACAGGCTGTTGTGTACGTAAATGTTTCTTAAAAATGCCTTAAAAGGGTACTTTTATGACTGTGAAATAAGTCATTTATTATTTTGTTGAGTTGGAAAGCAGTCCACCAGATGGCAGTATTTGATTCACAAAGCAATGCATTTATAACTGCAATTTTGGCTCCCAGAGGTGCCTGTCCTAATGTGTGTGTGTGTGTGTGTGTGTGCGTGCGTGCGTGCGTGCGTGCGTGCGTGCGTGCGTGCGTGCGTGCGTGCGTGCGTGCGTGCGTGCGTGTGTGTGTGTGTGTGTGTGTGTGTGTGTGTGTATTTCCAGGTACTTTGGCATACCTTGTAGATGGGTTTATGAAGGTTTGGTCTCTCAGATTAAGGCGTGGAGGACAATATCAGGCTGTGCCAGGGGAGGACAAAGGTGCCTGTATAAGGTGTGGAATGCTAAGTTGTGTGTACTGTACCTCTGCACAGTTGTGCCAGTGAGTGATCGTGTTAAAGCTTTGAGGAGCATACAGTATATCATTTCTTTGCTCTTTGTAATCTGTGTCCTTACAGCTCCAGTCAGCTTCCTCCCACTTCATCGCAGCCAAACACACAACTCCAATGAAAAGCCACGTCGATGACCTCACCTTTCACTTGGTCTCTTTTGGATTCTTCACACGCTGCAGTGTGTCGGTAAGGAATCATTTCAAAAGTGCAC
Organism: Sardinella longiceps; assembly: GCA_027497455.2. Classification (NCBI taxonomy): domain Eukaryota; kingdom Metazoa; phylum Chordata; class Actinopteri; order Clupeiformes; family Clupeidae; genus Sardinella; species Sardinella longiceps. The sequence continues at coordinate 16,202,101 of JAODXP020000027.1, forward strand.
ACAAACTGCTCTTCTCATCCCTCCCAGTAAACATCAGCTGGTTATTCTCATTGGCTATGCATTTGTGCCATGTACACATAGTGTAAACTTCAGTATGAATACTGTGTTGCATGATTGAGAAATTGAGAATATAACCCTTTAATTCCTCTTGTCCTCTTAGGGACTGTCTGTGTCTGAGTCATGGTATGCCATCAAAGACAATGGAGTGAATTACTGTAACCTCTACAACTTAATGGATGGTATGAATTTTATCATCTTTCATTATGTTTATTTTATTTATTTATTTTAGCAAGTGTTTATTCAAGAAGTAATTGAAATCACTCACTGTGTTAACCAGTGAAAAAATGTATTGTGTAATGTACTGTAATCATGGAATTCCATGTGATAAAGTTTCTTTAGTTGTTGCTTACATGTATTTCCTTGTGTTGCCCACAGGAAGTGGACTAACAAGGGCCCGAGGATACCAGGAGATCACCAGTGACTTCATGTGTACTCAGCGCTCCATTGCCAACTGCACATTGTACTGAGGGAGAGCCCAGACAGCAGTTGGCCAAGGAGACTGCATGGCCGAGGAGCCAAGGAGACCGTTATTATTGGTCTCTTTCCTCCAGTCACGCTGGCTTGCATTTCACTGTCTGTGCCCTTTTTAGTGTTTTTACTATTTGTTTTGTATAGTTTGTAGCATTGTTTTTTTTATACCTCTATATAGAATTTATGACACATTATGTTAAGAATTGATGGTTGATACCCTTCACAGTAAGTCCCTCTGTAAGGATATCTCCACAGATTGTCCTGATTATCGGTATCAGCTTTTGTCTTTCTCACATTTCTTTTTACGAACGGTGGATAAAGAGTTAAAAGTTCAAAGAGGGAAAGAATTTAAATAAATCCAGCTCTCGCTAGTTTTGAAGTGAGATGCTGTCTTTGTGGGCACATCGTTCTTTTTGACAGGTAAGCCACTTTTTTTTACTCTTAAAAAAAAAGCTGCAATGCTTTGGAGAAAACACTCCCAGCTGTGTGAATTGCTGGCCAGCTTTTATTATGGGGGCAATATGCTCAGCTGGGCATCGCTATCCATCACCTCAAAGTGTGTCTGGTCGTGGGAGACCGCTGGCCGTGGGCATCAGCTTTTACCCACGCCTCCAAAACTGTGGCTAATTACTACTGACCACTAGGTGGCAGTGTGTCTCAGTGTGTCTGTTGGGTTCAAGTTAACAGTGTTGAAAGCAATTACGGTCTGTTGTAGAGTGGCTGTTGCCCAGCGCTAGCTCAGTTATGATTTAAAGCATTTATGTTTATGGGGCTTTTCAAAAGCCAAGGAATTCCCCCCGTTATAAATACGTCCAGTGCTCTAAGCAGGGCTAGTGCCTCTTGGATTGGGAGATTTGTCTGGGAAAGCCTCTGCAATCTTGAGAGCATTCCAGACTGGTGTCAGAAACATGGCAGGTCATGACCTTAGCATTTGTGTGTGTGTGTGTGTGTGCGTGTGTGTGTGTGTGTGTGTGTGTGTGTGTGTGTGTGTGTGTGTGTGTGTGTGTGAGAGAGAGAGAGAGAGAGAGAGGGAGATGGAGCGCACATGTGCATGTATGTGTCCATGGGTGTGCCCAAGTGTGTGTGTGTGTGTGTGTGTGTGTGTGTGTGTGTGTGTGTGTGTGTAACGATTCATGCAAGGAAAGTGCAGTGCATTGATGTGTGTGTGTGTGTGTGTGTGTGTGTGTGTGTGTGTGTGTGAATGTAAGTGAGTGAAAGTGTGTATGGGAGATGGCTGATCAAGCTGCAGGGCAGATAGACTGACTAGAGTGTGTCAGAGAGATGAAAATTCACCTCACTTGTCAAGGGGGGCGTAATAGGAAGCAGGTTCCCGCCATGAAGTAAAAGAAAAAGGCTTAAAATGCCAAAGAGAGCACAGCGGGCTTTCTATTAGGGCAGAGAATATTGCAGAGATTTGTCATTTTTACAGTACCATTCCAGCATGGTGAGCCTAAGATATTAGAGCTGAAGGGCAGCCATTCTTACATTTTGAAACTTTTATCTGTTTAAATGAAGTCCTCATGGGCAAAAGATGATAGACAGTCATATCCTTTAGAGGAAGCAAGTCTACGGGAATAACATTCATATAACTTCTGAAATGACAGGAAAAAAAAATACTTTTTTATTGTGGTTTGATTTGGATCGGATTTTATTTTTAATAAAATTATTAAAGAATTTTTAATCACAAAATATGAGTCTGGTCCATTGTCTGCTGAAGTCTATTACTGAAACACCATACTAAGGTTCCATGGGGTCAGTGTTTTGAAATTGTGTCACAGAAGCACACTGACAACAAACCTCTCTCTCTCTCTCTCTCTCTCTCTCTCTCTCTCTCTCTCTCTCTCTCTCTCTCTCTCTCTCTCTCTCTCTCTCTCTCTGTATCTATCTATCACACAAACACATACCTGCCACACACATGAAGACGCATGACCAGTAGTGAGTGGCTAAAAATCTTGTTTTTCTAGCAGGCCAGAGCCCTGCACTGTGTACCATGATGAAATTTGTCACCAATGAAAGGGTGCAAAATCCTCTCAAAAGCAATTAAAGAGGCCAGCCCTCCCTTGGGCGTCTCATGTCCAGCTGACACAAACCTATGGGGGAAGTTGAGGGAGGTAATCAGCAGCGATGTATTGAACAATATTGAAAAGTGCAACAATAACTCACAATAAACCACTCTGAAGGCCACAGTGTGGGTTCTGAAGGACACAGAGGTCATTTTCTTAGGTACGGAGACATTTTGTAGGGCCAACCTTGGGACCGGGAGTGGAGTATTTTTCATGTCATTCTTTGGCGTCTTGATTCAGCCTTCATTTCTAGGCACATAAAATGCTGTCAATTTTTAAACAGTGAATGTGAAGAATTTAGGTTACAGACATGCTAATGAACTAATTCTTGATGCTCATAATGTCATTGGTTGTTTTTTTGTTACAGCAATGTATAGCTAAGCCAACTGAGCAAAAAATAACTAAACAATGCAAGAGTACAAAATAAAAGAAAAAGTAATACCACTTCACACGCTAAATGAATGCATGGGGCTTTCATTGTGAGGATGGAGGGAGACAGTGACGTGTCTGCAGTCAGAAGCTATTGATCAGTCTGCCAGTGGGCCTCTCATTTGCTGTGACAGCCCATGGGCTTGGTGGATGAGGGGAATAAGACTGGTGGGGTCCCTACTTGCGACCCAGTCAAGAATGTTGAGGATCACCCTGCCTTTATAACCCTGTGTGTATCTCTCTCTCTCTCTCTCTCTCTCTCTCTCTCTCTCTCTCTCTCTCTCTCTCTCTCTGTGTGTGTGTGTGTGTGTGTGTGTGTGTGTGTGTGTGTGAGAGAGAGAGAGAGAGAGAGAGAGAGAGAGAGACAAAGACAGAGAGATAGAAAGAGAGTGTATGGGTGAAAGAGAGAGAGAGAGAGAGAGTGTGTGTGTGTGTTTGTATGTGTGTGTGTGTGTGTGTGTGTGTGTGTGTGTGAGAGAGAGAGAGAGAGAGAGAGAGAGAGAGAGAGAGAGAGAGAGAGTATGAATATGTTGTGTGTGTATGACAACACAGATTAGAGAAACAGATACACATGGCGTCTGGCTCCATAATATCATCATGCGGACGTCACTCCACCACAAATGGATTTTCAGATGCCTGTACACCCCTGGCACAGATTTAATCTGAACAGAGGAGAAGTGCTTCCTGCCCCAGGCTCTCCAAGGATGGAGCGAGGGAGAAAGGGTAAAAGAAAGAAAGACAGAAAGAAAGAAAGAAAGATCCTTTTCCTCATGGGATTTTAAGGGTTAATAAGATACCGCTTCCTTAATTTTTTAAATTTTTTCAAATGAGAGGAGCAACTGCTTTTTTTTTTTTTTTTTTTTAAGAAAGAAAACCAACTAGCCCATAGTGTTTATATGAAAATATGGGTTTTGATCTACTGAAATGGCAAGGTCTGAAGCATTTTAGACAAAGATATTATGTAGCTGGCTTGTAACAAATCTGTCTCCTCACGCACAAAGGCATACGCTTCATTGTGATTTTACTGCCATAAAAGCACCTGGGCCACTGGCTCTTCTGAAAACATTTAGCAGTATTTGCCCTTTGTCGTTGATTTATGCAGCCTTTAATGTGGCCAAAGTAATGAGAGAATGTCCTCGGCTTTCCCATTTCCGTTGCTTGTGTCACGTTGTGAAGATTGTATCAGCCTCAATTAGGCGACGTGGCAGAGTTTCCCCTCGCCTCCAATGAGATTGTCCAATCGTTCGCTCACGCTGAAGTACGACCCACAAACCCCTCCTCCCTCCCTCCTTCCACGGCTTTCCTTTTTTTATATATAAATCTATGGCGCTGTAATGAAAACCCACACTCACATGATTTCATTTAGCGGCCGTGCTAATGGCCGGGGAAGTAATAATTACATTCAAATATTAATTCCGTGTTTGAGACGGACCCATGAATCACTTGGGCCGGCCATGTCGGGCGAGGCCAGCTATTCTTTTCTCTCCCCTCGCGCAGCGGCAGACAAATTAAAATGACAAATAATTGCAATTTCTCTGCCGGGGGATGACCCATGCCAGTGTTTGGAAAAACACTTTTGGGGCGAAAAGGGTGGGGGCCGAGGATGAGGGCTGGGGTGAGGTTGGGGGTGCACTGATTGGAGCTGGTGATAAGGGTGGGAGAGAGAGAGAGAGAGAAGGTGGGTGGCATCCATTTGTTAACATGAAGAGAATATGGGGGTGAATAATGATTGAAGTGTGCATCTGTGTGTGTGTGTGTGTGTGTGTGTGTGTGTGTGTGTGTGTGTGTGTGTGTGTGTGTGTGTGAGAGAGAGAGAGAGAGAGAGAGAGAGAGAGAGAGAGAGAGAGAGAAAGAGAGAGAGAGAGAGAGACGGAGGGGGACGATGACAAAGGCATATAATGTGTGTGTGTATATGTGTAGGAATGTGATTTTATCTGAACGAGTATGCTTATTGCCTGTTTATACATGTGTGACAACACAGGTTGGAGAGGGGGGATTAACATGCCATATTGTGGGATATATCATCAACCACTCTGCCAGTCCAGCTTAAATTGTTTTCCCTGACATCTCTAAAGCATCTCTGCACAGAGCAAATATTGGATATTAATATTAGATAGCATGCATCGAACTGTAATGTTTCTTTATCCCTTATATCTCATCATGACATACATATTGAAAAGAAGAAATCATACTGTATTACAAAACATTTCATCATCATAATCAATTCAAGATTTTTCAGTGGAAGATAAGAAAACATACAGGTTTCCAAGGTCCGTTCGCTTTGTTAGCAGATTATGATCTAAACAAAATCTAAATCTATAAATCTGTACTTTTCAAAATCGTTCTTAGTTCCTGCCAATATGGTTAAGTCAATGAAGTGAAACTTCAAATGGTGGGAGGAGAAAGAGAGAGGGAGAAAGAAAGAGTGTGTGTGAGAGAGAGAGAGAGAGAGAGAGAGAGAGAGAGAAGAGAGAGGGAGAGAGAGAGAGAGAGAGAGAGAGAGAGAGAGAGAGAGAGAGAGAGAGAGAGAGAGAGAAAGAAAGAAAGAGATGGGACTCATTACTCCCGTGTCGTATGTGGTCCCACAGAGAGCCCATGTCAGCCAGTCGGCCACAGCAGCGACAGCGAGCGTCCGAAAAGAACTTCCGTCCTGTCAGCTGCCCGAGTCCTTTCCCTACTCCCCATAGTCAATAACTGTCCCGCCCAATCACACAAGCCAAAACAATTACAGTGCCATGCCCGTGTCCACTTAACTCACAAACACTGGGCACTGTGCAGTATCCTCAGCTCCTGTTAACCACACAGCCAGATCAATAAACAGCAGAGACTGGGAGACAGAACTTGACACCTAATTAGTTCGACTGTGTTGATATTGCCGTTGTAATCATCAAAGCACAACAATCTTTGAGGTGGAGTGCATGCAAAAATTGGCAGAGCAGCTGTATTCGCCATTTAGAGTGACCAAAAAACTACTCTTCTCTTTCTCTCACAACTGTAAAATGGGTGAAGGTACTGTAGGTAAAGCCGCTTATACAAGCACTGAATGTACCTGCGCTAAAAAAGAAAAGAAAGAAAGAAAGAAAAGAAAAGACAAAATGTCCTTCAGGATCAAAAGAGCTCTCATCAATCACACATATTGCATTTACAAGATAGAGAGATAGCGCATGAAGGAGGGAGAGCGAGCATGAGAGGAAGAGAAAGAAAAAGAGAGAGAGAGAGAGAGAGAGGGAACAAGGGCACAAACAGAAGAGCATCCACATTCAAAGCCTTACAACAGGAGAACCCACAGGAGGCCACTCTGAATAGGCGCTGGATGTGGCCGCACTTCTACCATATTCCTCGAAGGAACAGATGAGAGAGAGAGAGAGAGAGAGAGAGAGAGAGAGAGAGAGAGAGAGAGAGAGAAAGGACAGATGGAGATAAAGTAGGCGTGCCAAGTGCTTTCCTCTCTATGGCTCCACCTCCTTTCTCTCTCTCTCTCTCTCTCTCTCTCTCTCTCTCTCTCTCTCTCTCTCTCTCTCTCTCTCTCTGTCTCTCCCTCACCGATCCTCAGGCCCATTTCTCAGCTTCTCCCCTCAGGCTCCTGCCCATCCGTCACAGGCCGCCCGTGGGCCTGAATATCCTTAACCTCCACGGCCGGGCGCCGAGAGCCGCTCCCGCCGAGTCGGACTGGGTGATTGCATTTCCGTGATGATGTCTTCGAAAGGCACAGGAGTTGAGGATGGAGAGAGAAAGAAAGAGGGGCAGAGAGATAGAGAGAGGGAGAGAAAGAGAGAGGACAAAAAGGGAGGAGGAGGAGAGAGGGAGGAGTGCTGTTTTAAAGTGAAGGGAGGGATGTATTGCAGGTGCCACCTGGATGTCCCACTGCAGTCCATCACTCAGAGGCGTTGATGGAACAACACAGGCCTCGTTTAGACTCTGCTTTAAATGCGAATGCTTGCTTTTCTGGGCCCCCACCTCCCCAACTCAATCCCCCACAAAACAAAGAACAAAAACAAAAAAAAGTAGAAGAAAAGAGAAGTAGAAAGAAAACATCCATTTCCCAGAGAGCCTTAGTGGCTAGACTTTATACCCTATGCACAAACTGATGGAAGAAAGGGCAAGTGACTAGATCAAAACATAAAAAGGTTAAGTAGGGTGACATCATCAGATAAAGTCTTGCGGTGGAGGCTCTGCCATTTGTTTTGTATAGTATAATATAGATTTGTTAGAATAATGACTAATCATAATTGTCTACTCATAGGACATTAACTCATTGACATAACATAATTATAATACATAATTTATTAAAATGTCATTGTTGATTCAAGTTCAAGTTCTTTTACATAGTCATAACAGCAACTTGTGTACACAATACACAATATTTTATTATATACAGTATATTAGGTATTTTCACATTGTAATATACTACTTATTTTTCTTTGGAGTACATGAATGTATGACATGACATTCGTTGTTTAGTTTCATCGTTGTGTAATTGATAGATAGAGAGATGACAGAGACCCATTCCACCAACTGTTGCCAAAAACAGAAGTTGGGGTTCATCAGAAGAGAGCTCAGCGGGTAGCCGACCCCATCAGTCACAGGCTAATTGCTGTGATTTGTGACGCCCGGAGGCCCTGCTCCTCCTGCCTTGCCCCATGCCAGGCCCCGCTCCATTAATCACAGGTGAGGAGCTGTCTCCGCAGCCAGCCTACTGTTCGCATCATCTGCCAAAAGCACCCAGAGCTGCTGAGAGCACCGGAGGAGGGCTTAGGCCAGGTTGACCTGGCGTGGGCCGCTGTAAGTGAACGCAAGGTCATGGCTCTGAGCTAAACAGAGGCGTGGCCTTAGTGACCTTCGTGGAGGTGGAGGTTTAGACCGTGCGCGCACACACACACACACACACACACACACACACACACACACACACACACACACACACACACACACACACACACACACACACACACACACACACGCACACATACACACACACACACACACACACACACACACACACACACACATACACACACACACACGCACACACACACACGCACACATACACACACACACACACACACACACATACATACACACACACGCACACATACACACACACGCATACACACACACACACACACGCACACATACACACACACACACACACATACACGCACACTCACACACACACACACGCACACATACACACACACACGCACACACACACACACAGGTGGTGACATGACACATGACTTTAAAGGACAGGTCCGGTGTGATAAGGGACGAAAGTATATCGCAACATCATAAAGTTTGGCGGGGAGTTGAATTTTGATAAGTTTGCGCAGGCTAGAAAATACTTCATTTCGGTCCAGTCGCTGTTTACAGCAGTCAACAGGCTCATGCAACAGGGCCACTCTTGGCTGATGCCGAACTCTCACTTTAAGCACAGGTAGTATTCCAGTAGCTTCCGGTGCTTTCTCAGTGTACTTCTTTATCTGTCTTGCATGCTTCCATTAAAAAGAACTACAGTATTTAGTGACAGACTCTTCATGTTCTCTATGAAGGGTTCCTCTGGGCATTAGATATAAGGGTTGATAAGAGGGTCGGGGAAACAGGAGGCAATAACTAATGATGGTGACGATGGAGAACGTTAAGGAGGAAAAGTATGGAGGGAATATGAAGAAAGTAGAGAGAAATGAGAGAAGTGACGGTATGAGTGAGAGATTGTGAGGAACGTTGAGACAGTAAGAAAGAGAAAGAGATGGGACAGATAGCACAAGAGAAAGTGAGGGATTGAGGGAGAGAGAGAGAAAGAGAGAGAGCGAGAGAGAGAGAGAGAGAGAGAGAGAGAGAGAGAGAGAGAGAGAGAGAGAGGGATGAATGCTTGACATTTATTGGAGCTGTGGGAGCGGGTTGAGCTGTCAGTGATTGGTTGGCGCCATGGCCTGGTTTGAAGGTTATGTGAAACCTCCATCATTAAGCAGACAGACTCACTGTCAGGAAGCATATCCTCTTTGGGCTTCCCCCCTGTCCTATCCCCACTTCTGCACCTCTTCTGGCCAAAGGAGAAAGAGATGGACAGAGAGAGAGAATGAGAGTGAGAAAGAGAGAGTGTAGTAGAGAGAGAGAGAGAGAGAGAGAGAGAGAGAGAGAGAGAGAGAGAGAGAGAGAGAGAGAGAATTACATGAGTCACTGTGAGGCAGAAATCTATTTATTATGGTATGAAAGAGGAGTTGTCTCCATTTTAGCCATACATCGTCTTAAGGAGGTCAGCAGTCTTAAGTAACATGCCAAAAATGTCTGGCAAAGAAAGAGTACTGAGTATCATGTGGGCTAGACCAATAAAATGTAAAAAGTATGACTCATAAAAAGAGAACTGTACACTTGCAAAGTACTTAATGACTTATTTGAAATGTTAGGAACCTAGTTATACTGCCACCAATGATGTGTGGGGCAAGGTTGAGTCTAGTCATCACACCACACCACACCAAATTTGGGTCTGGGGCTAGTGTGGTACTACTTTGAGGCTTGTTGATGGTTTAAATGCCTGCCAAAATACTGATTTATTTTGACCTAGCTTGATGCTACACCCCCAACACACACACACACACACACACACACACACACACACACACACACACACACACACACACACACACACACACACAGGGCCGTTTCAGGGTACTTAGGGGGCCCCAAGCAAACAGGACATAGCCTCTCAACTCCCAAAACCTACATGAACCACATTATTCTAATCCTCAAGCATCTTTTTTGTTAACATAATTATTTGTGTTGAACTTTTATCTAACTAAAGTCACATTTTATTGAAAAACACTACTAACTAAATAACTAAAATGATCAAACAGTCAATCTTGGGGGCCCCTTTCAGCCTGGGCAATTGCCTGGTTTGCCTGTCCTGTTGCAACGGCCCTGACCACACACATACTTCTCTCTCTCTGTGTGTACAAGTGGAAAGCAAGTCACAAACTGCAATAAAGCCTAATGCACCCATTCATGGACATTCACCTTGTGGCTTTGAGAGCACCCAGTATAGTGTTTCAGCTTCATCTTCTTCTAAACCATCCTCCCCAAAATACCCATCACCTTTCATGTTTGTTTTTGCCAAAGTTGGCTCTTGCCTCTGAGTTTACTTCAAACCAGCAATATCACTCCCATTAATTATTCACTTCTCTCCGAGAAGCAAATCTTCCACATGGCGTGACCTTTCCATGGCGGATGGCCGTAGCCCCTGTGTGTGTGTACCTTTCCTCATAATATCCCCCAGCCTGCACCCACGCGTGCACATTTATAAAAAGACATTTAACATTAAACGATCAAATAGCTCCACAGAGGGGCCCATCAAATAAAATACCATGGCATCACTTCGACAGTGTACACTGGAAGGTCACTGATTCATCTGTGAGACACAAGATGACCTTGTTCATGTCATATGAATTAATAGTCATTTAGGTTATTAGTCTTGATTCAGATTTCTAAGGACCCTATTATACATTATGTCATGCATTACTATTATGTGACAATATCAGAGAGAAGAAGAGAGAAACCCAGAGAGAGAGACAGAGAGAGAGAGAGAGAGAGAGACGTGAGTTTCTGTGTGTGTACGTGCAGGGAGTGGGGAGGGGTTGTTGGTGGCAGTAAAGGCAACCATCACATGATATATGAAAAGAAACATGATGGGAAAACGACATAAAATGGCTCTCAGCTCATTCAGTTGGAGAGTAATCTGAAGTTTGGTGACCTTCAGTTTGCCCGTAGGTTTGAATGAACACTCATTCTGCTTTTCAACTCTGGGAAATGTAGTTTGAGGCTGAAAGCATGATGAAAAACTGGATTAATCGATTACAGAACTGACTGAACATTTCCCTGAACTCCCTTTTTTATTCTTAGATTCCCTCTTATAAATTCTGACATTAACCAGTTGCACACTCAGAATTATGGGTTAAAGGTTATGGGGTAGGAACAAATGAATATGTAATAGTCAGTAAGAACAACAACATTCAAAAGATCTTTGTATTCATAGAGGGAGAGAGAGAGAGAGAGAGAGAGAGAGAGAGAGAGAGAGAGAGAGAGAGAGAGAGAGAGAGAGAGAGCACAAATGCTGCAAAGGTGCTACTCTGTTTGGTCAATTGGAAAGAAGGGAGAGAGAGTGAAAGAAAAAGGAGTGGGAGTGAAAGAGGAACAATGCGGCCGCATCGATTAGACGGTGGCCACTGTGCACGACAACACCTCTGCCCCCCGAGTTGGGTTACCATGGCAATTTGTCACCCAAAAAGCCATTAATCACCAGAACGCAATCGGGTGTCCAGCCAGATCCAGACTTCTCCATCTCTGCTATGGAGCCGGGACCTCGGGTGTGTAAGTGGACCTTCAACAGACAATGTTACAGACTATCCAGCTATCTGGCTACTTTACCATAACAGAGAAGGGCAAAGGTGACCAAGATCATCTCACCAGCTCCTCTGCCTCCTGTTTGTTGGAACATTTGCCCATAAAAGACAATACCAGCGTAGTTTACTGGTCCCGACAGTGTCATCTGAGAATTCCACAGCAGCACCACAACAGATTTATTGGGTTTTATATTGAGCCTGTAATCTTCACTTGGGGTCTATATAATAGGTCTCACTTGTTAGGGCTCAGAAGTCTGAAGTCAGTCTGTGTCTGATTCCTCCCCCATCTCATCAATCCTTGTTGCTCTCAGTTCAATTGAATCCTCATGGAGGAATATTGTGTCATTAAAACCGACAAAACCCATCACAGAAATGGGTGGCGTTATTGGTTAAGACTTGGATGACCTGACATGAACTGATTCTGTTACACACACCAGAGGTACATTAAAATTCACTTACGCAAGCCAAAGTTTGTTCAATTCCTCTATTTTTTATTTTTTTTCTCTTTCTTTTTTCTTTCTCTTTTTCGTTTGTGAATGAAGTTTGGTCAGAGGAGGCAGTGCTCCATGAACAGTACTAGATGCTCGACGGAGAGAGATGTGCACCCAGATGGAAATAATGTCTACAAGAATGTTACATTTTATCAGCATGTCTCACAACAACTTTGTCTTGCATTACTGTAATAGCCTACTGTGAGCAATTTCTGTTCAGTTCCTCATTTTTGTTTACAGTTCAAAATGAACTTTTTAGAACATTACTCAAAATGGTTAAAAAATTTAATTTTCTTAATGCGGACATGTTTGCTGTTATGTGAACATTCGCTTAGGATAGATGGATCTGAACTAACCTCAGGTTATATAGAATATAAATGTACATTTTGTTGTTAAAAGCTTATGACATTAAGAGGAACTGTAAGGTTCTTATATTTTCTTTCTCACTGTGTGTGTGTGTGTGTGTGTGTGTGTGTGTGTGTGTGTGTGTGTGTGTGTGTGTGTGTGTGTGTGTGTGAGAGAGAGAGAGTGTGTGTGTGTGCCTTCCATACTTCTTTCCTTTCATTCCACTATGATCCCTGGAGAGGCGCTGAGACTGAGGGAAAGTCAAAGCCGTCTGCATTGCTACAGGGGCACGGGGCCACTCATACCACCAGATTTCTATCTCAATAAAGACACAGCTCTGTCACACACACACACACACACACACACACACACACACACACACACTCACACGGCAGCCTGGGCTGGAGATGACTCTTCACAGGCTCTAGCCTCACATGGGAGCCCAGAGGTCTCAGAGTTGGACAAAAGGCAGAGACGACGTATCTCTCTCCTCCATCTGAGGTCTTCACACTGCACAGGCGGCTGAAGCCTGAGAGAGAGAGAGGGGTGGTGGTGATGGTGGTGGTGGGGGTGGGGGGTGTTCTGTGTTTATCAATTGGCCACATCACTTGCCCTTTACAAAAGCACCTTCTCTATAGGGGTGCCTGGAGGAAGATAGTATATACATGGTGATCAATTCTTTTTACGTGTGTGTGTGTGTGTGTGTGTGTGTGTGTGTGTGTGTGTGTGTGTGTGTGTGTGTGTGTGTGTGTGTGTTTGTGTAAGGGAGCTTAGGGGCATCATTCGCACACAAGTTACCCAGTTACCCCATCTCAGACTCCTTTTTGCACTGGCAGTCTGAAAGACAGACATGGGGGACATGAGCAGCATGACGGGTCTCTGCTGTTGTGTGAGCTGAAAAGAGCACAGGCCACACAGAGGACCAGATGAGGATCTGGAGCCATGGCTGCAGACAGAGAAGAGATGAATGGGGGCCGGAGCAGAGAGGCTGCAGACAGGCAGGGTCCATTCAGCAGTGACTGACCAGGCCCCCAAAGACTCTCACCCAGACTCAGACCCATTCCCCTAAAAGATCATGACTGCATTTCAATTTCTATCTTGCCCTAAAAAAAGAAGAAGAAGAAAAAAAAGATAGGGCACTCCACGCCTCAATCCTCGTTCCACAACAACATGTGATTGCCTCACAGAACTGAGGCCAATTGTCCGTCTGATTGTCTACCATGATTGAACTAGCCTACCAATGGTTATATCAGGCGGCTCAACTGTGTTGAACTATGACGAAAACACAGTGTCGAAATGTTCACATTTTGTTAGAAATGTGATTTGCACGAATAAAGACTGCAAGTTTCATCAGAGGTGTTTCTTCTTTCAAAAGAAAAAAATATTTCAGATGTCTATGATGCTGCATGGCTCTAACCTCACTGACATGATTACGCTGCACGCATCTCCATGCATCCATCTGAAACTGATACATTGGAGAGTTACTTCATAAGGCAATTTTTTTTGCATATGATTGGATAAATCACTTGTCCGTCATTTTTATTAACATGCTACTTCAACCACTCATATTGAAACCAACCGATGACACTGTTTGAGAGCCATGCAGGGAAGACCAGAAACCACTGATTTGCCGTAAACTAAAACAGAATAGCACTCCTGATTAGTTCATTTGATTCAGGTTTATCATGAAATCCCACCAGTATCAGATTCAGATGTATGCATGGAGAGGCGTACAGTATGACGCATCATCCAACATGAGGTTAGCATGGTCTAATCAATTCAAAGCATTTGAAAATGAAGGTAAAATCATGGAACCAGTTATATTCACTGGAATCGGCACAAGAAAACTCAGCCCTACAGTTTAGGGAGGATGAATGAAATGAACCGCATGAACCGAACCAATCAGTGACTTCTATCTCTGACCCCTTCCTCTTGCCTAAAATCAATTCTCCATCCCCTTCTTCTCAGTCGCATCCTCCTTCATCCTCACACTGACCCTAACCAATCTTCCTCCTTTGATGCATGTAGTGATACTACTCACTCTATACTTGCTCATCTCCACACATCTGTGACTGGAATTAAAAAAAAATCTATTTTAGAAATATCAGTTTCTATTTTACAACTCTTTAAGTTCTACGTTTTTTTTTCTCTCTCTCATTTTTTTATGTTGTCTCAGATTGAGATGTCACTAGTCTCTGATGCTCCAGCTGAGGAGTAAATAGATTCGCTCAGCCAGAGAGCATGCCTCTATATGAAGGTGACCTCATCTTTAACATCGAAAACATGCTGCGTAAACCAGGCCCCCTGTCACATAACTTCTCATTTCCGCTCCTCAATGGCCCAGAGTGCCAGAGCTTCCTGTCGTCTCCCTGCCTCCGACAGCTGAAAAGTCCCATCCATCTCTTCGCCCAGATTTATTGCTCCATAAACCATTTCCTTGGTAAAATTGACTCCCTTCACCTTTGTGGCTGCACTCTCTCTCTCCATAGTTTCTTTTCTCTTTTTTGCTTTCAAGGGACACAATCACCCGATGGTGGACCATCACTTTTCCCTCACGTCGACCGTCTTTATGGGGGGCAGTAAAAACAGGCCACATTGTGACAGAGATGGGAAGTGGCTGGGTCTGTCAAGCGCGGAGCGAGTCAGATTTTGATGGTGCGTGGGGTCTCGGATGACACCTTGGCTATGAAAACCTGGGTGCCCCCCCACCCCACCCTCCAGCCCTATGCCTGTCTGTTCTGTTGAGGCAGCGGGGCCCCACCCTGTCACTGCTGCGCTCAGCTCAGCTCAGCTCCGCTCCGCTCAGCGCTGCTCCAGAAGCCCTCGCAAGGCCACAGACAGACAGGAAGTCTCCGCTCAGCACAACATGCACCAGCACTTTTCAGTTGACACCACTGTGTTTTTTTCCCCTTTCTTTTCCTGCCTAGTATTTTCCCCTTTTCATATCTTTGGTGAGAATTCTACTAGCTGCCTTAAACTTTAAGATTTCTCTGAGCTCTTTCCACCCCATACAACCCACAGCACTGCAAGGCTATTCTCTCCACCCTCTAGAAACATGCTAGACAAACAGACCACTTGAGAATCTAATCTCTGTCATTACACAACACGACATACAGCGCCCACCTCCCCAAAGGTAGTCCCCAGAGCAATACCACTGGTTTAATAATCTCCATAGCGCTGATCAATAATTCACTAGAGTTTTGATGACTTGTTTGGCTCCACTGATATGGTTGGAATTGGAGAATGTCCCATGAGCCCAATACTCTAGGGTGTGTAGGAGTTAACAGAGCAATTAGTTCAGCTAGTTTCACAAATCATTAAAAACTCTGGCAAAATGCTAATACACCAGGGAACAAAATCATGACTTTGCCCAATACAACAGATACTGCATCTTGGATTGAATTGGATAATGGATAATTCTAAAAAAAAATACTTTTGAAAATATCTAAATATGCATTGTCTATCTCCTGCTATGGGGTTTTGGTAACTTTACCTGTTACCCTTCTCTTAATATGTCCTATGAAATATACATTTCAAGTTTACTTTGAGCTGACTAATGTGTGTAGGACCATTTTGTTTGTACAAGCACAGAGGAAGGAAGCCTTTTATTCGAAAGATTTTCCAGGTAGGGAAAAAAAAGTTGACTTTTGGTGTTTGGTCATGAACTGTGAGTGGGAGACTCAACGACATCCATCTTCGACGCCGGCGAGTCTGTGCTTTTAATTAACAGCTCCTGGATTTGCTTTGTCTTCTAAAAAGGATCAAGTCTAATTGTGCTCCAAATTAAAGGGCTTAATGAAAGCAGCTCTCGAGCCCATTCATCAAACCCAACATTGGAAACAGCAAACTGTTTAGGGCCAGGTAGAGAGCACTGCAATCAGAAGTAGAGCAAGGAGAAAACTAGATATCCACTGGGAGGGGTGGTTAGTTAACTCCACAACAGTTTGGCCTGTTGGTTAGTTTGAACCTGTTTGTTTATACAGCACTTTTAATGGGTGGTCACCTATGCTTTCATTATCACTACAGCTGATAAAACCTCAATTCACAAAGTTCCTAAATTCCTAAGTCCCTCTGAAAGAATTGTAATGATTCTAAGAAATGTCAAAATGGGCTTAAGCTACTGATAAATGCATCATAAAAAAAATAATTTAGACTGCAGAGAGCGGATTTATGATAATCTCTCTAACTTTCCTTTGACAAATATTACATTTGTTACACTTTACTATCTCAAGAGACAATGACTTTCTACTGCTTTCAGATGAGGTGTATAAGAACTATATTACAACCACCATAGAAGCACACAGCAATTGAGCTGCAAGTCATGGGCAAACACCCGAGCAGCGAGACAGGATTTGCCGGAGCGTTAGAGAGCATATTTACACTTGAAGCCTTTCATCCCACACAGTCTGCTGGTCATCTACACGCAATGCCACCAAAGCAATATCTACCATGTGTCACTCTATGCCACAGGCATTGTGTTCCCCCACAAGACAGAGCTCCAGTCGCTCCTTGGGGTCTTTAGCAAAGCAAGAGGACAGTGACAGAGAATGGAGCGGGAGATGGGGGGAGGGGGGCATGGCCGATGGCTGAGGAGTTGTGGGATTTGAGTGCTGGTGGATGGGGTGGATGATAGTAGTCGTGGTGTGGGGGTGTGGGTGGATGAGGGTCATAGGGAAGGTGATGGGGGTGGGGGGAGGGGGGGTGGATAGCTGTCACTGCACCGACGGGCCTGACAGTCTGGACGGATGACTCGATGCGGAGCGTCCAGGAGAAAGTGGTTTAAGGGCGTCCGTGGAGATGACAAAGGCCTCTCTAATGGGCCCCTAGAATCCGATTAGACTTTATTGTCTGTGTGAAGCCCGGGCAGTAATTCAGTTTGAGGAGAACAGAAAGGCTTCCGTCATCGACAGGAAAGTTCACACTCTGCAATCTGCACGCATAACGGGCAGATGGGGAAAAATAACAATAAGCACAAAGCTTACAGGCAGGAAAAGACTGAGGCATACATTCAGTCTCACAGAAAAAAGGTGCAAAAATCATCATTCTGCTGACAATGAAGCATCTACGCTCTGCTTGTTTTAATGTTGCCTTTCAAATCAAAGGAAATAGCATAGGGAAACTTATCACCAAAATAAGTATATTAGTAATTGTACCAACCCTGTTTTAAAAGGTATGATATTAAACTCAAAGATGCAGAGTGCACACATCCCATACTGCCTCACTGATAATAACCGTCTGTTTGCAAATAAACCTTTATTATATCATTTCATATCGTCTAAGCTGATGCTAACCAACCAGCATCCTTCTTTAAGATACTGGAAAACATTTTATCACTGAATCTCATGCTGTCGAAACCTTTCATCTGTGAGCGTGTTCACTCTTGACAGGCACAGGCACAAGCGAGAGCACAGAATATGACGGCAGGCAGGCAGCCGTGATTGGTGGCACCACTAGAGGGAGTGACCAAGCAGCTGTCGGAGCTGGAGACTGAAACTTCCCTGAGGGACATACCGGAGTGGTGAAGAAGAGCCTAATAAACAGTGCGCAGAGACACAAGAACACGTGTATGCCTCTGTTATGCTGAGGCTACTTTATTTCTGTGTTACTTTGTACATTCTTTGGACATGTTTCGCGTTTTAACGTATGTTAGAATAATACAAAAATACAATAATATGGAAAAAGACATTCACATACATCCGGAATGGCATCCGTTAAGAGACACTTCAAAACATGCAATTTGCCTTAGAGTTTTTGGTGGCCTGTAGATCAGGCTAATACACTAATATAACAGCATTCATGCTCTCTCTGTCACACACACACACACACACACACACACACACACACACAAACATACACTGCAAATACAACTCAATACAGTCATTTTGCTGTCGCAAATACAAACCACTTGTCATGGATTGAACTATTTACATTCATATTTTATACTGTATATTTACAAACTATACTTAGATTCATTACTTTAATGTGACTTAATAAAATGAGGAACACTCATTGTGTGTCTTGTTTCCTGACACACCAATTTTTGCTTCTGTGTCTCGCCCTTTACAATAGCCATTCCACTGAGAGGTCCTTTGTGTAATGGACAAGAGACTGTGTCATTTAATCATATGCCTGTGTTTCGATGTGTTCACTTGATTCCTTTGGTTCTCAAGACCTTAGCCACTTTGGATAGGTAGTCTTGATCTGGGTAGCATTGACTAAGAAGAAAATTATTAAGGATGTTTATTACCAGTAATTGTAATTAAATTGTGTTATTAGATTGTAATTGTAATGTATAAATTAATATTGTTCTAATAAGTTCTTACTTACCCATCTGGTCCTGACTCATCGCAGCTGGTCTTTAATGGAATGTCCGTGGGAACCACAACCTCTTCCCCACTGCTGTCAGTTGCCACAGTAAACAGCAGCCTCAGTCGGAAAGCTTTCTCCAGCAGTCGTACCACCGCTGTCCCTTTGGGATTCTGAGGCAAGTAGGCCTCTGTCGTCAGCCCATGAAACTTTTCCCCTGGCCTGGGATGTTTCTCCTGTTAAGTGTGGCAATATATGGTTACAAACAATAATCCTTGTCAGTATTAAAGAAAGAATCTGGTGCATTCTGTTGTTGAGGGTGTTATTATTCGGTAGGCCAACAAAATCATGAAAATCCAATACAGGAATGTGCAAGTTGTCCTGCTACTACAAAGCATGACTTAAAACAGCTCCCTATACCACTAAATAAACATATAAACATAATTTGCTCTGGCTATGGTTTGTAGGAGGTTCTGATGTTAGCAGGCTAGCTTGCTCATTTCTGAACAGATGTTCACTACTTTTTCAGCCAAATAATGCATGTGAAGCATGTGATGCCTTTTGACAACCAAAATATAAGTTCTAGCCAGATGTACCCAAACTCTTTTGATTTCACTTTGTGTAAAGCGTCTGGAGCCTTTCCACCTGCTCAAGTTACATAATTTCATAGGTATTCCTCAAGTCATCAGTCTTTGTTTCCTTTTGGCTGGTGGCAGAAATGCAACTGGAGTAACCAGACAAACCACAAATTAGGACTGTATGGAATGTACCCGTGCCTTCTAGTGTTTGCCTCTATAATGTTAAATGTGGGCAGAGATATTTAGACAAATCTCTGTTTGAAGATTATTCATAACACATTTACCCTTTCATATCAAACCATGGAGATTTTAATCAACACATTTAAATAAACGTACCGTTTGTATTCCATCTGGAAACACAAATCTGATCTTTATGGTGTCATCTTTGGGATAGCCTGGCAGACTCCTTCTTTCATAATGCAGTGTCATCTCTCCATCAGGTTGGTCCCCTCCATTCCGTCCTTCAAGGTCCTTGTCCACTGTAAACAAACAGTATTAACATCTGAACAGGAGATGAACTTCATGCCATCTGAGAAATGAAGTTAGAGAGATGTGTGGTTACTTTACTTTGTTGCTCCACTGACAGAGGACCCTTGCCATTGATGTAGCGGTTGCAATGTATCGTGTCTTTGCTCTCGGCAGAACCCATGGTCTGTTGGCTTGGGATGACCAAAGTTACCTGTCCTCACCCATATATCAAAGAGGAAGAGAAGGGTGAAAAACTTAGCTCAAAGTCAAAGGGAGAGTAACTTTTAAACGTTTTTCCTTAATCTTAAAACTCATTCACACTGAAACTTTCTACTCACCTCAGCTGATATCTTCTAGACGGATTCTCTTGCTCTGTATGCTCTTAGGACAGCTCACGCAAAACTACTCTCATGCACACACACACACACACACACACACACACAAACACTGACTAGCCTACATGCATGTGTACACACCCTCTTGGATCATCATTAGGGCAGCTTTTAAATGAGGGCCAAAATAGTCTGATATGGGCGTGACTCCGACGTTACTTCATCATCGTAGATTGTCTTTGTTTTAATCCCATTGAGGTGTTACACATTGTCACCTGTGTAAAGAGTTTGAGAGCTGGTTTCGAGTGCAACTCTGACAGAGAGACTTTGAAGGGCGTGGCCGAGAGAGGATTAACACTTCCTTAGTCTGGTCAGGTAAGGGGGTGTGGCTGTGTGGCTGCACTGAAACGGAACAGTTTCTTACTGACATATTTTCTTCTGTGCACTTGTACCTTGAAGATCGTATGACCGTATATAGTTTCACATGCAAACCTACTATGAACTGTGATTGAATTATTTTATGGCATATCACCATACAAAATTACTAAGAGTTAATGTCCATGCTTTGACACTCTGCTCCCTTTCACTTTCTTCCCCACCATATCTATCTATCTATCTCTCGTCTCTGAAAGCTTTGGTGTAGATAAACCCATATGCTTTGGAATCCCAAGGATAGTGCTGGTGTGTACAGTTTTGAATGGATTTATCCGATTTCTCGCACAGAGAAATGAGAAATGTCCACTAAAGAGAAGCCACATCGCTATCCTTGCTTTGCTGTAATGGCAAGGATAAACAACCCTGGGCTTACACAGGAAAGCCTGGCTTGATAAAACAAAGACCTGGAACATCATGAAAAAAGTATCTGTTGTAAACCAGCACAGCGATAGTCTTCAGCAGAAACTAAATCCACAAGCTTTAAGGGGGATATGTGTTCCAGTAAGTTTCAGACTGGAGAGCGGTTGCTTACTTTCTCTTGATACACACTTTGCTTTGTCAGTCGAAAAGAAGAAGAAACAAACAAAAGATCCGCTGACGGTTTGTTTACCTTTTCTCCTGTTTTTGAGTCACAGTCTCTCTCTCTTTCTCTCTCTCTCTCTCTCTCGGTTGCTCTCTCTGTCTCTCTCTTTGCTCTTGAAACTGCCACTCTGCTTCACCCCCATCTCCCCTCTCTGCTACATTTCAGGCTGTTTTCCGGAATGTTCTTTTTCTTTCTCTGCCTTCTCCCCGAGGGTCAACTGGACGTCAACAGATCTGGCCCTCTCCATTGTCACCACTATTCATCTCAGTAACTGTCCGCTACCCCATTCCATTTTAGCATGCAGATTTGATTTGGCCCCTGAGCCTATCATACCATAAGGTGTGATGTATGCCTGTATTTGTGCATGGTGGAGAGACAATGGGAACCATCAGAGGCCCATTGCACTCTGTGGAGTCCATTCTAAATTGACGAGGCTCTGTAAGATCTTCTATGGGGTTATGAATTTTTATCTTATATCTAGGGGGTCAAGCCCTGCAAATGGAGGAAATGTGGGGCAGAGGATGTGCATGGCTCTCTTGATGACACTGGCTGACAAGCGCTGATGGAGTGAAGACTGTTGCGAAATTTTCTGGTGAAATTTGGTTGAGTGGACATTGAACTGACAACTGTTGGTCCGGGAGATAGAGCTGGAAATCATAAGGTCAGTTCTTTCTACCATATCCTCTGCTGTTGAGTGCTTTCTGATGCTCGGGTACCTATGGTCAGGCTCTCTCAAAGACACACTCTCAAAAACAGACACAAGTTGATCCAAACAGTCCTTGATAATGATTGGTTGTAGGCTACATATATGTAAACAAAAACAGAAACATAGAAACACAAATGCTTTGATGTGAGTTTAGACAAAAAGAGAGTCTCAAATAAAAAAGACACTAATTTACTCAATAATACTTCTCAAAGTAATACATTACAACATAAAGGCAATAATTTCAATGTTCCATTGTCAAATTTTAAGATGTCTGCTCTACATATGATGGACTTGATTGTGCATGTGCTATAGAGACAGAGAAAGAGAGAGAAAGAGAGAGAGAGAGAGAGAGAGAGAGAGAGAGAGTAATTGTGATATTTATAGCTTGCTGATTAGTTCCAATGAATGACACCACCATGAAGGGGATGAGGAATGAGTTCTTATTAATGTACTTTATATTCTAATGCCACAGTGTATAATGATACAATCAAACAGCAGTCCATGAGGCTACCATTTCTCAGCATGGGAACATCACACCCAAATCTCTCTGTGTTTATGAATCAGATATCATCACCACATCAGAGTAACACACCCTCAAGACGTCACCTAAAGGGCATTACAGCCCATATAATAGCCCGAGACCAATCTCATTCGTCCTTTGACAGAGACACCACAGCCCTTGGGAACCCCCTTTTTCTAATAAAGCCAGCGGCCCCTCCCCTCTCCCGCCCGATTAAAACAGCAGACATGGCCCTGTTACCTCCCCACACCTGCCACTGGAAAGATCTCATTAACCTTGGGGATACATCACCACTGTCCTCTGTTTGGTCCTGACAGATGATCAAAACACACATACCTTACCTGGCTCACTTGAGGGAGAGAGAGAATTAGGAGAGACAGATAGAGGGAGAGGAAAAGAGAACAAAACTAGAAAAGCGATCAGAGAGCGCAGATTTCCGCCAAGGCAATGTGGTCACAGACACAATATCAATTCCAGATCATGTTCTGGATCACCAATCGCCACCAAAATCCAATCAGTTCTTGTTTGTCCCAATATACACATTGTCCGAAAATTTCATAGAAATCCGTGCAGTACTTTCTGAGTTATCCTGCTGACAAACAGAAAAACAGACAGACAAACCAACACAACCAAAAACATAACCTCCTTGGTGGAGGTAAAAAGACTACTCAGATTGTGTGCTCATTTGGGAAAAGTGTCCTGTTTGGTAACTTTTACGAGGCTGGCTCAAACAAATAAAATCCCACTCACTGAATCAGTCATGTCTTACGAGTGCAGAAGGCTTGAATGGTATTATGTCTTTATGTGTGTGCTGAAGATTCTCTAAGGCCGGGCCCAGACAGAACTCGTGTGGGGAGACAGTCTGCCTCTGACAAGCAGCTGAAAAGATCTCCTCCTGTTAGTTTTTTTTCTCCCAACAGCTGTTGTGAATTGAGAGATAAGAAAAAAAAGACAGGAAAAATGTTGTTGCATTGCACCGTGTTACATTCATCTGTCAAGCTCTCTCACAGAGATAGAGAAACACACACGCACACACACACACACACACACACACAACAAAACAGTCTACAGAACATGCCAGAATATTCCTTTTTTCTTTTCTTTTTTATTTGGAGGTGGGGAGGTGGGGAATTGTAGGGATATGCCCCTCCTGCTGAAATCTCCAAGCACCACTATGTTTCTATGGCAACTGAAAAGTTGCGCTAGTGATAGTTTAAGCTTAAAAATGAAATAATAGGAGGGAGGGGGCCGGGCGCTGGGAGAGGGGGTGTAAGGTTTTCCAGGGAGCTGGGGAAGGTGAAAAATGAGAGTGACAGTGTGTGCAGCCTTCATTAAACACTTGTGGGGAGGGCTGCCTGTTCTGAGGCAAGGAAGAGGCCCAGGTGTGCACTCTAACACCTCTTATCATTCCAACACGGACACCAGTCGTACCATAGTGTTTTGCATGTGTCCACACAAATGCACAGAACTCGATATGAATCAGAGTCCTAAAGAAATGGCAAACATGTAAATAATTACAATTGCTAAGTGTTCTTGGTACACAGAATCCGCATTCTCTTCCAAATCTTCTCGATCCACATATTTTGTGATGAATATTATACATATGGCATACATATACTCAACAATACTGTCTAATCTCCTTTTAGTTGTTTTTTTTTGTCAGCAAGCTGAACTACCAAATAACCTATCATAATTTCTTGTTCTTTTTATTGCTTCATTATTTTGCTCATGATTTCATGAAATTGCAAAGATCAATAGCAAAGAAATGTTAATCACTTTGACAGACATAAAACCTATAATCAAGTGCGACTAATTACCGTGCTTGCAACAGCGACAAACATTTTCAAATTTGTCTTGTGGATTTTTTTCTTCAAAGGAATGAAGAAAATTAGAGGGCAAGCAATCAAGTATGATTAATCTGGAAATTGTTCCTATTGGTATTACAGTAAAGGTTGGATTGGATATCCTGGAAAAATTATTTGAGCAACGTACGCATTTGGAAATACACAATTCTTTGTTCAAATTAGCCTGCATAGCCTGCCCATAATACGGCTGTTCATCCGTACTCATGGTCTGGAACGGTCTTCTGGGGAGGGTTTACATCAGTTAACAGACAACCAGCCAATAAGCGAAGCTAATTAGACGAGCTGTCCAATCGCTTCAAACCAGAACTGAATGCCCTCACTCCGCCCTGTAATCGCTTCAGGTTAAAGAACCTCCACACCATGAATACGGATGAACAGCAGTATTATGGGCAGGCTGTCAGGCTATGTTCAAATCCCTTGTCTTCAGATTTCCCTTGAAGCCACACTTCGGTACAGGGACAAATGGGGAGGGGGGAGGGACAAATAACACTTACATAGTTTTTTTCTGTCATGTTCATTCCAGGTGACCAGCAAATTTTATTTTTGTGTTGGAGCATTCCATTAATTGGTTGCAATTGAGGGGTAAATGTATTTTATGTAAAATGTGGTCCAGGAAAGCATCTCATACCCTTTAAAATTGATGAGTCCTACACATGCAGTGCTTTTGGTGGAGAAAAAATCCTTTGCTACATGGGCAATGCACTAGTCTCCATAAATGCGGGTGTCATGCTTCCCTGCTTCATGCAGGGCCTCAAATGCCCCAGGCTAATGGTTGAACGTCTGTTCAAGAAAAAAAATCTGTTCTGTGTCTTCACCCTTGTTGGAAGTGTTTGGATGCTTTCGGACAGGCGTGGACAGTGTCTGCTCAGATTCAACATACGAAAGTCTAAGAAGATTGGCCATGAGCCATCGAATATTCTGATTGGTTTATGCCAGTTGAATCTTTCTTAACCCAAGTTTGCAATCCCAGCAGGATATGACCATGGGGAGTCTCTCTTCAGGCAGAGCCACCTGGAGGCTCCCAGTAAAGTGATCAGTATAGCGCACTCTTCCCTGTCACAACCCCCATTACCTCCAGTACGGTCATGACTCAGCAGATTGCAAAACCTCACACAAGTTCTTCCCCAACATAAAGTGAGAACGGCATACACAAGAAAGCAAGACAACATGTCTGGTGGTTGCTATTTAAATTGTCACAACTTTTGCCCTCAGCGCCGTTCTGCCCAGTTGCACCCAGTTGCTCGTATGTCACACTTCACGCCTAGCGCTGATCTGCCTCACTTGCGATGGCACAGGAAGCGCTATCTTCCTCATGTGTCTGATAATTGTGAACTTAGATGTAAGTTACATTTTGCCCAATTCTTATAATATCATATTACACACACACTACTGAAAGGATCAATAAGAAGATACCTTGTATGTAATAAGGGGAGACTCTTAACTTTTGTATGCCAAGCCACAGAGTCTAAAGGACAACACATCACAGTATGAGTTAGAGGAGGGATGAGTAACCCTTTCCAAAGATATACCAGCCCTCCCACGCAAACAAAATATAAAGGTAATGCAGAGATGATTTTCTCCATCCCCCTCACGCACTAGTCCACACCACCCATTTTATTAGATCTACAGATATTGGATATGGCCTGTGTGTCTATTACGTGAGTAGAGGAGACAGTGTGCAAACAACTCACAGAGAAGCCAACAATTACCCAAGTGGCCCCTCAGTGTCTCACAGACAGTGAGTCTGAGCTGTTCCTGCGCTGGCCCTGAACAATCGCTGTGGGTAAATAAAACAGGCGTGACATTAATACAGCCTGGACAAGCGCAGTGGTTGGCCACTGTGTTAATCGATAGGTAGTCTTTTGTGTGAAAGCCAGGAACCCCAATTATCTGTCTCCCCAAAGTGTTTATCTCTGTGGCCGACCAGTTGGGTTTGTAGGGCCACTTGGCCAAGCAGGCTCAATATTTTACTTTGGGCTGTGTTTTGTCAAGTGGTTTACAAAATAGCTGCTAATTGTGTGGTGAATCCACTCTTCTCTTGTGATTTTCCTTGTATGCTCTTTTTATCTGACTTATATTCAGACTTTTAGCATGGGAATTCTGACCTTTTTTTTTACTCACACAGGAGAAGGAGTGGATTTCAGCTGTAAAAAAAAAAAATCACTGTTAAGCATGAGGTCCAACTCCTAGCCTAAGGCGGTTCTAGCAATTCCATCAAAGGCAGCTGCATAATTAGCAATGGTCTGATGTCAGGACTTACGAGCAGTCTGTTGTGAAAAATTAGGGGAAAGTGCCAAATAAATGGACAGCGCTCCCCGCGAGCTCTGCTCGACGCATCTCAACAGACAACCTGATTCGCCCTGTCCGCGCTGCCAACGGCTGCCTCTGATTTATCGGGTAATTCAGCTTTCACCAGTATGTCCCGGGCTAATTAAATGCATCGCGCTCCATCCACAAATGTCACAATTGATTTGTCTTTGGTGAGCGGAGACTTTATTTCAATCTTCATGCGGGGAAGAGATGGGAATCACAGGGAAAAAAGGGGGTATTGGAGGGAGAAGAGGTGGTAGCTTTTCTTTTTCCACCCTTGTTTTTTTTGTTATTATTAGGAGAGAGTGTAGTGAGCAGGTGTAGTCTCATTACATCCTGACAATGCTTCTTTGCAGTTAACCTGGACTCCATTTCTTCCTGCTGATCTGTCTGCAAGTTCATCTGGCAAGTTCTGTTATAGAACAAGGGCTTCTTTAATGGTCACAGTGAACTAGCTGGATGTAATGTGTCTGCATGTGTGGCACCTTCCAGGCAGCATAGCCTAAAAGGCACTACATTAACCCTTACCCTAAACCTAACCCCCTCAACCCTCATCCTAACCCTTTCTTGGGGGGAGTAGTGACTTGAGGGCCACGCTGCCTGGAAGGCAGCTTTGAGGGCAAAAAATACCTAAGACCTGTTACGCATCAGTAGGAATGAAGGTATATTGTAGGGGTGATGTTGAACTAGTAATCACTCCACATTTTCCATTGCAATTTTCCATTGCATTCCAGTTAACAATTGCTGCCACAACCTGGCCATATTTTCCTGCACCACAGGATTTTTTTTTTTTTTTTTTTTTTTTTGTGCATTGACCATGTTTCGAATAAATACATTTCCATTTCCATTGAGCTGACTGTCACAAAAGTTCTGCTCATTCAAAGCATTGCCCCCAACGGCACCTACCAGGCAGCACAGTCTAAAAGGCACTATCTTTACCCTATTCCTAACCACAACCCCCTCAACCCTCATCCTAACTCTAAACTAAGGGGAGTACCTTGAAGGCAGCTTTGACCGTTGAAGGCAAAAAATACCAAAGACCAAGTTAAACTAAGCTTGGAACTATTTTGGGGATGCACAGGATGGCTGAACAGATTAAATGGTAGACAACACAATTTAACAATGTATGTTGTATAAAAGCCATATAACACTTGTGATTGTGGGGTTGGTTAGCGAATATCACCACGGCTACACCTACGGCATATGATGAGTTCAGTGGTTGATTTCTGTCAAATAACACAAACTTACATGCACCACATGGCTAAGGGCCCTATCGGCTGTTTTGAATCTCTCTTTCAATCAGAGACAGAGTTGATCTAGAAGTCAGCAAAGGCCATTGAGGTGTAAATTGTACGTCTGGTCACTGATTTTGAAAACAGAATACCATCTCATCTCTTTTTAGGATCTTTTCACCTGATCCTCCTCATAGTCTATACCCTATTTTATTTCAACTGACCCGGGAAACTGACCCTAACTCTAAGGAGGTAAAACCCAGGCCCAGGCTATCATTTGCATGCAGCTCTTCTGGGAGATGACGGAGTGTCTTTGATAAAAAGAGGGCTGTAATACGCAGCAGATGGCTTCAACAGGGGGTGGGGGGATCTGAATCAAAGTATCACTGTTGAATCTCAAGCCCTGCTGGGGCTGTCAAAGTCCCACACAGTTCTGGTACATACTAGACAAAAAGGACCCCTGGAAGTCCTGCAGTCATTTTGGCCACCCCCTTGCTACAGTAGTGATCTTGTATGCAACCTGTGTTGTGTTGACTTTGAAGAAGAAAGGTTACACTATTGCCATAAACTACAATCTAGGTAACACAGTCAAATAGCTGGTCCAATAGGTAACCCTTCTCCTCTGAGATCCTCTGAAGAAGATCATAGTCCATATTCTACATGCAGATCAGCTATTTATTTTCCATTTCTTGCAATATGTTACAAACATACATTTCATGGCATGCGCAAGGGGGGGCGGGTGCAACTTGTTTACCCTTAAGGTGCGAGCCAAAATTATTCCATATGTGTGTGATGCCTTATTTACATACAGTATTTATACATGCAATGCAAAGTCTTGCCTTAATGCAACCCTCCAAAGGTGGGTTATATAGATATATAGGTATAATAGACATAAAACAAAAAATCTATCTTAAATGCAATGCAATGTTTTGGTGAGAAAATGTTAACTTCATGGCATTGGTGACAAAAAAGAATAGGGTGCTTTTAAGTGGTGGAGGAAATCCCTCTCCACTTTGTGTATTATTGTACTGTATCAAGTTTATTTTATAATGATTTCTTAGGGTGCCAGTAATTGTGAGGTGGTTGTTTTGGAAATATTTATTTATAGTGCATGTCCTTTACTTCCCTCACTCCTCTTTTACAAGAAACTAGAGCAACCAAACATGTTGTGTAGTGATGCAAACACAAAAGAAAAGTATTAGAAACACTATTAGACGTTACATACATTTGTTTTAATTAATGTTTAACCAACTTATATTACTGTTCTGACCTGAGAGTTTTTCTCCTCTGCATTTCAAATGTGAAACATACAGTACAATATAGATTCTAGGCATTCTTGTTTTGCTAAAATAGAAAAGAAAGGAGAAGTGGAACCAAAAAAAGACAAAACCACAGCTCTATAGAGAATTAGGCTAGGGTTGTTTGTTAAGAACAACAGAAATGAAAGCATTGATCAAAAAGCAAGCATTCGTGTCATGAGAAGGGAGCGTAGATACAAATATGTGGAGTTTTGGTCTCACGCTGATAGGTAAGAGATAAGCAACTGTATAATTCACTGTATAGCTTACAATGTTTTGCCAGACTGGCACATCACTGTATGCTTATGGAACTTAAAGCATATATTGTGTGTTTTGTGCTTGTCCTTTTAGCTGGAATTTGGACTGTATTCTTGATGATGTAAAACAATACATTAATGCTATTTTTACATGATTTATAACCACTAAATTTTTTGATGTAATTGTCCTGTCTAACAAAGTAGCGTCTTTCGACAGACTAAATTGTAAAAGAATTCAATTTGGATAATTTGATGTCCAGAACAACATATTAAATGTCCTAAGAAATTCTGAGTTAATATAGATACAGTATAGTTGAGAAAAGTAAATTTCCCATTTCTGTAAACATGAATTTCCACCCCTTCTGCCTTTTATACGCATTTATATATTATTTGGTACTGATGACTTTGCTGTATAGTCAGAGAGGTTTCAAGTGGAGCTGTTAAAAGCTGTCACACATGTATTTTGGGCATGTAATTTAATAAGTGTATTACTTCGCAAAACTTGTAATACAAAAAAATGCTACTTTTCACGCATTCATTGTGTAGAGTTTTATTTTGATAGGGCGAAAGGGAAAAAAAGCCCCATTGAGGCCTATTCTGGCCTATATATTGGCACACATCTCAGATTGATGAGAATTTGATATATCTCCTTAACTAGGATTTCTTAGACATATAGTACGTTGTGCTGTGCTGTGCTGTGACCCTTGTACCTTGTAAAAGAAATGATCTAAGCTGAAAAAATGTTTTATAATTACTTTCAGTAAGTCAAGTAAGTCTACCAAGTGTACTGTATATTTAATAAGGTACACTGATATTCTTTTTCACATTTTTGACAGGTTTCTTTTTAAAATTATCAACCACAGCAAGTAAGTGTGTGTGTGTGTGTGTGTGTGTGTGTGTGTGTGTGTGTGTGTGTGTGTGTGTGTGTGTGTGTTTTAAAATGACAATGGTGTGAAATTATTGTAAAATGAACCTATGATCAAAACATACTTTTCCATTATTATGACCGCCGCTAGCGTAGCGGTCATATAGTGATTGTCAAAGTTTTTTTTTTTTTCTCCCGTCCTCTACTTCCTGAATTTTTGGTCAACAATTCCCGGGACACCGTAACACCGGGGCACATGAAACTTGGTGAGCATGTAGCCCCAGTAGACTTTTACGGAAAGATTTCGTAAAAGGGGCCACTCCATCTTTGCGCTGTGCCCCCCTGAAACCCAAAAAATGCAGTTTTTCCTAAAAAACTACCTGACCCGTGACATTGAGGATGATGAAATGTTTATGGAATGTTGGTCTCAAGAGCCCACATCAACTTAGCTTATAACCAGTCATTTGTGATCTGCACCCCCATGGTAAAAAATGAAAATGCAATATTATACTGCTTTAATTGCCTCTATCTTTAGATCAGATGTTATGAACTGCACCAAATTTAATGTGTATGATAAACCTGACATCTTGTGGGAATATGTCAAGTTTTGTGGAATTTCATCCATGGGGGGCTATAAAATAAATGAATTTATATGTACAGTACATTTAATGACTGTACAACCATCGACCTGTAGATGGTGCTATTAAGTGAAGGCTTACTGATTTGGGATGATAGGCCTACTCTCTCTCTCTCTCTCTCTCTCTCTCTCTCTCTCTCTCTCTCTCACACACACACACACTCTCACACACACACACACACACACACACACACACACACACACAGTCCCCTCCTGTCCCTTGTTGTTCTCATTTGGTCATGCTGAGACCAAGCTTTGAGATTGGTCTGATTGGCCACCGAGGACTGAATATCATGTTTCCTTATTGCTGATGGCTAGATGTGCTCCCTGAGCAAAACATCTAGATTTCTAGGCTTACATTGAAACATTAGTCATATATGAGGTGCATAAGAAATGACTAATGTTTCAATGTAAGCCTATCTAAATGCAAATTGTTAAATATGGTTTTTACATTAAAATATGTTTAATACTGTATGTTAAATAAGTTTAAAATACAGTATGCTGTGTTGATGTTGTGAGTGTGAAGGACATGCATTGGTCAATATCGGTGGGGTAATAAGTTGAAATATACTCCAGTATAGAAGACCAAAGATTTTGTTATTAACTGTTGTCCATTTCAGACCTCAAAAGAACAATTTACCTGATTTTTTCTGAATTTATTTTCATATCATTAGGTGCTGCACAAATCAGGGTGATCAATGGGAACAATGCCTGCTCTGGTAGAGTTGAGATCTACCATAATAGTCAATGGGGAACAGTTTGTGATGACTCCTGGGACATGAATGATGCAGAAGTGGTTTGCAGGCAGCTTGGCTGTGGCAGAGCCATAAGTGCACCTGGAAGTGCCCACTTTGGTCAGGGAAGTGGGACAACCTGGCTGGATGACGTTAGATGCTCTGGTAGTGAGAGCTCCTTAACACAGTGCTCACATAATGGATTTGGAAAGGAAGATTGCAGTGCCAGTGAAGATGCAGGCGTAGTGTGTGCAGGTAGGTGCCATATTCTGTTTACATGTTGCCTTCATTTGGATTTGAAAGAGCGATGTAATAGTGCCCTGGTATGATGGGGCTGTGTATGGGTATCATAAGTAAGAGATGAACGCTTTGACAAACTAGTTATTTATGACTTACAGTTGAAACAAAAAGTTTTCACACATGCTAAAGTTGACTAAAAGGTTAGTATTTATTTATACTGAATTTATTTTTACATCACTAGGTGATTTGCGAATCAGGGTGGTCAATGGGAACAATGCCTGCACTGGTAGAGTTGAGATCTACCATAACAGTATATGGGGTACAGTGTGTGATGACTCCTGGGACCTGAATGATGCAAAAGTGGTTTGCAGGCAGCTTGGCTGTGGCAGAGCCATAAGTGCCCCAGTGAAGGCCCACTTTGGTCAGGGAAGTGGGACAACCTGGCTGGATGACGTTGCATGCTCTGGTAGTGAGAGCTCTATCACACAGTGCTTACATAATGGATTTGGAATTGAAGACTGCAGTGCCAGTGAAGACGCAGGTGTGGTCTGTGCAGGTATGTCATGATTATGTTTTTTTTTCCAACAGATCAGTTACATTAGATTCCTTCCCAAACATGAAGTAAGACACTGTCCATTTTAACTCTTCACAGGTGATATGAAGACACCAACATTGACCTTCCATACTGCAAACATGGCTCTTTTACCTGGGGAGTCAGCAGAGTTCAAATGTTCCATAACATCCCATAGACCTCTGACAGCTAACTTCCGACTTTATAGAAATGGCGTATCTAGAAAGACTGACACAGGAGACAAGAATACAGCGACTTTCCGTCTCTCTGGTTTGACTTCTTCAGACCAAGGCACATACACATGTGATTATTTTTATCAGGGTGAAATTACTGTCAGCTCCTCCAAGAGCAACGGGATCACAATTACAGTTGGTAAGTGATCAGCCCTTTCATCTTCATTTTCAGGTCTGAAATTTTTCATCTTTTGCCATTTCTCTGTTGAAGTTTTTGACCATTTACTGTATTTTGCTTTTATTTTTGTACAGCACATTGAAATTCCATTTTGTTTGAAATGAGCTATAGGCTATAAATGAAATTGCCTTGCCTTGCCTTGCTTATAAGAATATGCAACCTTTTAGGCTAATGCACTCTTTCCACATCCCCAAGAAATAGACATACTGCAGATCATCTAGTTGATGTTTCAGTGGTTTGGACTACTTCATCTCTGACTTGAACCATCTTATACGTGAACTACTAAATTATTACACCAGAATGAGAATATTTCCATGTCGTATCGGTTTCGAAAATGGCTACCGTTTACGTCATTATTAGTACAGTAGCCTACCTCTTTGCAGAAGAGTCAAGTTTTAAATAGGAGAAATACCAAAATTCTCTGGACAATTGTACGCAAGATGCTATGGGGAGATGCTGAGTGACTTCAACTGAGATTACCACGGAGTCAAGCGCTAGGCATGTGCTTATTTACACTGAGGATGTACAATTATGATTTTTTTCTCTTGGCAGTTTCACTTACAAGTCCAAACATTCGTGCTTCTGCAAGAGACATCACCTGGCATCAAGAGATGCAGATAACTTGCTCCATATCAACACAGCACTTGGGGGGATCATTTACTTTGAAACAAGCCACAGGATCATTTACAGAAACAAAAAGGACCAGTTACAACTCTGCCACCTTCACTATTCCTCAAGTAGACTTTTCTCATGAGGGTTCATACTACTGTCAATATCAGACAACAGTATCAGGTCGAGAATTCACTTCCCCTCGAAGCAACACTGTTAGCATCTCTGTAGTAGGTGAGTCATTACCCATAAACCATTGCAATACAAGTTCACTTGATGTGAGGTCACTGAGAGGTCACTTTTTTTCCTACTATTGCTTACTTGTATTAACCTGAACTAATCGTTTGGTAATCTGGACCTTCATTTTATAGTTTCTCTCCCTAGTCCCCGCCTTTCCTTAACTTCTACAAGAGATATCACATGGGGTTGTGAGGTACAAATGACTTGCTCAATTTCAACACGCCACTTGGGTGGATCATTTACATTAAATCAAGTCTCAGGATCATACACAGAAACAAAGAGAACTAGTAGAGCATCTGCTGTCTTCACCATAACTCAAGCAGACTTTTCTCATGAGGGTTTATACTACTGTCAGTATCGGACAACAGTATCAGGCCGATCATTCACTTCCCCTCAAAGCAACACCATCGGTGTTTCTGTAGCAGGTATGGCTACAGAGTGCTTTAATCTGTCTATTCTTACTTTTGATTGGATTTTATATATGTATACAGGTCACTGTGGGAATCGTTTTGCAAGAAAGAAAGAATGTGCACATATTTTTATGAAAAAGAATTTCATTTCTTTTCACTTCTCCAACTGACTATTGTGCCATGTCAGAAATATGCAATACCGGTGTATAAAAGTATAATGCAGAATTATAGTGAATTGCATACTGTATGTTCCAATTCTTTAGTGAACCTGCATCAACCTGGTATCAACTGCTCTGCTCCTGAGGGGGGTCTCTGGTGGGGGCCTCAGGGGCTGGAGATCACCCAAGGCCACAGCTTCTCCATCATCTGCTCCACCCAACCCCAGTACCCCGGTGGGGTCTTCCATTTGAGTTTCTCTGGATCCAATAGCACCATGTCCCAGCCTGCTATCAACCACTCAACCTCCTTCAACTTTTCAGCAGCAAGTTATCTCCATCAGGGCAACTACAGCTGTGCGTACCAGGTGGATTTATCGTCTCGTCAGTTCTACTCCGAGGAGACACACAGACTAACCATCACCATCAGAGGTATAACAGAACTAATACAAGGACAATGTATTGGAACAATCTAATTTCATTAATATATTCAATAAGTACAATGTGTTTCAAAGTATTTTATGCTCGCTAACACTTTATATTGGCATTACTCATATTCAGCATTAACTAACTGCTTATTAACTGTTTATTTTACCCATAATAGACCATTAACTAAGAATTGCTCTAATATAAACTCTAATATAAAAACCTTTAGTATGGGGTTTAAAACGCTGTAGTAATGTACAACAGGAATTATTTTCTTTCAATATTCACAAAAGATGATCAATGGTCAAAATGATTTGTAATGACTAACAAATGGCTAGTATGCTAATGACATGGACGTGAAGGCCCTGTCCCATTTCTACCTCCTCCACTCGTTTTTGGCCCTAAGACTAAGCATGTTGCGAGTGTGTCCCAATACTTCCGAGACCTACTGTGGGGCAAGTGCCTTTCAGCCCTTTAGATCGCCCCTTCAACCGGAGGGAGGTCAGGTGCAGACTTTGAATGAAGTGAAAGTCTGCACCTGACCTCCCTCCGGCTGATTGAGTTAGCAAAGAATCATGGGTAATTCCATCTTGATGATTCTTTGCAAACTCAATCAGCTAACAGAACAAATATATTTTCTTGCAATTAAGCATGAATATATATTTTTTAATGTTGGGATATCTTAGTTTGATGTTAATTCATTTGAATTCCGCACTGGTGTGTTAAAACATTAAAATTGTGCATATCTTTCATGAGAGCTACAAGAGCCTCTTATGTGGGTGATTTCCTCAAGTTAGGATGATTGTAATTTATGGATGATGGCTTTTGACCCTGGTTTACAGCCTTAGATCAATTCAGTCTTAACGAAAGACGCGTAAAACAGTTGAAGCCATTTTACGCAAAGTGCTGTCCTGTTTTGTAGGGGAAGAGTTACGACCTCTGCAGACTCACTATACTATGGAGGGCACTCAAAAACAAGTGCTAGTGTTAAGGGAAGAGAAATGAGACTGGGCCTTATAATCAGTAGCCTAAGTGTATGGTGAATATGTATGTGCAAATATGAAGTGTTACAGTTGTACAATTCTACAATTTTACAATGATTTTTCATCCAGTCAATTTGATGTAATGTGATTTGATCAGGCCAATGGTTTCTGAATATAATACAATATATGGATGTTGATTGAATGCTCTCCACAGTGTTCCTGCTGCCATTTATTGCTGCTGGAGTGACAGGCGGTGTAGTTCTGCTGCTCTTGTTTACTTTGATCTGTATCTGTTTGGCTAAGAAGAGACGGACAAACACAAGACAGACAACTTGGAAATTCACAAAAGGACAGAGTAAGTTTTCACATGTTAACAATGAGCGCTTCAACATTTTGACCAACTGGGAGGGTGTTTCAGTTATGAGAGCAATTATCAACATTGCTGGCATGAGTGCCTCTCTAACTTTTGTGTTAAACTGATGATCTGTCAAATCGCATGTCATTTATTTAATGTCTCCACTATTCATTTATGCCACAGCAACTATGAACACCTATGGAAAGAACAGAGTACAGCAGAATGACGAAAAGAAATTTGAGGAAGATGAAGACGATTATGAAGTTCCAAATGCAGGAGATGATGACTATGAAAATGTAGAAATGGAAGCCCAATGTGTTTCTGAACAAGGAGACGTGGAGGATGAAGACGACTATGAGAATGCAGAGGACTACATGAATGTGGAGGAGCTTGGCACGGCATGTCAGGATGAGGATATTTATGCTAATTGTTAACACAAGAACAATGACATCTGTAAAAATAAAAAAGACCACTACAATATATTATTATTATTATTATTATTATTATTATTAGTAGTAGTAGTAGTAGTAGTAGTAGTAGTAGCAGTACCAGAAGTAGTAGTATAGTAGTAATAGTAGTCGTAATAGTGGTAGTAGTAGTATTGACTTTCTTTCTTGAAACATCTTGAGTTTGTTCCAAGCAAAATATTTTGTGCAATGTCATGTCAGTTAGAATGCTCTATGTTAATTCATTCATTAGCACAAAAGTATTTACATATTTTTTTTTTCTTTAAAGCACTTAAGATGAAATAAACGTTTCTTAAAAACTGTTATGTGTAACTGTTTTGAAATGAGAGTGTAATGAAAAGAGGAAACATGAAACATATGATATAGGGTCAGCTGAATGTATAAAGATTCTGCTGAGATCATTATTTTTTACAGTATATAGTTAGTACTTAGTGCTGAAGTAATCAAAAAGAATGTTACACCCACAAAACTGACCAAAAATAGAGTAGTCACAGTTCTCAGAAGTATACTGGAAGTGAAACTGATTCAAATCATTTTAGCTTCCTTACAGGAAATGGTGAAGGGCTGCAAAGGAAGCCGAGCTAGTCTAGATCTAGATGTGGAAGTATCCAAAAAAAAAAAAAAACTTACTCCATTAAACTATTAAGTGACAGAATATCGCAAAGCAGTATAAGACTTCTATATTAGTAGACCTACAGCTTGTATTTATTTATTAACTTTTTTATTCAGGCTATTTATTAATGATTTTACGTGGTTGTAAATGTAAACAAAGTAGATATAAGCTTGTTTTTTTCTGTCTGACCAATAGTCCTTATAGTCTTTAGCCCTGTCAGGATCCGGCCTGGACTCTGCTGCCATGATGGCAGTTTCGTGTTATTGTTCGTGTTTCTGTTTTGTGCTTGTGTTCCTTGTTACTTATGTATTGTGGTGTGCCACCCTTGTGGCCATTTTGTGTATTGCGAGTTGGTTTTGTTTTGGTCTGTGTCCTTGTTCTTCCATGTGCTTGATGTCTACCTGTTGTGCTGTCATTTGTCCTAGTCTCCGCCCTTTGTCCTTATTTGGTCTGTGCTTCCTGTCTCATAAATTTCCTTCCTTATCTGTTCACCTGTTTTCTATTATTGTCTCGTTGGTGTCTTCCAGTCTTTGTCTGCATGTTAATTGGTTTGCCTTTATCTGTTCAGTCTTTTGTGTGTCTCTTGTCGGTTCGTCTCACAAAGTCAAATAAGTCTCAGTATTCTGTATTGTCCTGTTTCAATAAACACTTTGTAACTTTAATGCTGTGCGTTTGGGTCCTCGTCTGTCTGACAGACACAGGCCTGTCATAAAGGGACTGTTGGTGATCGGAATTTTGGATGTTTGCTCATTTGGCAAAAAGGTGGATGAAATCTTCCATAAAAATGTAGATTTCAAATGAAATACACAAGTCTCTCTCACACGGAGTTAAATGAGCATAAGAGATTGGCATAGGTGAATTGATGGGAAGGGGTGAGATTGAGGGTACTATGTGAGTGTGGGGGGTGGGGGCACTATGACAAATGTGTTTCTGCCATCAAATCCTCAGTAACTGAACACAGCAGACTCTTTTACACCCTGACAACAAATGGAGATATCAGCGATATTAGAACAGACAAGAGCTGCTTTAAGCTACTTGGCACAATTTGCTTTGAGTTAATAGTCTCTGCTGCTGGAGATTTGATAAGCACGGAGTGAAGTGAATCACATCCCCGTCCAAATAGTTCCACAGCACTTGTCACATCTGATCAAATCAGTTCTCGTGGAAAGAGGTTTGTGGTGTGTGTGTGTGTGTGTGTGTGTGTGTGTGTGTGTGTGTGTGTGTGTGTGTGTGTGTGTGTGTGTGTGTGGCTGGTGTGTGTGTGTGTGTGTGTGTGTGTGTGTGAGTGAGTCTGTCAGAGTGAACGAGAGAGAGAGAGAGAGAGAGAGAGAGCAAAAGAGAGAGTCAAGAGAATTTTCTTGTACGCACGTTTCTGATTTTTGGAAAGGGGGAACATAGAGGAGTGTCTTGGAAGTGGTTTCATTCTCTGGATTACAATCCTAACACCTGACAAATTTATTGTATGACCCGTCTCTCTCTCTCTCTCTCTCTCTCTCTCTCTCTCTCTCTCTCTCTCTCTCTCTCTCTCTCTCTCCCTTCACATACACACTCACACTAACACACACACACACACACACACACACACACACACACACACACACACACATACATTCTGTTGATCTTATGTAACAAGGGAGAGGGTGGACCAGGGATGATCTTGACATGCTCTCCGCTCACATATATATTTTTCTTCTGTGGGATCAATCCAAATCCTGGAGGCTTTGAGCCTACCAGAGTCTGCTCTCTGTGGAGTTTTAATCAGTTTTTTTACAAACAGCTTATTAGAGCTGCCTTGTGCCTGTTTCAGAAAACCTTTTTTTGTTCATTTTGTCCTCAACAAAGAGTATGTGCCATAGAAAGGTGACAGTTA
>JAODXP020000027.1:16243328-16245828 GCA_027497455.2 Sardinella longiceps
AGAGAGAGAGAGAGAGAGAAAGAGAAAGACTCTCACCAAGCTCCTCTGTCTCTGGTAATTGGGTTGGTGCAAGAGACCTGATTGGACCCCATATGAGTGTAATGGACCCTGCTCATTAGTGAGGTATGCTCTGAACAGAAGGCACCACCGAACTTAGGGGAACAGGAGAAAGCATAACTGGTGATGAACAGGCTTTTTTCTGCCTAAACAGGCAGATATTGGCATTGTATAAACCTCAAGAGAAAATGTGGTATCTTTATAAAGCTTTGTTAGGTTAGCACTGTGATAGCCGATAGCCCTCCTAGCTGGTTGTAATTACTTAAATTATCTGCATTAGGCAAGTGGTCATATGGCAATTGCCCATAATGAGATTCTTGTGTCTTATCAGGGCACTAGGTTAAGAGTGAAGATGAGCAGGAGTGGCTTTCATTTTCAGATTAAGGGTGACCTTTTAATAATATGTGACATTTGCACAAGACCTTTTCCCCATTAGCCCATAAAGCACCTTTGACTGAGGTCAGCTGCTCTCAAATATATAGTTTCTTACACATCTTCTTTTCACCTCCTTTCAAGATGATTGGGAGGGGAAAATATTTGGTTTGTATTGTTAAGGTGCATATTAAAAAGAGGGTAGCATTTATGTGTTACATTAGACTGGCAGAATGGTTGAGCAAAAAAAAAAACTAAGAATCAAATGCTTCTCTGGCTGAGACCAATCAAACTGTAGGCCTACATCTCTCCACATCTGCTCTGTTAAACTCTCCCTGCTTGGAGTGCCTTTCCATCTATGGAGTCCATAAGTCCATCTTAAGCCATGTTGCTCTATATTTTGATGTCCATCAAGTGTTGAACCTCATTTCAGTCAGTCACTTGACAACAACACATATCTTTTTGACAACTAAGTATATAACAGGAATTGTGCATCATAGGTAGTCAACCAATCATGGATGAAATGATAAACCTTAGAGAAGTGATCTGTTAGTTGTGCCATCTACAGGACTAAGAATCAAAACAAAGCTGTTATCAAATGTTCCTGCTGGTAATACTTCATGTAGAATTGTATAGTTTCTGAAGGAAGGAAAATGTATCAATGGTCAAATTGACTGAGAAGGTACAAATCATGTTTTAATTCAAATAGTAAACTCTAGCTAAGTCCTAGCCTGCCTGCTAACCAAAACAGCTTGGGCGCTTGACACTCCAAGCAATACTATGTTCTGTATCTTCGGCCAGAGAGCATTGGCCTAATATTGCATGAGAATACAAGTTTTACCCTGGAATATGTCTTTTATCAATCTCAATGACTTCCAAGTGATTTAAACAGTACAAAGGAGTCGAATACGTTGAATCTTAGTTTAATCCCATTCCCACGTGCTGTATCATTGCTAAACAGACATTACTATATGTTCTGCACAGTGACAGATAAAGTGAGTAGAGCTGTATTAAGATACAGTACAATGGTACAGATGAATGTTTTAGGGTGGGGGGAGGGGGTGACTGTGGGGAGCCATGCTGGCATAGACAGACGTCCTAACGGGGCCCGTCGCTTTATTAATGACTGCTCTGGGACGCGGGACACTGCTAATGAAAGGTGCAACAAGGGCGTCTGAACAGGTGGCCTCTCAGAGAGGATTCTGGGTGATGGATGACGCGCCGTGCTGGAGCAATTACCTACATAAACTTTGTAATCCTCAATATTACACTTCTTAATGGATGACACAAGAAAAGGGTACAGTGTGTTTGAGAAAAAGAAGCCATAGTTGGTGCCAAGCTGTGGCTGAATTTTCCATTCCAATGTATCATAATTCAAAATGTTCTTTTTGTCTTTATCAAAGTAATCAGTTATCAAACTGAAAACATTATCATCCTAAATTAGCAGATATTCATGAGTTATATTGACATCATTGATGGCCCCATGGTGGTTTATCAAGTTACACTGTTTCACATTTTTTGTCCATAAAGAATATAATTCATTGAAAAGGAGACACAGTGGAATACTAGTTTTGCGCGGTGGTGCCCTCCCTCATGGAAATTTGATCTTAAATATAGCCTTTAAAACATGGGTGAATGAGAAGCTTATATGTGATGTCAAACAGCACAATGCAATTGTAGTTCAATTGTTTCCAATCGCGGCACGAGGCCAATTGTAGTTCATTTGCGGCTCTAACCTCCATTTTTAGTCTATATTGCTCTAGTTTCAACGTTGTATTATTGTCAACAAACACAGACATACCGTGATTCAGAGTTCAGTTATCACTTTTTGATTCAAATCAGCCTGCTTACCACCATTTTGCATATCATCACAGTGCGAATCACAGTTTTGTAAAATAAATAAATAAATAAAATAGCCCAGGACAGTGATCCATCACCCACTCAGAATTGGTGTTGTTACAGCACCCGGTGGTTGTATCAAGTGGCTTGTGTGGTATACATAGCTAAGAATCTTAGTGATGCTTTGCCGCCACAAGCTGACATATCGGGGGTTAAATTGTGAGAGCTGGAT
>JAODXP020000027.1:16248328-16273328 GCA_027497455.2 Sardinella longiceps
AAATAGGCTCATGCCAAATAATTAAAAGTGCTCGGTGCATAGACCTACTGTCAGTTAAGTGAGATAACCACATAATTACTCATGAAAATCAAT
Organism: Sardinella longiceps; assembly: GCA_027497455.2. Lineage (NCBI taxonomy): Eukaryota > Metazoa > Chordata > Actinopteri > Clupeiformes > Clupeidae > Sardinella > Sardinella longiceps. The sequence continues at coordinate 16,248,422 of JAODXP020000027.1, forward strand.
AAGGTACCATTACACAAAATAAGTACAGTGTATAGTTCCCTAGTGTCATAAAGCCAAAGAAGCAGTGACACTTCAAGTTGTAAAGGCTTATATGTGATAGCATTATAACACCTTAAGATAAAATCCATGAGAATGTAGGCTATAAACAATCAAGCATGCATTATAACACTTCATTAATGTGTTTATAATGCTTTATGAATACTGAGTTCATTTAGAAGTAAACATAAATGATCTAATTAATTAACTTTGGGTTTTCTGTTATTAACAAGTTGATTTGCAAACATTAGAAAGCAAATCAATAAATTCTCACGACTAGCAAGTCGGACAAGTCAATACTGTCCACAAACCCACTACTATCTGCATCATACACATTTTACACAGTTACACTTACAGTGGACAATGTAACATATCAAAGAAAATAATCATGTGCATTTCATATGGAGGATCTGTGAAAGTGTGTATGTTGTGTAACATACTACGATTTTATATGTTATGTGTGAAATGTTTTCACACCCATCAACAACTTGTCCACCTTGAAAGGATTTTGAGTGTGACATTTTTTTATTTTAGCGTAATATACTCTAATACATTGCTGTAGCACTGTGCTCTTTGAACATTTGTACATTGAAGGGGAGAGAAAAATAATCACTACACTATTTACATATAAAATAAGTAGCAATATCAACAGTCACTGTAATTCTTCATCTCTCTGTAAGATACATACACATTTACATATCCACGCACTCAGTTTCTGCATAGGGCTTTCAAGATCACTGGAACTCTTTTTTCCCCCATTGTACAGCGTAGATATGTTAGTAACAAAGGGGCATGTGAACTTGGTCTTTACCCCAGAGGAGAAATGGAACTTTCTGCACATTCTGAACTATATTGTAGGTCTACTGTAGGTAAAAAAAGGGGATACAATGGTTGTGCCTTAACACCTGGCAACAAAGAGACAACTGATTGTGATGCACTGCACTCATTTGAGACTACAGTATTGCATATATTTTAGTTGTTCCCAAATGTAAAACACCATTTTTTTTTCTCTCTTTGAGATGCCAATCCCAGTTACCACTACAGCAAAACAAATAATCAGTGCATCTGTATTTATATAATAAGCATTATTTAACCACATGCGTTAGCAGCTATTTCATTTAGGTTTCAATTGTGTCAAAAATATAATTCCTCTTTATAGCTTTCAAAACACAACTATTAATTAAACGTATTGAATAAAATGAATAGAGAGAAATGATTGAGCAGTCTATTAATGGGGTTCAGCAATGTCTGAGGTCTAAAGGTTTAGATTGGAATCTCCTCAGAATGATTCTTGAGAACTGTGTCACAGTTGCCAGGTGTGAAAGCATCATGTCCTGCTACAAATAATGGGTACTGTATATTCAAGTTATGATAGCCTTCACTGTCAACATTATTGCACATTATAACTTTAGACTCGTATATGTTTTCTTTTTTTTATACTTTTTTTTTTTTTTTAAATGTCACTCTGGATCATTTTTGGCAGGCTGACATGCCTGTTAACACACCATTGACTGCTTTGGTGACTGAGGGGCAGCAATATCTGCTTGACTTGCAAGAACTTGTTGTGACATTTCTGCCGGTAGATATTTTTCTCCCCAATGTGAACAGTGCGACTATGTGCCCCTTCTTGAGTGGAATGCTTCGGTCCCACCCAAAACTCTCAAAGCTCATCTGTCCGTCTGTGGATGCTCTGCCCCACCCACCCCTGCTCACTAACTCCACTTCATAGTGGAAGGGGTGGTAGTGGGGTTATAGGCCAAGGGAGAGAAAGGCAGAAGGAGGGTAAAAGAAAGAATGAATGAGAGAGAGAGAGAGAGAGAGAGAGAGAGAGAGAGAGAGAGAGAGAGAGAGAGAGAGAGAGAGAGAGGGAGAGAGGGAGAAAGGGAGAGAGATCCAGGGAGCTGAAGCATGTAACATGTCTCTTAATCGGCATAGATGATGAAACCGGAGAAAGTGCTGTATTTATTATTGTTGCCTCCGTGAGCCTTGCCGCCATCCAGTTTAACGTAGACCTCATCCCCTGGCTCCAAGTGAAGGACGGCACTGTTGCTGGCGTAGTCATAGTTCTGATCAGCATCTTGAGCGATGGCACTGGCACGCACCTGTAAGTGGACAGCTGAATTGGTAAATGCTCCTCCTTCTTCATAATAATGAAATTGCTACTTGCACATTTTTTCATCAGATTCATAAAAATATTTGCAAAAGACTAAGACAAGGCAGTCCCTCAAAATGTTTAAGGGTTGCCAAAGAAACCACTTCAGCACCATGGTCAGCGCCACTGCCTTACTAATGGAACAACAATTGGTTCTCAGATAGCAGAATTTGTAATATTTTCTCATAAGCTTATGGAAATTCCTTGAAAACATTTAAGATTGAAAATAAAGCAGACAAATATTAAATGTCTAAGAAAAATCCTAATTTATTAAGTTATTTGCTTAGCGCAGAACATGATTATGAAATACGATAACAATTAATTTATGAGAAAATTTCACATAACCAGTTCAGGCAAATGAGGGGAAGCCCTGATTACTAATTTATTCAGTAGCTAACGGACAATTTCATCAAGAGAAGGAACTACTAGTGCTACATACTGACTTTGAGGCAAAAGAGGATGCATAGATAATGCTTTCAGGTTTAGACTGGAAGTATAGGAGGTCAAGTAAAATATTTTAAATTCGACATTTCGTGTACTTTGCATTGATCTGTTTCCTGACACAACTAAAGCGAACATTTGGTGGCTTTATCTCTGTTATCTGTTATCTGTTTTTTTAACCCACAAAATCTACTTCTAATGCGCTACTTCGATCTGTGGATGGAATAACCTTTTCCGCCCTATTCCCTTAATGAATTGCATATATAATATGGGTAACCTCTGAAGAGAAAAAAAAAGTTTTAAAAAAGGCATATCTGTGAAGAACATGAGGAGTGGTCGCAAATTGGAAGTAAAATATATTTAATCACTGTTTTTGCCATTCATATAAGCTAAGCTGGCTCTCTTCTCCACAGAGAAGAGTCCCTTGTGCAGCGAAGCGGCCATAAGGCTGACAGGGAGGAGGGTGCTAAGAGGGAACGCTTGACGGGGTCTCTCCATGAATCGCAGACAGAAACAGTCCCACAGTGACGCCCGGTGTCCCCCTTGAGTGTGTGGATTAGACATGCCTTCAGGCAGTTGTGTGTGCACTGAACAACGGAACCGTGAAAAATATGAAAGGCCTTAAAGGGCTGCTTTTAAAAATACTTTCAAAAATATGAAAGGCCTTGAAAGGCTGCTTTTAAGAATACTGTAAAAAGTTTCATACGTTATAATAATATAATTTCTAAAATACATATCATAATAGTATCATTATGATTATTATTGTCATTATTATTTATTAATATTATCATTGCATTATTAATTATTGATGATCTCTTTTTTTCTTTGCTCTTTGGAGGGAGGGGTGCAAATTGCACACCTGTAGTAATAGTGGCAAAATCAGAAGCTTTCCTTTCACTTCGCCATATCCAACTAACCTGATATTATATGCAATTAGGTCACCCAAAGAGGCCAGGCTTACCAACTTTTACGCACATATTCTAAAATGAAAAAATGATAACGACGCGTGTGTCAGAGGGAAAGGACGTTCGTTCTTAAAACATCCCACCACGCTTCTATAGAGCCCAGCCATAGAAATCCATGCCCTTATCATATGCATATATTCATACAGACCTAAACAAATTTGCCCGTAACAAAAGTCGGATATGAAATGTGAATATAGGTCTACTAAAGTTTCATTCGTCTTCTCAAACGTGATGTTATTGCTACAGAAAAAAGACTAAAGAAATGACACCTACGGTACATACATACACACATTTGTATGACCTCGATTTCTGACCAAACTTGATGACACTTTTCCGAAAACTTATACATATATATCAGATACATCTTTACGCAGCGTGGGTGCTTAATTAAACTAGGCCTGTGCTTCCCAAATGACGTTTGGCGTTTAAGGTTTACAACTTGACGTTTAAGGTATACAACCATGCATGATAACTTACCTGTGTGTTCTTACACAGATCAGCCCACATGCTGGTGCCATCCCCGCCTCGCATCAGTACATGATAAGTGAAGAAATATATTCCCGGAATAGAACAGGTGAATTTTCCAGTAGTTGGATCGTAATGATTGCCCAGGTTTGTCACCACGTCGTCGAATTTTAACACCTCATAGCCCTCATGTTGCTTCTTAAGGCCTGCGTAAAAGGCGATTTTTGGAACAGTGCTGTAGGTCGCTGCGCTGATAGCCCCCGCCGCGACATTCGGTCCAGGTGGCCCAGGTATTCCGGGGCGCCCCGGTTCCCCCTTTTCTCCTGGTGGACCTGGCGGACCAGGTGGCCCTGGTTCACCAGGTGGACCTCGAGGTCCCGCCTTTCCCGGCCGACCAGGTTCCCCTTTTGGACCTTGTATAAAAGTCGGTAAAGACTGCATGAGGTTGTTGTCTCGTGCGGTGTCTGCAGTTGCCGTGCTCGTCGGAGACTTGGTGCCGTATGGATCGCACACCATCCTGCAGGTGCCAAGCATCTCATAGTGCGCCGAAGTTCCAGCTGAGTTGACCAAGACCGGGATTAGGATCACCAGCACCAGGACCATGACGACTCCTAGCACCCCTGCAGCAATCAGTCGCTTCCTGCCGACTAACCTGGTCAGGGCAGGGCGGTCCTCTTGTCTACTTTTGGGCGAAATTTTGCTGGTTGATGGGGACCCTTCTAAGAGAAAAAAAAATCAGGACCCAATTTGCTTTGGCGTTGGTGTTAATCACCCTTCTTGGGCCAGGCCCCAGTATTTTTTTTTCTTCCTCCTCTTCACTTTTTGTGCTGATGTTTGCTTATTCAAGTCTCACCAAATCTGAAAGTTCAGCCTTCTTTAGGCTTGTCGCGAACCAGTCGTCAGTGATATAGTGAAAAACACTGTCTTCAGCATCTCTCTGTGGCGCCAAAGCTCTACAACCACGTGTGGATGCGCTGTGAAAGGACGAAGAAATTAACACAAACTTTAGCGCCGGAAAAGCGCGCAATCCTCAAATCCACCTCTTCTGGAATCAGGGAGAATACCCCGTAATCTCCCCCGTTGTCTTTTAAAGTATACCACTGCGTTCAAAGACTGCTTCGGTTAGCTGGGGAATAGGCTAACATAAGAGAGATGCGTTAGTTCGCTTTCAGGCGAAGGTAGATGTCATCGAGATCTGGAGAGCTGGGTGTCTCTGCCTGTTTAGAGTTGTGAGCGTAGCGCCTGAGCAGGAGGGAGAGGGAGGGAGGGAGAGACCGGGGCGCGCAGTCTTTTAAGAGATGGAAATGCAACCTGCCCACTGCCACCCTCGCCGCTATTTTGACACATTTCCCTGCCTGACAGCTGTGGAATCAGTAGCAAGGCGCGAGGTTCACCATTAGGCAGACATGCATCATATGCCGTTTAATCTTTAAACGCCCTTTTGTGATTTCTGTGAATATGATAGTCGTATAAGGACCGTGATTATAACCATGTAGTTATGAAGAGAGTTATAAAACAGAACAAGCTAACACATCACAAAGACTAAAGAGACCGATAATTCGTCTAGAACGGTTACATCAGTCATCTTTTTTTTTCTCGTAGAAAGTGCAGAAGAAAGTCAGACCGGTTATTGATGATACATTAATCAAACCTGTGTTCTAGGTCAGCGCACTTAGAAAATATCGGAAATGTTTCTCTACAGCATTGTGCGAGTCCCTGAAAATGAGCTCTGAAGGTAACGGAGGGATCATTAAAATGACGTTTCTGCCAATATTAAACTTTCCAAAGATTTATTGCTCCGCCAGCGCGCGCAAGCACAAATCATTTCGTGCCCACTAACTCCAGCGGTGGTTTAACTTCACCGATCTGAGGAAGTTGTGTTGTCAAAGTTGTGTGTCGTGTGGCAGGACATTTCAGTTGCATTGTTGACCTATGGGCTAAAGGATTACCATGGGATCTAACAAGTCAGTGCTTATCCTGGCGAGAAGAAAAACAAGAAGAAGAAACAAAGTGTAGTTAACTCATGGCCTTTATTTTCAAAGTGGTTTGACACTAGCAAATGTATTTTGTTTCATTTGCCGTGCTTTTCAATGGCTGGGTCATGTAGTACAGGTAGGCTAGGTAGCGCTTTCAATGCTCTGGACACACCACCTTTCTCTCGCTGCCCATTAGGTGGCATGGAGCATGCTCCCTAGCTGAACACAACTGCCCCAAGTCTCCCTCGGCCCCATAAATCAAGCGCTAAAAATCAATGGATTTGGTTAGCAAGGGAGCCATTGTGTCCTTGAGACAGTGAGTTGCATAGAGAAAAGATGCAATCAAAAGAGAGAAATAAAAAAAAACACACATCTGTGTTGAATGTGAAACAAAAGGCTAAAAACTAATAAAAGTAACAGAGAAATCACAGTGAGCATTATCACATTTTTGACAGGAGGTGAAACAATGATTTTCTGAAAAGGTCAGAGAGTAAGTGGTGTGAGTGATCTTCCATAAGGAGGTGTTGTGTATTGTGCACTGGGGTGAAGCCTTGGTAGAAAGTAGATTGCATTGATCCAAAGTGAGACTGTTGGAATTTTATTAGTATTAAACAGTCTATTTACATTAAAATGTGATCATCAGTGTTGATATCCTGTGTGTGTGTGTGTGTGTGTGTGTGTGTGTGTGTGTGTGTGTGTGTGTGTGTGTGTGTGTGTGTGTGAACATGTATGTCTTTACCCTAGGAGAGCATGATGATGTGTTAACAAGTAACAGTGAACTGTAAGAAATTTCAAGCCCAGTGAAAAATAAAGGGAGGCAGGGAACAAGAGGCAGAGGTAGAGTGAAGGGGAGAAAAAGAGAGAACACAGAGAAATGTGTGAGGCCCCCCCTGTTTCATCCTTTGTGCCTCCAAACAGGGCCTTGAGAGGTGGACAGATGTGCCTGCTGTGTGTGTGTGTGTGTGTGTGTGTGTGTGTGTGTGTGTGTGTGTGTGTGTGTGTGTGTGTGTGTGTGTGTGTGTGGAGAGAGAGTGTGAATGTGGAGAACAGACAGGGCCCCTCACCGCGTCTTAGACAGATTAATAAAAATTCAGACGAGCCATGAGGGATAGAGGTGTGTGTGACGACACTTAATGGAGACACACCACCACCATTTCCCAACCCTGTGAACACACACACACAGACTGTGTGTGTGTGTGAGAGAGAGAGAGTTAGAGAGAGTTAGTGTCTGTGTGTGTGTGTGTGTGTGTGTGTGTGTATAATGCACATACACACACACGCACACACACACACAGACGGGTCCACACTTGAGTGGAGACAGAGTGCTCAAAGGTCAGCCCTCAACCATCTAATCTCCCGTCGTCAGCCTGAGAGGGCCATGGCATGGCGTCCTATGGCGGGATCACTTTAGGAGGTGTTAGATCCTTCATCCTTGTTTCACCTCACGAGCCTCTCTCTTTCCCCGCTCCCTTCCCAACTCTTCTGCTCGCTCTCATCTATTGTTTCTTTTTCCTTTTCCCTTTTCATCCCCTCAGATAATTCTCACAAGTTTTCACCTCTCAGTTTTTTTCCCATTCCTGATGCATTCCATCGACAAATATTTCACTTATTCCCTGTTTTTTCCCCCTGAAAGTTCTGTGATATTATAGCTGATATTTTAAAACACTTCCCTGTAGTGGAGACAGCAGATTTTATAAAATTCAAGTCAGTGATACAGTATTCTCCTTGGGAGCAGGGTGGGTGGTGATTCAAATTTGCTTAAACTTACCTAAATTATTGGCAAACTCAATATGCTATTCAACAGTATAATTAGTATTACATATTTTCAACAGCATTAGTATTACATATATTTTTGAAAATGTCATGTTCTGTATTTTTCTCAAGCGGCCTGATTTTTTGGAACCTGAATGAAACCATGAAATGAGCCAAGCAGCTTAATTTCTCTTATTTTGTCAGCAGGAATGTGAGTTTGTGCTGAGTCACTTATCACCACTCTGGAGGTAGATGTGCTCCTTTACCACACACAACTTCTTTTTCCTTAGTCTTTGATATCTACCTCACCCAATGATGCGGGGTCCAGCACTTATTCTCAAACAAAGGAAAGATGGTCGTGTACAAGGTTCTGTCTTGGCCCAATTTGATGCTCTTTTCCTCTATGAATTAATTTTCTTTAAAATAGTACTTTAATATCTTAGTATCATAATATATATTCATTTTATTCATTATATATTTCTCATTAACATATATATGTAGTCTATATATGTTAATTAGGAATACAAATAGAACATAGTAGGACAATAAAGCACAGACAAAAAAAGACACATAGTTCCAAAAGTGATCTGCAAAAAATGATTGCTTTACTTGAGAGAAGGCAGCTAAAATATGGACAGACATGTATCATTACATCTGGTGGCACACAGTTCAAAGGAACATAGAATTAAAAAATATTACAATCGTAACCCAGTGTGCTAATGAAAAGTTTTGCGACTCTTTTAGGAGAGAAAAAGAAACTCTAAAATAGATAACACTTTCAGGACCTGGCTAAAATAATTTGAAGTCTGGAAATAAACACCAAGTCTTACTGCTGTCTCAAGTCAAACACATTCAAAAAGTAGTGGCCCAATGAGAATATAATGACTATGCCCATATCCCAAAAGGCTAAGCTCTCTGTTGAACATGGACAATGGACATGCCGAGTCTATTGTTGAGGCAACATGTCTGCCATCCAAAACGAGACAGCGGAACAGGGACTGTGCAAAAACAAGCAATTTCAAACACTGGTGTCCACTTAACGAAACTATTCCTATCTGTTTGTAATGGCTGACAAACACCAAGCAAGAGAAAAGGCAGGAGACAGAGAGAGACCTCTTCCTCACCCCCCCTCCAACTCTGCCCCATTTCAAACCGCCTTCCCCCCACCCCCTCTTGGGAGACTGCACACAAAAACCTCTTCGCAGACGGAGTTAAGACCCCCTAAACCCCAACCGAAATCCCTCTCTGCTTATGCAACAGCCTCGCCGAGCAAAGCCCCGATGTGGCGAGACGGAGGCAGCAGCAGCAGCAGCAGCAACCGCGGTAGTGATAGAGGCGGTCGTGGCGGTGGTGGTGGTGGTGGTGGTGGAGATCGCTCTAGTGAGAAGATGGCTCTGCCTGCCCGGCCTTGTTTGCGGAGGCTCAGATCAAGCCAGGATGGGGGGGGATCAGATAATACCCTCCACCTCTCCAGAGAGGCCAGGGCCAGATGCTCTTGCCTGGCATATGCAATGGATACAAAATAATTAGCACCTCCTTGGGACAAGAGCGGAAACAAGGCCTTGGAACGGAAAATGAAAGTTTGCTCAACTTCTCCGGCGTCACAATTGTTGTGTTTGTTTTCGTAGTGCTTGGAGGTTAATCTTTGCACAAACGGCTTTGGATTCATCTACAGACATTTGGACATGCAATAGCTTGAATTCAGCTGAAGGTCACTTGTTACAATAGGGATTCAATAATTAGGTCCATTTGGAAACAAACCATTTGAAATACATAAGGACTATTCAAAGCTTACAGTGGCACTGTGGGCGGCATTTAAAAAAAAACACAAAACAGTGTAACATGATTAATACAACAAATAAAGTACAAGCAGTATAAAATGTATTTTTTCTCTGTGTTTCTGGGGTAAATAAATACAAAAGTAATGGGAAAGGCACATGCAGTGAAGTCCAGCTATAGGACAGGCCCCGGCGTTCAGTCTTGGCTACTTGTGGCAGCTCCTCATTTGTTCTTGGCAGCCAGTGGCTTGCGGCTGATCTTCTTGGACTTGTCGTTGCTCTTCTTGGGGGGCTCAGGGTTGGCCTGCATGTGTCGCCCATACAGACTGTGAAGAGAAGCAGATAAAAAATTTAAGGGTCAATATCTCAATTTAAGTAGCTGCGTGTGTGTGTGTGTGTGTGTGTGTGTGTGTGTGTGTGTGTGTGTGTGTGTGTGTGTGTGTGTCATATTAAAGGCAGACAGAAGTTGACGGTGGGAGAGAGATAGGTCCATCTCATACAGGATCCACAAAAGATCAGGAACACATCCGCAATCATCTGCCATGTGGATTTATCACCAGTTACAGTCAGAACAACAACTGTTAACTGACATAGTTACTGAGAGGAACCGAGGACCCCTCTTGAGAAAACCTCATTTTACCATCTGAATGAGAGAAATAACACAGACAGTTCATTGCGGGCACAATAGACCAAGAGCTGAAGTTAAATATAAGCTGATCCACGCCTGACCAAACTCCAGCATCTAGAGACGATTTATTTTCTCTAATTTAGCTAGCATTTGGTTGGAATTATGAGGCTAATTCTGAACGCGGCGTGATTACGGTCATCCTATCACCTTTAAAATGAATTCAAACTGATGCCCATCAATATTAATCAACAGTTTGAGAGCAAGCAAGCCCCCCTGGGGGCCACTTGCGCGTTTACATGGTGGTGCTACATCAAGTGCGGTTTGAGGCGTTGCAAGTGAAATGTGATCTAATTGAGGATGCAGCGCAGGCAGATTCATCCTCCAGCGCTGCCTGCTCCATTCAGGGCTCAACAGAGCCAGCTGTGTGCGATCCTGCAGCAGAGCAGCGCTTGGAGCACAGAGCTGCCATTATGCTGATAGAAGGCCCCACCACAAACGCCCAGAGAGGCCACGGGGAGAGGAGAAGAGACAGAAGAAAGAAAGACAGAAGAAAAGTACAGAGGGAGAAGAGGACAGAGTGAGACAGAGAGAGAGTGAGAGGGAGAGAGAGAGAGCGAGAAAGAGGGTCAAAAGAGAGAGCAGAGGGGAAGAAGGAGAAATAGAGCGAGTAGACAAGGCAAACAAGAGGACAGAGAGAGAGATGGAAACGGGTGAAGGAGGCTACAAGTCGTTTCCAGTCCACTGCTCCTCGCTCTCGCTCAGTGTGAAAGCCACTCATGGATTCTGTACAGTGACAAAGAGGAGAAGCAAGCGGGCGAGCACGAGAGAGAGAGAGAGAGAGAGAGAGGATGGTGGGAGGGAGGGAGGGATGGATGGATGGAGGGAGAGAGAGAGAAAGTCTGAGAGAGTCAGTAAAACAAGGGCTAGGGCAAACATGAGAAATAAACAGAGAAATAAAGACGGCAAAACCATCAAATAACGAGCAGGCCAATAGCAGGCAAGGAGTGTATCACAGAAGAGCTATTGGCGTGTGGAGAGAGAGAGAGCTATGATTCGTGGAGAGGGGGGCCTGGTGGCAGCGTCCATGTGCTGGCTGTAGAGAGCACTGATTGATGCGCCGCGCCGCTCGGCCCCACTCCTGGCCCCAGTAATAAGTAGCCCTGATTGAATGTTGACAAAGTGGCTGATAATTAGAGTGGCTCTGGAGCAAGTGCATGGGGCCCCGTCCAGGATGGCCCCTCCACGTAATTAAAAACTGCCATTAAACAAGGAAGGGGGGGCCAAATAAATCTAATTGCAGCACAGGGAAAGGTCAAGTAGCATCTCCAGCGTGTGCCTAGTGAGTTCATATCAAATATTTACCACAGCATGGAGCTGTAAGAGTTTGTGTGTGTGTGTGTGTGTGTGTGTGTGTGTGTGTGTGTGTGTGTGTGTGTGTGTGTGTGTGTGTGTGTGTGTGTGTGAACTGGGGAGGAGGAGCCATAAATACACACGCACACACACCCATCAGATCTCTGTTTCACAAACCAAGTAATGCAGAGGAACGAATACAGCAACTTCTGTATGTTCAGATATCCCCTTACCACCAGTCCATGGCAATCATGGCAATGGACACACACACTACTGTTTCTGAAGTATCCTCATATCCTCAGACATAGACAAGAACATAGCAAACATATACCTTATAACTGTACTGTTCTGATGCTTTTAAAATGGCTATAAATAAATCAGATTCTGACATGTCTCACAGCACACAAACTCAATCACCAAGTTACATTATCTATCCAAATATCTACATTGGATATCAACAATGTGACCGCTAAAAAAGGTAGTTGTTTTTATCCTATTACCCTGCTTCTCCACCCCCTCCACCATTTACACTTTCACTGAAGTAGCAGCAATTGACTGGTAATCTAATTGGCCACTGATCAACTGAAGCATGAGTTTAAGAAAGTGACTGTATGATTGTATGATAAAGAGTGAGGCTGACTGAGTATCTGGAGACCACACACAGACCAGATCCTCAGAAGTGCACTTTAATCTTAAACCAGTAAAACATGGCAAAAGTGCCCATTTTCCAAACACAAGTAGAAGAAGAGAGAGAGAGAGAGAGAGAGAGAGAGAGAGAGAGAGAGAGAGAGAGAGAGAGAGAGAGAGAGAGAGAGAGAGAGAGAGAGAGAGAGAGAGAGGCCTGCTGAAGAAATGGGCAAGTCTCCCTGTGCACCAGTGACGATGGGCGGGCAGTGTTAAATGTCTGCTGAAGTGCACTGGAGAGGCAGGCTGCTCTTTCTCTCCAGGGCTGCTTGCCTGCTTGTCATGACCCAGCTTCAGAGCTCTCCCCTGGGGCCGCTGGAGCCCTAGTCCCCCCCCCCTCCTCCCTCCCTTTGCCCGCCTGCCTGGTACCCCTCCCACAGCAGGGCAGTGAGGCACAGAGTGAGGACCACTCCCAAGGGGTGCACACTACAGCACACCCAACAGGGACCTCTCAAGACTGAGAGAGCCAAGCATTTGACAGACAGCTCTCCATCTTGCCATGCACACACACACACACACACTCACACACACACACACACACACACACACACACACACACACACACACACACACACACACACACACTCTCTCTCTCTCATGATGCAAACTACGCAATATTTTTATTTTTTTATATATTTAATAGGATTAAGCAGATTCTTGGTTTCCGGGCGTGGTAGAAAATGTTTAATGCAGCGTAGTTCAAGTCAAGTAGTGTTTCATGGAAGATGCTGAGGCAGAGGCTCAGTGCTCATGTGTCATCTCTCCTTTAACACAGGACAAGACACAAAAGAGAATGAGGAGAAAGTAGAAGAGAAGGGAGAGAAAAGAAAGAGAGCAATGAAAGAGAAGAGAGGAGTGGACCGAGACACCCAAATCCATCTTGGCCGAGCGCGGCCGCATGTCAGTGGCCAACTGAGCAGCCAGAATAATTCATGTAGTTCGATATGGAAATGTACACGTGTCACAACAGTCCAAGTTTGTTTGCACAACTTCATCACAGCAAAAGAAAACGGTCCATCCAAGGAAACAGAAATCAATCGCAGAAAGACAGATTGCCTCTCTAAACAGATTGATGATGCAGCAACGACACAACTCTTCTCGATAAATGTGATTTGATGATGGGAGAAACAGTGGGGTAACTGTGTGTGTGTGTAACTTTATGTACTGGTGCGTGCATGGGTGCGCGAGTGTGTGTGTGTATATGTGTATGTGTGTGTGTGTGTGTGTGTGTGTGTGTGTGTGTGTGTGTGAATGCTAACACCAAATCCATGAGCTGTTGCCATGGCAATCTGTGTTTTTACTTCAAATATTTGGTCAGGATACTAAAAACCTAAAGGATGCAGAATAAGAAACCTGAAATCTGAAGGTCTTCTTTTCAAAGATTAGAACGGACTAAATTTAATTTGCAATATGGAGTGAAGGGTGCTTTTTAAAAAAAGTGTGCTTATTTAAATTATATATCAACAACTGCAGAGTTTGAACTGGGAATTTGAAGAATAACTGGGATTACTATTCTAGTGTAAGTGTGTGAACTTTTTTGAGCTTATGAACTTGTTGAAGTTAATATGATGATACAGAAAATGATATATTGTTCATATTCATTTCTTTCATTAGTGAGTATGTTTGGGATAATGGCCGCCGAGATATCCTGATATAGGGCAATACAAGACAAGGCAGGGGCAAAGACCAGCATGACGTGGAATTCGTGCGTATAAAATGACAATAAGTAAATGTTTAAAACAACAAAAGTTCGAAAACATGTTATTTCATGTCCCTGGGTGATAGAGAACGGTAGAGTATAGTGAGACAGACAGACAGACAGACAGACAGACAGACACACACACACAGGCAGACAGACAAATACAGTAGATAACACTTTATGCTATTAACCACTGTGATTCTACTAGTATGTTTTAGATAATTATTAACAATAATACAGTTGACTATTATCGTGGATGATATAATTGTGGGTGGTGATGTCTGACAGAGCAGACCATGCTGTTTTACCGTGTTAATGTTAACCCAAGGCATGTTTATTTACGAGTGTGAAAGGTCGTATTTGGGAGCATGACAGAGCTGTTCAGTGTGCTTGTGTTTTGTTGTCTTGTTTTTCGGAGACGGTGGGTGGGGGTGTGGGGGGGGTAATGCTGGGGCGGGGCATATTTATTTGTAAGTGTTTGTGAGGGTCTATTTGCGAGCGTGACAGGAGCGACTGTGCTCTGCCCTGGAGGTGCGACTGTGCCTCGGGGGCTGGTCTGGCTAAATGTGCCTGGAGGGATCAGTGCTGACAGATGCACGTAGATTTGTGCGCCCCGGCCGGGAGTAAATTGGCCCTGTTTTACATCAAGCTGATACGTACGTGTGAGTCTGTGTGTGTGTGTGTGTGTGTGTGTGTGTGTGTGTGTGTGTGTGTGTGTGTGTGTGTGTGGAGGGTGGGATCACTGAAGCGTTTTCTCTCTGACAGAGTCCCGGCGGACTGACATGGCTGAGGAACATGCTGGGAATACTGAAGAAGCGTGGAAAGTACATGCCAGGGTAGTCAAGATAATCGGTGGAGCCGGAATGCTGTGGATGGAGGAGGAAACCTGCTCATCAGAGAGCAGTAACAGTCCCCTTAGCCAACCAACCACTACCAAAAATCATTTAGTTCTTCAACTATCAGCCACAACTATTTGAAAATGATAAAAGAGGAATTATTCAGTCTGAGCAGTAAAAGTATTTGAACTCCTTAATATTCATTCCAAGTGTTCATATCAATAAAGAAACGCACTTGATAAGAAAGAGAGTGATAAGACAATGTGAGAGAAAATGTGAGAGAGAGAGAGAGAGAGAGAGAGAGAAAGAAAGAGAGAGAGAGAGAGAGAGAGAGAGAGAGAGAGAGAGAGAGAGAGAGAGAGAGAGAGAGAGAGAGAGAGAGAGAGAGAGAGAGAGATGTGTGCTTCTCCCAGTGTGTGGACATGTGTCTGCCGTGTTTTGCACAGGGTTAATGTGATCACAGTAGCGTCGTTATGTCCTCTCTCCCCACCACCAGCTGAAAGATTTCCCGTTGGCCAAACTAACACCCCGACGAGCACTTAGGGCCAATTAAAGGCGGCGACTGGGGCGGCCCAGTTAATGGAATCTGATTCCTGATGTGGCCCCGCGGCTCTTTACTGCCTCCTGCAATTCCACTCGGGTTAATTAATCTCCGTTACAGATGCCGATGCCTACCAGTGTGTCTGTGTGCCTGCACACGCAGACGCCTCATTCAGACGGAAGCCACAGCGAGCGCATTCACAAATCCACTTGTGTGATATCGACAGGATAGATAGCAAACTCTGCTCAAGTGGGAATGCACACGCCACACGTACTGTACATTGAAAACATGCAATATCCATTTCTCTGCAGTACTTATGTCAGAGATCTATGTAGGTGTAACTGCAGTTTGTACATATGTGTGCGTGTGTATGTGTGTGTGTGAGTGTGTGGTACACATGAAAGGGAGTGAGGGATCATCAGCTTGGCCCTTAACCCCCCCCCCCCCACTCTATTCCCACAATCGTTCCAGAAACTTCTGATCTCACTGTTCTTGTCCCGCTCTGTGATTTCCTCCTTAATGAGCTTGCTCTGTCCATGGCAGGATCACTAAAGCATAGACAAGCTTTCTAAGCATATTTCCACCCCCAAGGCTTTAGGCCTAGTGTGCATATGAGAATTACCGCCAGACTTTAAGCAAAATGTAGCCTATCTACATGTATGCACAGTACATGACCTGAACTGGTCACTAGCCTACAGCCATGTGGTCCACATTCCAGCCCACAGACTAAACAGCTATCATTTAGATGACCTACAGTACAGCCAATGCAAGTGCTAATCATACAGCTAATGCTAATTATCCCCATAATGCCCTCACTTCTGTATGTTAACCATTATCAAATGAATCCCCCTATTCATACAGTATACCGATCGAGGTTATGATTGAGGATATGAAAAAAGGCCTCCTTTTGGGCTTCTGGAGAAGATAAAATGTGATAAAATTTAGAAACCGGAGAAGAAAACAGAAAAAAAAAAAAAATCAATATCTTGGAGACCGGTAAGAAAATCCCAAGGTTTCCAGAAGGGCTCTGCGTGCCCCAGATGCAAGCCTCTTGCAGAACCAAACCTTGAGCATCTCTAAGTGGATGACAACATCTCTGGGACCTTTAAATTAACCAGGTACAGTGCGGTCCTTTCATATTTATAGCTCCAGCATAGTGCAACAAATCTGGTCGAACAGGAAAAGAGATGTTAATACTTAGAGATACAGATATACAGAGTGGTGCATTTTATACTTGTACTCAATATCAATGTTATTGTGGAAGAGGCAGTAAATACAAATCTATTTATAGTTTTGAGGA
Organism: Sardinella longiceps; assembly: GCA_027497455.2. Classification (NCBI taxonomy): domain Eukaryota; kingdom Metazoa; phylum Chordata; class Actinopteri; order Clupeiformes; family Clupeidae; genus Sardinella; species Sardinella longiceps. Next base: position 16,265,025 of record JAODXP020000027.1, read on the forward strand.
CAAGATTTCTGAGAACAATGCCCTTGCCTTGTGTGAGTGTGAGTCTAGATTTGTCCATGCCCATAAGAGGTTATTTGTTTGCTATCTTGTGCCTGTATCAATAAGACCTTGAATAATATTATGTGCAGCTTTGCAATATGACGAACATTAGAAAGCAAGTCACACAAAAAAATTAAAAAGACTCTTAAAAAGATTTATGTACTCTTAACTATTAAATCTTACTTGCCAAGTCTTTGCAACTTCCCTACATATACATTCAACACACTTTGTTTGGCCAAAGCCGGTGAAAATCCATGACCCTGCTCAAAGAGATTCAATGACGATAATTAAGAGCTCTGATAAATGGGGCGCGACCACAGGCTGTCAGACACAGATCCTTCTGTACCCCCGCCCCAACACACACACACACACACACACACACACACACACAGACCACAGCAACCCTCATCGTCAGTGTTGACCTTAGGGGATGATTGAACATGCTATTCTAGGTTCATGGACACCCCTCTGACCACCACAAACTCATATAACTTCACTACTTCTCTCTCTGCTGGTGAACATTGAACTAGCAAGGCATTATGGCTAGCGCCGCTCCTGCTATGCTGTCCCCTATAGTGAGGAAAACATGCCTGCTTTTAACAGATTGACTGGCTTTTGCTTAGTGGTATACTGCATATACACAGTGGTTAAAGTGGGATTTGGCAGAAGGGGGAACTCTCATACTTTGTGTTGGCACAAACAAAGAAAAATGTATGGAAGAAGAGTGGGATGATATTGTTCATTTATCTGAGGTGCCGGTACTGTGTACCCCCACGTTCCCCCCCACTTTAACCACTGCATATACAGTAGGCATGCTTAGATTTGTGGGGTCAGTAAAGTACCAGTTTAAGGTCCCATATTGTCATAATCACACATTCTTTTATCTGTTACCACCCTACAAAGTTTTCAGAAGGTTGGATTGTGTGCATCCATGAAAATAAAGGTGATTAATTATTTGTGGCAGCAGTGACAGAAGTGGCAACATTAACTATGACAGTTCAAAAAACAAATGTGACAGTTAGTTTTCAAGTTTGCATGTTTACAGGGTTTTGTTCTAGTGTGCACAGATTTTTTCTTTTTTAATTTTTTGTCATATTTGGAAACAAAAAAAAAACATTTACAATTATCTGTTTAGTTTTTTAGACACATATAAACAAGCAATACAGCTCAGTGCGCTATTGAGCCTGTATGGTGACATACCTACTTTAACTTGGACCAACTGCCATGACGATTCTATTCTCCAGGACCAGCACAAAACATAGCCTCAGTAGGGGAGCCGATGGGTGACATTTAGCACAATGGCAAAGTGCCTAGCAGGGGCCGTGTAGGGACTGGAGTCCTGGTTGTTGCTCAGATGCTTGATACTGGTTGTTGACTCTCTCATTCCCCCTCTCTCTCTGCGACACGCCACATGCTCACCCCCTTTAATGAGCCGTCTGATTGATAACCTATAGGAAGCCAGAGATGCAGCGAGGGGGCGGGCTGCCAGGGCCTGTCCCTTTGCTTGGACTAATGAGAAGTGATGAATTCTCTTTTTCTTTCCGACTCTCTCTCTCTCTCTTCTCATTTCGATCCTTCTTTTCTATTCCCTTCCCCATAGCTATTCTTGTCTCAATATAGTTATAACTTTTCATAATTTCCTAATACATGTAAATCACACCTATGGTATCAAACATGAGAATAAAATGTATGTTAAAACCATCATTTCTGGATCAACGGCGCGTATCCCAGGGGTGCTTATACTTGACTTTTAAATGGTGGGTTTGCACTCAGGCAGACAATGGGATTGATTCTGTGCTATTGTGCAGACAATCTAAGTCTCGGAATGTATTGCTGGAGCCGGAATGGAGCGACTGGTCAAAGGCTAAGAGATGGGGGAAAACAAACATAAATTGGGACCAAATGAAACCAAACACAATCTCTCTCTCTCTCTCTCTCTCTCTCTCTCTCTCTCTCTCTCTCTCTCTCTACACACACATACACACACACACACACACACACACACACACACACACACACACTGAATGAGTTTAAGTCATCTACTACACATGTACATGCACACAGAAATGTACATACACACGTGTGTGCGCACGCACGTGCACACACAGACACAGACAGACACACAGACACACAGACACACACACACACACACACACCTTCCATGGGCATGGCTTTTTCTCAGCGTGTGGCTGCTGTCTCCTGGAGCCTGTGTCTCTCAGCTGTGCTGTGCTGCTGGAGTCTCATTAGTGAGGCCCGGGGAGGCTGGGTGCTCCCAGTACAGCTAACACATGCAGGCTGGCCATGCACAAATGCACACAGCCCCCGAGAGTTAGGACCGAGAGCTAGCGCCGAGAACAGACCCACTTCGGCTGGTGCTGAAGGGGGAGAGATCAACCCCCCCTTCCCTCTTTCTTTCTCCCTCGTTTCTTTCATTCTTTCCTTCCTTCCATTTCCTCTCTCCTTATGTCTTTATGGGTCTCTCTCTTCCTCCCTCTCTTCTCCTTCCCTTCCTGTAGACTTGGCTGTGCCGTTATCAACACATGCTAATTGACCAACAGCACCTTGTCCACGGGTCCTGCATGGGAGGCCTTCATGAAATGTAATTCAGTTTAACACTGGCACACTCAAGTGCCCCCAAAAGCTTTTCTCCTGTCACAGCATGCTTGAGTGGAGGAACATTTGAGGAGGAAAAAAAATATCAAGAAATCTTAAACCCTCTCTCTCTCCTTAAAATCTCTCTCTCTCTCTCTCTCTCTCTCTCTGTTGCTCTGAATATATGGGTGGTTTTAATAGATGAATTTCATTTGGTTCTTTGATACCAGAGTTGTAGGCATCTTGCATTGCTAACAAGCTTCTTGCTTTATAAAATGAAAGTAGTCAATACAACAGATTTTGTCACCATGAAGAATAGTCATATATTTGGACATATAGATCAGCAAGTGAGACACCGTGACAATGAGGCACTGAGGTTTAAGGAAATAGGGCAACCCAAAGAGAGGAGCCTTATTTAATTAACTAAATGTGGCTAATTAATGTAGCTCTATAAAAGAATGTCTAATAATACACCTAAAGACTGTAACCCCTATAAAGAAACTGAAACCCAGCAATTCTATTCACTCTACATTAAGCTGAAGTCAAAAATACGCTTGGAAATCGCATACTGATTCACAGTCATTGGCAACACACACAGTCAAATCTGATGCCTAAGTGCCACAATCACTTATTTTGTGAGCCATCTCTGTTCCCAGACTGATCCCAGAACAGCGTAGATTTCTGGTGTGCACACACTTGCATTGTGTCCCCTGACTCAGTTGCACACTAAACAGTCATTGACTGCATCAGCCGTCTTTGTTTGTCTATGACTCCCTCTGTAGCGCTCAGCATATTGTCTCTGCTCTCTCCATTTCTCACACAGTCCCACAGGTCTCTGCACCTCCCTCGCTTCTTTCTTTCCTCCCTCCCTCCGCCCGTCTGTTCTATTCTGTCCGTTTTGCTCACCTCCACCCTTGTCTTTCTCTTTTTCCATTCCTTCAGTTTGCCTCATGGCCTGCATGCCCGCTATTCTTTCTATCCGTCTCTGTTTGAATGTTGTTCTTTCCCCTTCTCTTTCCTCCACCTGATCCTGTGTGAACCTTTTCTCCCGTTCCTCTTTTCACACACCTGTCTACCTGTTTGCTTCCTCCACTGCCTGCCTGCCTGCTGTGTCTTCTCAAAGTCTGAGCCTTCCACCTTTCTTAAACCTCTTCACTTCTCTTGTCCCTATCGCTTTCTGTCTCTTTCACTTTTTTGTCCCCGATTCCTTCTCTCTCTCTCTCTCTCTCTCTCTCTTTCTATCTCTCTTTCTCTGTGATAGGGTGAGGCCACAGACAGCTGGGCTGACAGAGGGGTTGCCCAGGCTGTTCTCCAGGGGTGCACCCAGCCCCACCCATGGGACGCTCAACCCTCTGAGACACTGACGAGGAGACCAAACCTGTCTGGATGGCTGACACGGACAATGAGTCAGGCAGCAAAGAAAACACACACACACTAGCACCCAGCCTCACACACACACAAACTACACAATCGCTTTTCAAATATACAGTATACTGAGTTCTGGTCAACTCTCTCAACTCAGAGTCTCACACACACACACACACACACACACACACACACACACACACACACACACACACACACACACACACACACACACACACACACACACACACACACACTTTTTCCACAATGCCAAAATAGAATGTGTCTGAGATCCCATAATGTGTACAAAGCTGAAAAGGCCAGAGAGCTTTCCATGACACGTTGCTCATATAAAGCTAATGAGATGCAAGTCCTGCTCACACCATGGCTTCCACCAGTCACCAGACCAGAGGAAGAAGAAGAATGCCCACTGCAAGAGAATGGACAAGGTAGCAGGTACAACAGGCAGGAGAGAGGGAGAGAAAAAGAGGAGCTTGAAAGTACAAAAAGTAAATGAACACTGACAGTAGAGGATAGAGAAAAGAGGAGGATGAAGATAGCTGAAGGGATGGAGTAGCGAATGGTACAAATGACATGGAGGCATGGAGGGAAGAGTTGAAAAGGAGGAATGGAGAGAAAAAGGGAGAAAGAAAAAGAGTGAGGGCCGCTTAATTACGCAGCTGGTTTTTCAGTCCGTGCGTGGCAACCGCTCTGACTGCTGGGTATCAACCAGCGTTTAGCGTGGCGATGAATAAAAGATGGCCGATGAACATGGGGGAGGAGTGTGTGTATGGGTGTGTGTGTGTGTTTTGGTGAGGGTGTAGGGGAAGAGTGGAGGTTGGAGAGGAGGAGGAGGAGGAGGAGGAGGAGGAGGAAGAGGAGGAGGGGAAGGAGAGGAGGATGGGGTTTACGGTATGTTAATGCATTATGAGCACGCAGTGGCTTCTCTTGCCACTGTCCGTCAACCCACAGATCCCCCTGTCAGGTTAACAAGCTGCTGCATGAAATATGCATGGCAGCTGTCTTCTCATTTCTCTCTCTCTCTCTCTCTCGCTTTCTCTCATATTCGTATTCCTTCTCTCTTTCAGAGATCAGCATTCTCCACTTGAAAGAGAGAGAGAGTGAGAGAGAGAGAGAGAGAGAGAGAGAGAGAGAGAGAGAGAGAGAGAGAGAGAGAGAGAGAGAGAGAGAGAAAAGGGAGTGTTGGGAGCAGTGCATTTTCTCATTCCTCCATCTCAAAACTGCTCAACGGACGACTGAGCGCGTTTCTCCTGACCGCTTGGCTGCTGGGTGCGAGACACAAATCTCTGCGGCAAAAGCCGTTAGCCCTGAGCATGGCACGGGGAATGCCGTGTGTTATTCCCACAAACGAGTATATATATAAAAAAAATCTAAATGAAAAAGCGATTAGATCACCACGACTTGTTCCACGTTATCAGAGGTGCCATCTCAGTGTTTGAACTCCTGTGGCGGAGAAATAAGCAAACAAGTGCTAATCTGGTGCTGGTAGCGCTGGCGGCTCACCTGTTCCAGCACCAGATTGTCCTGGGCACTGATTAAATGGATGCCTCTGATGCACTGCGAGCGGCTTTGGCTAAAAGCCCACTGGTCCACATGGGGACTCTGTACTCCAGCGTGTGTCACAAATGACCAACATTCCTCACAAAGGCTGAAAAGGAAACAGTCTGCAGGGGGGGAGGCAGTGATTGAGGAGGAGGAGGAGGAAGAGAAGGTGGAGATGGAGAGAAAGAGGGAAAGTGGGAAAGAGAGGGAGGGAGGGAGGGAGGGAGAGGGAGGGAGGGAGGAAGACCGAGACAAGACGGGTCAAAATTGTGGAGACAGACTAAATGAAAGGATGAGGATGAATGCATTAAGCGTGTGTGTGTGTGTGTGTGTGTGTGTGTGTGTGTGTGTGTGTGTGAGTGGTGTGAAAAAGAGAGAGAGAGAGAGAGACTGACAGTGTGAAAGAACCGCACAGAAGGGGGAGAGCACAAGAGTGATGAGTTCTTGGAGCTGAAGGACATTACGGTGTGAATGAAACCGCTGGTGCGTGCTCAACGTAAGCTCACACCTTATGTTAGAGAACACACACATTCACACACACACACACACACACACACACACACACACACACACACACACACACACACACACAAACACGACAACCATGGAAGTGGAGCCGGCAACCAAACAGTAGAGGCTTTCTACTCGTCTTTTTACCCTGCTGTGGTGAGCTGCAGAATACAAATGTACAAAAGAATGTAAAAAAACCCCACAGACTTTTCTTTAAACCAGCGTATAGCTTAGCCCACTCTGCCAGGCGGAAACTCCCCGAGTCTAATGCAGGACCATCTGAATGGCATATCATTTGGAGTGTTGCATCATGTGCTAGAATAGATCGGTCAAGCTGACATTTCAGAGTGATTAAGCTCTTCCTCCAGAAAGGCTTTATACTTCCGCGGATCAAAGCAACCTTCTACAACACAAAAAAAGATACAGAGACTATGAAATTTGTTCGGTTTTGCTGTTCAGCCCTTGAGATTCAAATCATCACTACTTGAAGAGCATGTCTTGTACTCTAAACTAAACAAAAGAGGACTTTTATTATCCAAATTCACCGGAGACACCGTCTTCAAACAGGACTAACTCAGAGGGATGTGGAGTGGACAAACCCCTCTTCATTTAAAATTATTTCTTTGCTGTTGCCGTGTTGCTGGAAATGTAATGGCAACCAAAGCCGATTTGACGTCAACAACTTGTCCAACCTTGTCTGTGTTTCTTCAAAGTTGTGTCTGGATTGGGAGCATCTGCTTTTTAAAACACACTAGTCACTGGGTTTGGCCAACACGGAAGCATGGAGAGAAAGGCCTCTCTTCACCAGCCATCGATCAAGGTTTATGAGTAACGAGCCAAATGAAAGATCGTCATCATCAAACAGACGCTCGCTGGCCGGTGAATGAGCGATTTATCGCCTGCCGCCGCGTCCATGACAACCTGCTATTAGATAGATTGGCGACGCAGACGGGATTGACTAAACAGCAGAGCGGCCATTCATCAAAAGGCAGAGAAGGACCCACTGCTGGATCAGCTAAAACAGCTGTAGTAAGTGTCCACACACACACACACACACACACACACACACACACACACACACACACACAAACCTGGGGACTGACACTCCTACTGTCATAAACAAGCCTGAGTGGAAATCAATGAACAGAACCCTTCGAATGCACAAGCAAGCACGCCGATAAGACAAGATAATCAAGACATCATAACCAAGGGACTGTTGGCAACATGTATGCATAGATATGACTATCAGCTTTAAGCAGCTGATGGCAGTGTCTGCCTGTTGGTGTGTCTGTACAGCCACTTTATCTAAAGACTGTTTCGACAATGAAAACAAAAACAACAGCTGAACAATTTATTACATTTCCAAACTTTAGGAACCTAGGCCACATGACTGCACAGAGCAGTATGACTACAGTGGAGAAGTAGTCCTCGGGTATTCCCATGTATTAACTATTCCTTCTCCATCTAGACATCCGAGCACCAGGCTAGAGGTAGTACAGTTGTAGGTACCATTTTTAAGATGTTTTTTTTTTTTTTGTATGTCCTGATCTGGAGTTGACCCATGATCTACCGTTAGAGAGGCGGACCCTCTAACACTAGGCCAACTTATCTGTAAAAATGTACAGAATGTACAAATGCTGAGGCTAAAAATCTAAACCCCTAGAAACTGGGCTATGCAATATCCTGCTATGGAATGGAACTGGACCGGTGACAAGTAACAAGCAGCACTCGTCAAATGAGGAGATGAGTGAACACAGACAACAATGCATTCTCTCTCTCACTCACTAAGACTAAGACACACACACACACACACACACACACACACACACACACACACACACACACACACACCAAACTGAAAAACATCCCTAACACGATCTATAAAAACAAACCAACAACTCACTCACAACTCAGTTTTGGCATGAACACACACACACACACACACACACACACACACACACATATATACACACACACACACACACACACACACACACACACACACAGCTTTGCCGTGGTGTGGAATCCAGATTGTGCGCCTTGAGTTTGCGGGTAGGCAGGCAGGCTGCACCGCCGCAGCTCAGGGAAAGATCAGTTCCGGCGAGTGGTTTGTGTGCGGCGCCCAAACACGCAGGCAGCTCAGCGGGCAGCTAAATGATCAAACACAAGGATTTTCCTCTCCTGGTGTCGGGGATTGTGAGGAGGAGAAGAAAAAAAGTTGGGATAGGGGATTGC
>JAODXP020000027.1:16278328-16283328 GCA_027497455.2 Sardinella longiceps
GCATACATGCATTGGTGAGTTCGGTTGTGTAAAAGTGTGTGAACATGCGTGTGTGTGTGTGTGTGTGTGTGTGTGCTCTGCTTGCTCCGCTGCACTTCCAGACATCTGAACTCGAGCCGTCTGAGCAGGGAGAGGCTAGGGGGAAAGTTTTTCTCTGTCAGAGCCTTTGTGTCTCTTTACACACACACACACACACACACACACACACACACACACACACACACACAAACACACAGACACACAGACACACACACACACAGACACACACGCACACACGCACACACACACACACACACACACCTCTGAGAGCTAGCCAATCATCACGACCTCTCATCCAGCCTGTCTCCTCAACAGAATAAACAAACACGACGACACGCACACAGACACACATCTTTGTTTGTGTTTGTTAACCATGTCCTCTGGCTCTCTGGGCCATGGCGGTCTGGACACGGGTTTGCCAGCATGTTCCACATGACAACAGTAAAGCCTGACAGAACAACACACCCATGAAATAGGACAGGATTTGGGGGGTATTCTTTCCTGTGCTCAATATCCTAAGCCAGGTTCTATAGGAAACTATAATGATTTAAAACATAGTGTCATGTGTAGAATATTAACCATTGTTGTGAGTGATGGTGATGCTTTTAGATGGCTTTAAGTTACTACTAGGAAAGAACTAGGAACACATCGGTCAAATTTTGGTCCTATACAGAAACCTATTTTAATTACCTACCCATTTTAATTTACTAATACACTGCCCATAGTTAAGCCATAGACAATCATTCATTGGTTGTGAAGGAATTGAGATAAGAATTTAATATTAATTGTATAATTAATATTTGCATACCCATATGCTATTTATGTCTTTATGTTTGAGCTAGGCCTAAATCAACTGTCTTTCCATGACTGTCTTTCCATGAGATATGTGCATTCGTATGTTTTTTAAGTCATTCTGTTCCTGCTGTTTCACCATTACATATAAGACAGTTCTTGTACGTGCACTGCCTGCGTTGGTCCCCTGTGTCTATCTACGGCTATCCGCTCTCAGGTTACCACACTGGCACTATGGTCCACATCAACTGGGATGTCTAACGCCATCTTCTGTCGACCTGGAGATGTATTTATAGTCAGGCAACTTCCTGTGTAGTTAGTGAAGCTGATGGATTTTAGCGAGTAGCATGCTGTTTCTCCCTTGGTGCATCATGGTTTTTGCTATGCTTTTTGTTAATTGATTAAATTAATTAAATACTATCAGTTGGGAATCATAGAATTCCCACCACATCCTCCATGAGGATTTGAGACTAGTTACTGGATTATTTTAAATTGAGAATATAATATGTTGCGATATTTATGCTCCATTGATGTTTCTATTTATGTTGTATTTATGTTTTGTCTGCATGTCTAATGAGCTCCAATGGCTGGTGGCCAGATAGGCCTAAAAAGTGCATTCAAATTTGCCACAGGTGCATGCGAGTCTCCAGACGACCAAAAACAAAACTTATAATTTAGACTCTTCTGAATATCAGTACACGGTCAGGGTCACAGTAGAACTTGTACATCCACATCCATAAAAGTATCCATATAAATGGAGGTTATCCAAAAAGAAATGGATTTGTAGCAGCTTGTAGAAGCAGTTACTACTGTCTTGAGGCAGAGTAACATTTGATGACCAAGGAGAGACTTTGTGTTTGTGTGTGTGTGTGTGTGTGTGTGTGTGTGTGTGTGTGTGTGTGTGTGTGTGTGTGTGTGTGTACACTCTAAAGTTTGTGTGGCCTCAGAGGCTTCTTGCCTTGCCTGAAGGGAGGGGAAATACAACCCATGATTTGTACACCATCCTCTTTGACCTTCCTCTTGGCACAGCCAGGCAACACACACACTCTTGTTAGTCTTTCACTCTAACTTGCATTATCAAAGGGCACAGATGACAACTACTACCTACTAGTCATCTACTTAAGCTTTTTTTTGTTCTGTTCCCCAGGTTGATTAGGCCATATCCATACTTAATAGTGTTTAGTTTGAAATGTTGGTGTGTGTGTGTGTGTGTGTGTGTGTGTGTGTGTGTGTGTGTGTGTGTGTGTGTGTGTTCCCAAAGTGGGGCCTGTACTCAAAGTAGGGTATTCACCAGAGAATGAACCATCACTCTATACTAAATCTTAAAAGACATTAGGTGGGTTTCCATCCAACTTCTAATGCATGTTTAAGTTGTGAATAACAAATCCTTGAAAAGACCTGCAAATTCAGATCTGCCCTATAATGCAAGTATAAATCTGATTCGCTTGAGAGGGGTGGATAAACTTTATGTGAATAAAGAATAATGCTATTCAAGTTGGATGGAAACAGTTTAACTTGCGTATTTTTACATTTAGCACATTTCTGTCCATAGATGCTGTCCGTTTGACTCAACAGCTGGTCAGAGAACATTACTTAAATAGTGTAATACTTATTTTTTGTTAGCATTACACAGTCGATAGAAATGCATGCAGATGCAAATTTTATTAGGCCAAATCATTGTTAATGTAAATATGAAATGTGCATATGTTTAATGGAAACCCGCTTCGTGGCGTAAGAAGTTAAACATAACTCCAACGTCAATTTGCGTCCTATCTGAAGGCAGTCAAAACTTTTCCGCCCTTCCTGACCAATATCTTCAACAAAATAAATTCCAACACTTGCAATTGCAGGGATTTAAAGACGGATTTACCGTGATGGCAAGCATTGTAACTGTATCCGCATGCGCTGTTGCATTACGGCTTTATTCGATTTATTTAAAGTGGCATCCGTTGTGTGCATTCCACATTTGATTAAAATACAATGCAGAAACTATTGGCCATAAACTCAGTTTGCGTTGCCAAACATGTCCTCTTACGAGAGGAGTTTAGGGAGGTCATGGTAGACAAACAATTATAGAACAGAGGTGCGTTCAAATTCGCCTAACATAGTGAATGTTCGCGAACAGTTTTTGGCTTAAGTCAAGTTTTTGGCTAACGTTAGCGAACGAAGGCGAACGGTCTGAGGAGGTAGTGCGCCGTTAACAGTCCTGTATGCAGGATAGAAAATTTGTGCACCCCTATTGGAAATACATCCAGTAGAGCATTGTATTTTATCAGCATATCTCACAGCAACTTTGCCTCACAGTAATAGCCTCCTACGAGTAAATTCTACTCAGTTTGCCATTTTTGTTTACAGTTTAGAACAAACATTTTAGAACATTACACGAAATCGTTCAAATTCCACTGTTAAATGCGAACATGTTTGCAGTGAACGTTCGCGTATGTTAGGTGAATTTGAACGCACGCCTGATTAACACAAATGAAAAAAAAAATGGTTAATGGATCTAACCCTGAGTTAGATCTGGGTAGCTTAAACTCCCTTCACAGTATAGGCCCCTGAACAACAACAGAGTGAGCAATGTGAATGTGTGTGAGTGTGTGTGTGTGTGTGTGTGTGTGTGTGTGTGTGTGTGTGTGTGTGTGTGTGTGTGTGTGTGTGTGTGGTGTGTGTCTTACCCAGTTCTGGGGGCAAGACCGTGAGGCGGTTGCCCTGGATGTGCAGCTCTTTGAGCTGGGCCAGATCTCCAATCTCTTTGGGGAGAGAGATGAGGTCATTATCCCTCAGACTCAACTGCAGAGAGAGAGAGAGAGAGAGAGGGGGGGGGTGAGATATTTGTGTGGGAAAATAAAAAGGAAGGAAAAGGAGAGAAAGAGGTTGACTGAAGTATGAGTACAACATAAATATACTTTTGTCTATGTAGGGCTTTTGATTGCTGCACAAAATTCTGTCCAACACATACCACAATAACCACAACAAAATTCACAAAAAAACTGAACAGCACTGCGTTCCAAAAACATATCTTTTTCATAAATAAAATGGTTAGATGTAATTTTGTTATCAAACAAATGTGATTTATTTTAGACTGTCTCTATCGAGAGCAGTGCACTTGCAGCCTCTTCACCAGCTAAAGATGAGGCCTTAAATCAAGCCCAAAATAGCACTGATGAACAGCACACACACACACACACCTACCTCATGTGTGCACAGTCAGAGGCAAAATTATAAATACTGGTACACAAAAACACTGACACATACATGCTCATGTGCGACAACGACAACACAATACACACAAAAATACAAACACACATACACACACACACACACACACACACACACACACACACACACACAGGGTAGAAAAACGGGCATTGATTTTGGGGTGAATTTAGATAAATTACTCACAATCTGCAGCTTGGCCAGTTTGCCGATGTCGGCGGGTAGGACCTCGAAGTCGTTGTCACTGAGATAGAGTGCGCGCAGGGTGGCTGAAAATGAGAGAGCCGCAGGTGAGCTAAACACGGGTCCTACAGGCTTGCCCTCACCAATGCCTGATCAATAAAGCTGCTCAGATCTAATCTACACAGAGCTGTGCAAAGTGTTTGAGGAGGAGCTGACATAACACTTGGACACACACACACACACACACACACACACACACACACACACACACACACACACATATATACACACACTACATATACATGCATTCAAGTCATTTTCTGAGCCTACATAATCCCATCACACACACACACACACACACACACACACACACACATACACACGCACACAAATACACAGTTGAAAGAGAACGTGAATGTCCACATGCTTTTATAGTGAAGTCTCTTTTACCCGCCAGCCTACCTGTGCATTCAACCTTCAGTACACAGGAGTCAATGGTAATGACCTGGGTCTGTCGGGACTTGCCATTTCAGTGACTGAATCTCTCTACAAAGCTTTAGGCTTTCGATAGCCATCAAGTGGACTGTCCACAAAGGCCGGCTGACAGACTCTTCCCCCGAGGCTTTCACTGGCCTATAAGTCTTAACTACAGCCGAAAAAGAGACAAGACTACGGTCACACCTGGCTGAGACTCTATACAAATCTTGGAGCGCTGATTGTCAATAGTCAATACAGCGGTGAAGGTGTTTAGACTGTCTAAAAAGAAGCCA
>JAODXP020000027.1:16288328-16298328 GCA_027497455.2 Sardinella longiceps
TTAGTAGCAATTATTATCTGTTTTCATATCTCACACATGCACAAATAACAGCAGTGTATGGAGTTGTTGCGGTCATTCAATTTATGGGACGGATCGGCCCATGGATAGCCTATTTTTTCAGATATCAGAACATTGGATCCGTGCATCCCTAATGTTTGAGGTCCTTCTTGACCATAAATTGGATGAAATTTCAGGACCAGACTACTAGGGAACCACTCTCTATAACTCACTCACTATTTCATATAGAGCTATGGGGGAGTTAAGAAATCATGAGATATTACAGAGAGAGGACTTGGATGCAGAGCTGTAGGTTATAGGCCATCCTTAAGATTATTCTTCTTTGCTGTGACCCGACCGATTCAAATTGGGCCCGACCCTATGTTTTTCCTCCCAAATCACACATATAATATTGTTTAATGAATCATTTGGATAGGTGGACAGCGACATAGCTGGCTGTCACACAGAGCGGTACTGAACGTATTAACATCACACCTCTCGTGCTCCGATGTCAAGCAAACAAGATCACGTTTCAACTAGTTCTTCACAGACAACACAAGTACAGGCTCAAAATTTTGGTAATATGAGTTTAGAAGATAAGATAAGGCATATTTATAACAGCAATATTTAGAACAGCTTTTTATAACAGTAGTACCTTAAAATTGTGTGTTTGTGTAGGCTACAAGTTAGAGACGTAACTAATTAGACCCAAAGATCTAATCAATGCGGGAGGGAGAAGTGTAGGAGCACTCACCTGTCATTTTTGTTGTTGTTGTTGTTGTTGTTGTTGTTGTTGTTGACTGAAAAAATGATGTGCTGATCTATTTCTGATTCTGATGTTACAGCAAACAAACATATTTCTAAGTATGGCCTTAGCCGAGTGTGTGACAGCTACCCCTGTACTGACTGCTGTTGCAACAGATCAAAATCACGATTCAATTACAGCACATCATTTCTAACATAATCTAACTAAATTCATCCTTTCGAGTCAACTGTCTCAAGTGTAAGTCAAGTCTCAAGTCATGAAGAACAAGTCAAGGTCAAGTTGAATCTTTTATCAGTGTTAGTCAAACAAGTCTCAAGCCCTCAAATTTGTGACTTGAGTCAAGTTATGTGATTTGAGTCCCCCACCTCTGGGTAATAGGCATATTCAAGAGGGCAGAGAGAGAGTTTGAGTGGACAGGGATGGAGAAGCGATTCAAAAACCAGAATAGTGAGAGTGAGGTGAGGAAAGTGTGTGTGAGAGGGAGCGAGAGAGAGAGAGAGAGAGAGAGAGTGAGAGAGAGAGAGAGAGAGAGAGAGAGAGAGAGAGAGAGAGAGAGAGAGAGAGAGAGAGAGAGAGAATGACCCGAGATGAAATGGCTTGACAGGTGTGTCACCCACCCTAGGTTAAGATGCTTGAGTTTCTGCAAGCTGCTGATCTGAGTGGGGAGCTCCTCGATCTGGTTGTTGAACATGTTGAGCACCTCCAGATTCTTCAGGTCCGCAATGTTTGGGGGCACAGCTGCAGGGGAAGAAGAGGGAGAGAAAGAACGAGTGAGTGATAGAGAGCATGGGGGGTGGGGGTGCAGGGGAGGGACAGAGAGAGAGAAAAAAAGAAAGAAGAGCAGAAGACATGAAAGGCAAATATTGAAACCCTTTCCTCACAACAACAGGATTAATTCCCCTCATCCGGATGGACATCCACAATCCATCACCGGCTGCTTAGCTTTTGTTATCGACAACAGCCGAATCAATCGATCCCACCCTCCTCTCGCTCACCAGTTTGCACCCTCCCTCGCATCTGATCACGACAACCATGCTGGAATGCCATCGAAGGACAAGATACCGCGGGCGGGTGGACCGAACACACACACACACACACACACATACACATACACATACACACACACACACACACACACACAGACGTTTATGTGTGTGTAGATGTGTGTGTGTGTGTGTGTGTGTGTGTGTGTGTGTGTGTGTGTGTGTGTGTGTGTGCGTGTGACCTCACAGGGCTTAACGAGCTAATTATCAGCTGGAGGTGGACAGAAGGCCTGTCTTTCATGGCTCAATTATGGGTCGCTGGGCTGGACACCAATTTGACATTTTAATGATGGAGGTGTTTAGCATGGAGACTGTCCATGAGGATCTTTCCTAAGTGTGGGGTGTGTGTGACAGAGTGGGGGTTGGGGTGAGGGGAGGTGTGTGGTGGGTGTTGGAGGCTGGAAGGAGAGACAAAAGTGAAGGGGAGGGTTGGGGTGTGTTGGGGCTGAGACGGGGATCAATGGGGATAACAGTCCCTCCATCCGATTAGGGGTTTGATCAATGGGGTCTGTATCAAGACACCCATACCGTGACTACACACACAAAACACACTCACGCACAAAACACACACACACACACACAATTTCAACAGTGCATGTCACTGGCCCTCTCCCCAGAGATCGGTACATGCCACCACACCCAGTGCATACTGATATCTCATCAAAAGGCCAATCCCACTAAGATACTCATGGATATCTTTTGTCATCAAACACACACACACACACACACACACACACACACACACACACACACACACACACAAACAAACAAACACACACAAACATCTAGAAGGATTTATCACCACTGAACAAGCTGCAAATGTAAAAAGCTTCTTTCATTCAATAAAAAATAGAACCTATTCAGCATTTAAGAGAAATAAGCAGGCACAAGCGTCACACTTACTGTATATCTGTAACCTACAGACGAAGAGAGTCAATTTCATGACAACATACAAACACACATGTACTGTAGGCTCTTAATGAGCTTCCTCTCAGTGGGGGAGGCATGCCTGCATTTACTGGCTTTGCGCTCTGCACTTGTGGCGCACAGGGGTAACATCACAGAGTCAAGCCTCTGCATCTATTGCTGCACCTCATCCCGGATTTATAAAAATCAATGCTATTTCTTTAGTGGTCACAACGGAACTGTAAATGCGCTCGGAAGGAATCAATGCGGAGTAAGGCGAGTCAAGTCCCCAAAGCTTGTGTCCCAAATCTCTTGCTCTTACGCACGCACGCGCACACACACACACACACACACACATATACATTATCTCCTCAGGAAACATAAACAGACTCATTCATGCATCCACACAATACAAAGGTATGCTTGCACAAATGCAGGCAAAGAAACATAATAAAAAGATACAGTCGCTGGAGGTACCAGCAATTACTAACAAACGCTATTGATCAAACTTGCAAATACAAAGCAAAAATATGGCTGTGTATATTGTATGTCTACAGCTGATATCAATAGACACAAAAGAATAAATGCACTGCACATGTGTGCAATATTGATTATGGAAATCTGTTTGTTTGTGTGGTTTAGGCAATATCAGGGATAATAGGCCAAACAGGGAGGAGGACAGAAAAAAAAGAGACAGACAAGCGGTCAGTAAGTTAGTCAGTCAGTCAGAAAGACAGACAGACCGATAGATAGAAAAATAGAAAGACGGACAGAAAGAACGAAAGAAAGAAAGAAGTGATAAGGAAACTGAGGAAGGTGTGCTCCCATGACAGTCTGTGCTCTTTAATGGTCAAAGAGATGGATGGTAATAAGGGGGATCGAGCTAAAGACTAGAGAGAAGCATGCAGCCCCAACCTTTTGCTGAGCGGATATCTCTCCTTTGCTCTCCTCTTCCATCTCTCTCTCTCTCTCTCTCTCTCTCTCTCTCTCTGCCCCCCCCCCCATCTCTCTCATTACCCTGGTTGGGGTATGTTAGCGGATCATGTGGCCTATGTGCCCACTCTCTCCTCTCGCTCCTCTCTTTAATGAAAGGGTTTCAAATGTCAATGTAATTCCTGACTACCTTGAAAAGTTCAAAAAGACGGCACTTCAGCCTCCTCTCCTGCTCACCCTGCACACTTTTTTTACACGCAAGAGGGACAAGAGGATCTGACCTTGTGGAGAAGCACTGGCATATGTTGGTGGATGGGGGAGAAGGGGAAAAAAAACAAACAAAAAAAAGCAAAATGGTACATAACTCCCTAATTCACATTCTGCGCCACTGTGTCGTGACTAAATTTGTCAACCACGACTATCAGATACACACACAGATAATATTTCGAACAACAAACAAGAAATCTTCTTTTTTCTGATTTGTTAAGTCTGTCTCTTCCACTGAATTGCTAAATTGAGCAAAAAGAAAAAGAGTAAAAAAAAAACTCCTGCAGGTGATCGGCCATGGATGAACCTCAATCTCATTAAAACGCTTTGATCACCTCCGAAAATAGTACCTGACAGGATAGCGAGTGCTATCACACCCACAGATCGGTGCTTAGATCCGATTAGGAAAACTATTCCAGCAGGGAAAAAAAACAAACATAAACAGAAAAGGGAAAAAAGAATATCAAGACAAACCATTTAGAAACCCACAGCATCTTTGTGTGCATACTTGAGAGATATACAAGGGTGTGTTGTATCGTATAGAGTAGTTGGTAATGCTTACTGAAGCAATGCAATTATTTAGAATTTTGCATTTATTACAATATTTAGTTAAAAACTTTCTTTTCACCAGAATTTACTTTTTCAGCAATGCATTAAATTTCTTGCATAATATGACATCTAAGTTGACCCAGAGATAGAAAAAGGCTGCTTTATATGGTGACTATGCATGGTCAGCATGTTGTCTGTTAAAACTACCCCTTGAGGTTGCTCAAGTTGTTCACCTGCTTATTCACAGGTAGAAACAATTGGGGGACCTTTTTAGAGTTTGCCTGCCCTCTGGTGATCAAGGTGGCAATGACAGGCAGTGTAGAATTATCTTCTTGGACAAGAAATTACATGAACCACACATGCTTTCAAGTATAATCCTACTTTTTGCTTCAGCTTGCTTTTTGCTTCAATGGATTCTGACAGTCCAATACAAGATGTTTAAATGCACTGTATAAGTCAATCGAGGATCCAAACCACTCTCAAGTATCTTAATCAGAAAAAAATCTGGTACACCACCATGAACACGAATCTTACTTCTTCAACATGCCGCAATTTTAAAACATCTCCGGAATAGAAATAAAATCACCTCCCAGCACTCAAGATTGACTGTTATCAGCAACCTATTTGATGTATACAAAATTAGTTACTTTAAATTATTCAACAATACATAAATTACTTACTTGTTAGCTTGTTGTGACTTAACACCAACTGAGTGATGTTGGACAGGGTAACTGCAAGAAAAATGCATGCAAAATTATGTGTACAGATAAGTCCATATTCAAAGACATCCACTTTTATTTACAACAATAACATAGACATTCCTGTCTCGGATGACATCCTAACACCTCAACATGAGCTGCACATAGGCCTACTTCAAAGGCATGCCCAAAACTGGTAATGGCTTACAAACAAGACTTTTTAGAACTTAGAACTTTAGAATCACAATGTTAGGCCAACTAATTAGTCCTGCATATTGTACTTTATGCAACAAGCATTTTTGAAGGACCTCATACATCATAGGCTATGTGACACAGGTTTATCTTTAGAGTAAAGACTGTCATGTAGCCTATGTTCTGAGATGGAATATGTTGGACAAAGTTCACGACAATGTTCTCGTTACTTTTAGGCCTACTAGCCTGAGGGGAAAGAATTGGAAAGAATAACGTTATGAGTCACTTAGTCACTACATAACGTTAGGCTAACGTTAACTGTCTTGGCTTCTTCCTTGGATTCATATTTCACACGTTTAGGTAACGTTATTCAGCCTTTTGTGCCGAGTAACACTTGTAACGTTAACGTTATAATTCCAGATGTAGAGTGAAAATAGATTCATATCGGTCAATGTATACACTTACAGAGTCCTGGGACGTCCAGCATGCTTGATATCCCCCTGTCACACATATCCACCTCGGGCACATTCTTTTCCCGACTCTCCTCCACGATCTTCTTCAAAGACTTGGACATTTTCTTAGAAGAGGCAAAGAAAACCACATGAATTGCAACTGTGAAGACATGCGTTTAAGACATGCAACAGCTGTGTAAATAGAACGCTACCCATAGTGAAACGCTACAATGTAACGTTAACGTTAACGTTAACATACTGGGGAAGTTAGCTTTGTGGCTATTTGGGAGAGGTGATTTGGATGGACATAACATTATGTGTTCAACGAAATAGAACCCTAATATTTACCTTGTCGACTGGAATGGATACAGCACCTTTGAATTAAAAAGGGAAAACGGAGAGGTCCCAAAAACTATTTTCACTATTTCCTAGGTCCTTTCGGCGAGGCTCACACCCAACCGGAAGTTGATATGAGTGCATAAAATTCTCCACATTCCATAAAAGGGCACTTCCTACATGCACAGAGCAACAGGACTCGGTATCCAATCATCTTGGTTAAATCCATGTCGTAGTACAGAGAAAAAAAAAGTTAGACCGGCGGCCATATCCAATCAGAAGGCGCGCTGTGCCATGCGAACTCTCCTTATTGTACTTGGCTCGACCAATGGCATGATTAAAAAGTTGTCACAGAAATATGCGCAGAGGTGAAACAATGCAGACAGGTTTGGAAGTTACTCTAAGGAGCGGACAATCTGAAATCATTCAATATGTAGCCAAAAGGCAGTTTAAGCATGGTTTGTTGTTGTGTTGTTGTGTTAGCCTACTTTGCGGAGTTGCAGACCACATTTCAATAACACAATTTGCCTCATGCCAAAGTAAAAAACAATGTTATATTCAAACATGAAATGTCTGCATATTACATGAATTGAACACAGACACGTATAAGATTGTTTTATGAGAAAAGGAACTTTGAAAAAAAATAAATAGCCAATAAGGACAATTCCTTCATAGTAGATTTGCAGAAATGCTTCAAAATGATCATTAAAATAAATAAACAAATAAATAATCAAATAAACACTGGGTTCTGACATTCAGGAACAAATTGCTTGGGGGAAAGTGCTCAGTTCAGTCAAATAACTCCATAGCAGGTGTACACCAGCAGCTGTTTAAAACCCTGTCTGGTTAACCCAGAGGTAGCCTACTCACCTTCCGCGGCAGACACATTTTTTGGCCTGAATCCTGGCGTCTCCAAATCGGACCAAGGCAACCTGAGCCTTTTCCTCCCTCTCCTCCTCTCCCTTGTCGTGCATGAAACCCAGGCACGGAGCAAAGAGGAAAATCAACACAGCTCTCCCAGTGGAGTGAGGTCCCTCTGGGCTGGGTTGGGTTGGGTCAGGCTGGGCTGTCTTGGTGCTGGATCCCTGGATTGTGTTTCCCTCCCACTGTCTGTCTTCTGCCTATTCCACAGTCATCTCTCTCTCTCTCTCTCTCTCTCTCTCTCTCTCTCTCTCTCTCTCTCTCTCTCACACACACACACACACACACACACACACACACTCACTCTCTCTCTCTCTCTCTCTCTCTCTCTCTCTCTCTCTCTCTCTCTCTCTCTCATTCACCTATTCACACAACTCTAAATTACACTTGCCCTGTCTCCCCACCTCTCGCTCCCCCCACCCACCCCTGCCTTTGTAAATCCGTTGTTTATGATTCACTTGCTTTCTCTCACTCATGCGAAGACGACAGAAAAACATGCTAACCATCCCCTTGTTCTTACAGGAGGGTTGGATATTACTGCAAGAGCTTTGAAAAACAGAGGGTCCTATTTTTAGGTGTGATTATATTTGGTGAGTGGCAACAGATGCTCCTAGAGTGGGTGAACTTTGCTTCAGTGAAACCACAACCCTGTTTTGTTTGCATTTAAATCGTTAACTCAGGAAAGATCCCCTTCAGCACATAAAGTTAAAGATGGAACTTTATTCGAGCACCTGTGTTTGTGTGTGTCTTTGAGTCTGTGTATGAGTGTGTGTGTGTGTGTGTGTGTGTGTGTGTGTGTGTGTGTGTGTGTGTGTGTGTGTGTGTGTGTGTGTGTGCATGTGTGTGTGTGTGTGTGTGTGTGTGTGTGTGTGTGTGTGTGTGTGCATGTGCATGTAAATGCGTGTGTGTCTGTTCCTGCCTGCCTTAAGCCTGCAGAGGATCGAAGGGTATTTGTGAGGATCACCATGTAGTGACACTGACCGTGTCCCAAAGTGTAAACAGTGTTCACTCAGATGCCAAACGCATTCATCCGTGCCTAGTCTCCCCTCTGTTCTGATTTATGGGTTATTTTCAGGGCTCATGCTAGAACCCCCCCCCCAGGAATAGATTCAACTGCAGGACATTGTGAAAGAAAAAAAAGAAAACTATTATCCTGATTGGTTACTTGGTATTGGATTACTCCCGCACACAAAGTGTTTGAGTTGATGGTTTGTGGTTTGAGGCACCATTGGCAATGTCACCCAGGAAATATAACACAATCTATCTTGTGTGAGAAAAGAGACGATAATTCCTCCGCACCATGCTTGGAATGCACCTCACATTCCAAGCTTGAAATGCTTGTTAGAATGACAGTGAATGCCATGTCAAAGCTTCTGTACCGCTGCGCCTCATCTCTCAGCCAATGACATCACGCCAAATACTGTGCTGAAAAACAGTTTAAAAGACCCACTATGTTTGTTTTGCTCTTTTTCCAAGGTCATCAACCCTGCTTCTCCAGCAGACTGTTGCAACAAGGGGTCTTCTCACGCCCTCTGACCCCACTCAGTTAAACGATAACACAACACCACTTTCTTTCCTTCAGCCTCCAGCTGCCTTCAAAAATTCTTGTTGCTCGCCCATTTGCAGTCAGTATAGCGGTACCGATTATCTGACCTTGCCTTTAATAGGGGGAGATGAATTGAATGGGGCAAGCCTACACACAAACCTGCTGCCTTGAACGTTTTTAAGACCCATCCTTTGTACCCAATAGGATTTATTCTTAAGGGTGGGCTGGGCAGGGCATTGATCACTGGAAAGATTTAGACACGCTTTTGTCCTACTTGCTTTTCTCTCTGACCTGGTTTAGAAGGCATCTTGGACAGCTGCCACCCATGGGAGATGGGATAGGAATTGGGGAGTAAAAGTGGCTTGCGGGCGGGCACTCCTATTTCATAGGGGGTAGAGGTAGTGTAGGGGTGGGGTTGGGCTAGTGTGGAATCACTTTGAGGAACAGGAATGGGATATTCATGTTCCCGGGTGAATTGTTTGCTTTGATGGCTCTGCAGTGATTATTAAATGTAGATGAATGTTTTAATCCACTTTGTATTTACTCAATTCTGTCCTATTGACAACAGAGCAAACAA
This sequence comes from Sardinella longiceps, assembly GCA_027497455.2. Taxonomy (NCBI): domain Eukaryota; kingdom Metazoa; phylum Chordata; class Actinopteri; order Clupeiformes; family Clupeidae; genus Sardinella; species Sardinella longiceps. The sequence goes on from JAODXP020000027.1 coordinate 16,297,512, forward strand.
TATGAAACAATGTCTATATGAATCCCTATCATTAGAAACCCCCTGGTCTTACATCTGTCATCATTAACTAAACTAAAGTTCTTGGGGATGACAGAAGAGAGGAGTGAACAATCTCTCTGGTGTGTATTTATTGGTCACTGGTTCATGTATGTTTCTCTCTGTAATAAGATAGAACTTTATTAATCTCATAGGAAATTCAAGCAAACTTGTAAACTGAATTCATTTAAGATTGTCTGTTTTCATGACTCGCATTTACCATGTTAACCTCTGGTACGATTATCAACAAGGGGAGTAGTAGTGGTATTATTAGTCATTAGTTATTACATAGCTTAGTTTTTTCCAATACTTATCATAGGGATTGAGGTACCTGAGGTGGCAAACCTGTGCAGAAATGTCATATTATATTGTTGTTACTGTTTGCAACTAATTCTGCTGAATAACCATGGGAATTTTTTCCAATATATGCAAACTCTGGAATTGGCAAAATCAGGGAGAGATACACTTCCATCTTTACCAGCCCTTGTTGCATTGATTCAAGAAAGTAACACCACAGAGATCTGCAGCTTTTATATCCTTGTTCTTCATTCAATACCAACACTAAGTACAGACACACACACACACACACACACACACACACACACACACACACACACACACACACACACACACACACACACACACACACACACACACACACTGAACGTCAAGTAAGCATTAGCAGCTTCGTTCTTGTCCTGACAGCATTCTGGAGACCTCTGTTTCAGCGTCAATCTCACTTTTCAGTTTGACTGACCGCCCCCACCCCCCTTCCGACACA
>JAODXP020000027.1:16300828-16408328 GCA_027497455.2 Sardinella longiceps
TGCCAATCAGTGGGGCGCTGGCTGTACTGCCATTTCGCACCTGGCAAACAAGGTAGACAGATGAGTAGAGAGTGAGGAGAGCGCCACATCAAAAAAACATTTACAACACTGGGGTGCAGTTCCCAAATGCATAGTTGCTAACTTATCTAAATTAGCAACTTTGTTGGTTGCAATGCTTACTTTCTAACTGGTTACAACACTAAGCTAACACTTCTCTAATGCAGCCAGTATAGACCTAAGGTAACCTCACTCGCATCAGATGATTCGTTACGCTGCAACATACACTTACATCTGAATGCCCTTCATAAGAGAGTTGTTTTAGAAGACTGGACGTCATCAAAAATCCTTGCATATAATTGGACGAATCATTTGTCTGTCATCTCAACCATTCACATCGAAAGCAACCCGTGACAAAATTCTGTATCCCATCCTGCAACGCGATTTCTAGTTTCTCAGCTATTCCAAGCAAACATAAACATCTGTGGCATAATTGCCACAATAATCAATTTAACTTGCAGAATATAGATATCTCTTTCATATATAACTGCTAGCTTTGTACATTTGTAATGTACGTGTTTTGTTTTGTTTGTATGTTTGTAATGTGTTTTTGTAATGTGTACATTTGTAAAAGATGAGCTACGTCCAAAATCCCACCCAGTGGTTCCTACAGTCTCCTAATTGGTTCGGCCGTTCCATCTCTGTCCTAAAATCCCTTTCAATGGGCACAATCTCTGCTCTGCACAGCATTTGACGTGAGTGAGGTTAGACCTACGGTACCAACTTTATTTCCCTGCTGGACATGAAACTGAAAGTAAAGTGAGAGGGCCCAGACCAACCTCGAGGAAGTCATACATGCAAGAAGAGTGTGACTCCAGGTCGAAGCTGCTGAAGAACAGAGAAATGGAGTTGCTCTGCGGGGCCAGGAGGACGATGTTGCAGTCAATGTTGTGTGGGTACACGCTTGGCCAGCCTGGACTTTTCAGATAGCCATAAGACTGGTTATATGTCCTACTGCATCCTGGTGTGACACACACACACACACACACACACACACACACACACACACACACACACACACACACACACACACACACACAGGAAAGAATAAGACGGAGTCCATGAAGACTAATGATCCACTTACTGAATGGTTCTCTAACTGTTCAGATTAACATTAAAAGATTCCTCTACCTGCCACCTGGTAGGTGAGACTAAAGCCATTGCCAGTCATGAAAGCATCTGATTTGAAAGTGATGTACATGGTACGCCCAATGGTGTAGAAGTCCGGGATAGAACTGTCTGAACCACAGAACTTATGCGCCTGTCCATAATCTCCCTAAGGAAACAAAAACATTAAACAAATCACTTCACACAGAGAAAAAACTATTTGGGCCTGGGCGTCACAAAACAGAGACATGAACTTATTCAGTACCTTTTAACATTTCATGTACAATTTTCTATGTAACCACTAGGTGGAGTACTTGTGACTTGAATAAAATGTAAGCATGGTTCCCTCTAGCTGTAAAGCACTACATAATTTAACCCCCCACCCGCCATCTGTCCCACAAAACTCAGGTGGTTCAGTTCCCAGACTGACGGTGCTGTGTGACTGACTGACTGACTGACGGACTCACCAGGGGCCAGTCCCTGAGCTCCAGGTAGTTGGTGCCGCAGCTCTGGCTGGGCTGCAGGCGGAACTGCTGCACGGCTACTTTGATGCTCTCCATGCTGGGGGCGTCCAGCACCCAGCGACAGGAGGTGAAGGGTGGGTAGGCGTTGGGGTACATTGGGGATGTGATGGTCTGCAGGGAGCTGGTGGCGTTAAAGGAACCACCGCACAGTCCTGGACAGAAAAGAACAGACCGGAATTGGATCCAGACCTTCACAATGTACAGCAACGAATATTTCTGGATACAGCGCTCATATTGTGCGGACAGCATTCTTGCATTTACCATTTCAGAGGACGTGACAGAGACGTGACAGAGACAAATTAAGTGATTTTTAATCTGGTCACTAAAAAAAGAGACTAGAGGGCTAAGGTAGAGTACAGGGTGAAGCTTTGGAAATGGTCTTACTATCCAGACTCCTGTAGGTGGCATTAAAACCACGTCTGTTCACTGAGCTGTCCGTCACAAAGCGGATGGTCAGGAAGTTGCCGCTTGAAGCGATGGAGGCTGGAATGATGTTTCCACAGAAGGTGCCCACAAGAGGGTAGCTCATACTGTCCCCATCATAGATCTGCAGGGAAGGAGCAGACAGGTTAGAAAGGTTATAAAACATTACAGTCAATGTATATTCTTATAGAAGTTAGTATATATTTCCATTTCAAAATCTGATTAATCTAAATCTAAATCTGAATAATCAAAACATTAAGGCAGATATCTAACTGCGTTCACACCAAGAAGGTGAAGCTAAAAATCGCTGAAATAATTTGCTTTCTATTGGCAAAAACGACAAAAGTGTCATGTGACAAAGTTTGGATGACTAGAGCAACTAGTCTAGACTAAAGCTAAAAACTACTCATCTTGAAGCAAATTAGCTACAAAGTAGCCTATAACATGATGTATGATATCCACTATGGTGTATGGTACAGTGTTCAATTCAATTATCTACAACAATAGTTTACAATTCAAAAGCTAATAATACAATAAACTGTATCTTTTCCACACAGAACATCATATTGTCCAGACAAGATCACTCATTAAATGAGAACCTTTTCAGATTGAATTATCCTTCCTAAAGCAGAAGTTTTACCTTGAGATAGTCATATCTGCATGTGCTGTGTGACTCTAGCTCGAAAGAACTAAATGTCAGGTTGACAATCTTATTGTTCGGTGCTGAAATGGTCCACAAGCAGTCCAGATTATACTCATACAACCCATCCAGGTTGATGTCGGGGGAACCAAGCGTGCCTTGGGAGGATGACAGATACCCCCCACATCCCTGCTCAGGACCTGGGAGTGACAGAAGGAGAAAAAGAGAAAAAAAGATATTGTGAACATTCATAGAAAAGAGGTTTTATGAACTCCAATCCCTGAGAGAGAAAACTGACAAAGAATATTAGGAGAGGATGTGCTTCCCTCCCACATGGCATTAATGACACATCCAGTCTTCCAGTTTTTAACAACAGATGGCGCTAGAGGCATATTCTTGGCCAGAGATGCAGATAGGCTTGAGGCTTCTGTATGTGGCTTCGATCAGAGCATTGAGTTATATCTTTTAAGAAATGATCTGGGGAAGACCATTATCAGGGGTATTTATGACCTCTCATCCACAATACATAACAGTTTTCCATTTGAACCAAAGCATGTAGCGAGCCAATGCCATGACCAAGCCATCAATCAGTGTTGCGATGGTGCACCATGTTCTGCTGCTGTTAAAACTTTTGCATCTTTAATTATGTAATCCAGTCCGTTCCAGTATGTGCTCTCGGAGGGCATTCCCCCTGAGGATAGAGAATTCCTGAAGTCTGGGAAAAGGAGGGGGCAGTCTCAGTGGGAACATTATCCAAACAAGAGACAAACTTTACTTACAGTAGGAGGACTGGTCAAAATAGCTAAAAAGAGAGGGACTCAATTCTACAGCAATTCCACATCTTTAAGAAAAATCTGCACTGAAATCCAACTAAATATAAAAAATACATTGAAACAGCCTTTTCATCTGTTATTATTCAGTTATTAACACTGTTGCTAGAGAGAAAAGGCTCAAGTCTTTATTTCTTTGGCAGAACAGGGGAATTTGGTAAAAAACTTTGGTAAACAACAGCACTACAGCCAAAACTAAGTCCAAAATGTTAAGAGGGGTGAAAAGTCTGAGCAGCGGTAACTGGCTACCACTCCTAGTCAGCCCTTGTCATCATCTCCCTGCCCGGTCTCTGACAAAGCCTGCCTGTGGAGGTATAAAGCCTTTGTGTGAGGCAGCTGAAGCGCCCAGCCGGCCGGCGCACTGGCTGTGGGTGCTGTGGGTGCTGTGGGGCTTGTGAATGTGTGCCATTGTGCCTGCGGGGCACGGCTCCTGTGAAGCGGCGTGCGAGAGCCGAGCCGGGGCCGGCTGACTCCTGCTGACACAGATGAGTTAAAGCCGGTGGCTGATGGTGGAGAGCTTTGGGCACCATCTCCATTCCATCTGCTCTGCTGATGTTACACACACACACACAGCCACACACACACACACACACACACACAGTAAACTGACACACATCATGTGAGAGGGAAAGAGAAAGAGAGAGGACAGAGAAAAAGACAGAGAGTGTGCATGTGAGAGAGAGAGAGAGAGAGAGAGAGAGAGAGAGAGAGAGAGAGAGAGAGAGAGAGAGAGAGAGAGAGAGAGAGAGAGAGAGAGAGAGAGAGAGAAACAGACTGCTTCTCCGTGCATACAAAAGATGCCTGTGTTTGGGGAGGGTAAGGGGGGAGCACGGGCTATGATAGCAATGTGCACACACACATACAAGTGTCCAGACCTTGAGTCCAGCCCTGAAGAGGGGGGTTGGTAAGAGCCCTGGGCACCAGTAAATATGACTAACTCCCAAAATATGTCCTCCTGCCCTGCATTTCACGGCCAGTGCCTATGAGGAATGAGTGGACGCACAGTTGTCACTCGCTGGCACTAGACCAACACCAGGAGTGGGGGCGCTCTCAGATAATAATGCTAACTTTATTTCGGCTGGGTGCTTTTGAGAGAGAAATTGCAGGCCGCCAGCTAGAGAGATTGGTAATACCACTTCATTGTCATCCCTAATCTTCATTGTAGAGGGATGAAGTTGAATACATCTGAACTACACTGCTAACTTATTTGTAGTCTCACAAAACCCCTGGCATCAGTCAGATTGTGTGTATTTACAGTAGTAACACACTGTCAGTAGGATGAAGGAACAGAAATAATGAAGTGAAACAATTTGACTTTTGTGAAATTCTGTCAAACTCTTAGAGACCCTGTGGAGACAGTGAATAATTGTTTGGAAAGAATCACAACAAAAATTCCCAACAACTGACAGATACTGTAAATTCATCAATGAGTACATTCAGAAACACAAGACAAAGAGATCCATCAGCATTGGGATACAGATATGGGGCATCAGGTGAGTGAGATAATGGATATCTAAGCGTACCTAATGTTTCGCTGTAGGTTGCTCTCCATCCACGACCTGAGACAGAAACGTCCGTCCTAAAGACGATGAACATCTGATTGGAGGTCGAGCGGAGGTTGGGTGGAAGTTCCGTGCCACAGAACTGCCCCATCAGTGGGGCCAAGGTGTTTGCTCCGTCGTACACCGCCACGTAGTCATAGCGACAGCTGGAGGAGGCCTCGAGATGGAACGTGTTGAACCTTCAGGACAGAGAAGTGAAAGAACAGTGCAACAGCTTAAAATACCTCACACCTGAACTGAACTGGCTTTGCCCAAACCTTCAAATTGACAGTCCTTTCCCTCCTGTCTATTCCCCCACTCTCCACCTCAAGCTGGTGTATGGTGAGCGTTCTGGCACCGACTGTGATGGCTGCCATGTATCACCCAGGTGTGTTAAAATGCGCTATATATATACAGTTGACATACTTGACTTCAAATCTATACAGAGAAGCACTGTGTATACAGGTAGATTCATGGAATTTTACAATAGAAAATAAGAACAATCCAAGAGACTTTAAAGGAACACCAGGCAACAGTACACTGCATATCCTCGATGGCTGGTGGGAATAAAAAATGCATTTATCCTCCCTTCTTATGACTAAATGTCATCCAAATCAATTTGGTACTAAATGGTCTGACAAAAAGAATACTTCAAAAACAATGGCAAAAAGTTGATCATTTTCAACCAATACAAGCATGGCAGCTAGACTGGGTTACTGTTAAGGGACAGTAAAAGCACTGAGAGGACCAAAGAACTATGGTGTGTCTAAATATAATAACGTTGGGTCATATTATTGTGAAGTCTGAGTCACACTGTGGGAGGGATTTGATTAGTAAGGTGAATGAGTCCTAGAGGAAGTACTTCCTCTCTCCCACTGCCTCAGACACAATGCACAATAGCCAAGCTGGACTTCCCTGGCTGGTACAGAAAATCCCCATCTGCTGAGGAAAACAGCAGCTGCTGCCTGTAAGCTTTTGCAAAAAAACACCAGTCAAAAAAAAAAAAAAAGGTAGAATGTCTTCAACAACCCAGGCTTCTAGTTGAAAGAGACACGACTTAAACCCTGTGTCTGCCTAAAGCTAAAGATACTGAGCGGGCCAATGTATATACTTCTCCTTTTTAGTTTTTCAATATGCAGGTGCAGCCAAGTCAGTAGGATGGTAGGATCAAAGGAACCTAGATATAAAATCTTCGGATTAGACAACGCCTGGGCTAACTCACTTGAGGGTGACGACACGGTTAGCGGTGACCATGATATGGTAGGTGCAGTTGATGTTGTGATGGTAGTCGGAGAGGGAGAGGGTAGGACTCTGGACTGTTCCTGCAGAGCTATTGAAGATGCCACCACAAGCTGGAGAAAAACATAAACATCAATCAGGCTCTTAATGACTAATAACTAATATATGTCATTCTCACTCTGAACCAGACTTTAACATCTTTCACTGTGAACCATGCATTGATATGTATTTATAGTGTTTTAAAAAAGCATTGCTTTTCAGAAACAAAAGTGTTCATCGACTGCAAACGACGACTTTGAGAGCCATGCCGTCGTGCATGTAAACCCAGTGCCTGGGAGACCCTGTTCCACTATCTGGAGGATAGAGTGATGAGTCAATCTCAGGCTCAGCCATATTAGAAGAGGACTGCTGTCCCCTGTGCTTTCCGACATCCATAATGGCTGCTTTGTTTGATGGCTGAATGAATGGGTGCTGCGGATATCGTTTGGAGAGGTATGTGACCAACTCTATTAGTGTCCCCATAAAGGCCACAATTAAAATGGTCAGAGTTCAAGAGTGTAAATGAAAGATGTAGAGTCCTTTTTTAGCAAAATGAAACTGTCTTTGTGTACAGTGTTTTTATTTCTTTTATTTGTGTGTACCTAATGTGTGTGTGTGTGTGTGTGTGTGTGTGTGTGTGTGTGTGTGTGTGTGTGTGTGTGTGTGTGTGTGTGTGTGTGTGTGTGTGTGTGTGTGTGTTGTTCTGTGTGTGTGTCTGTGTGTGTGTGTGTGTGTGTGTGTGTATTTGTGCTGTGGTACACTGTTATTCCCCCCACATATCCACATATACCCCATGTACAGGGTCCTCTCCCTCAAATCCCCCCTGATTGTTCCAAAAGCGCAGCGTCTTCCCATTCCACAAATTCCCACATTGCAGGGGCTCAGCACAGTCTGCCAGCATTCCTCCCCATAGTAAACAACCCCACACCCCCTGCCACCTTGCACCTCATGCCCACACACACACACCCTGGCTTGCCACCAGTGCCATGGGGAGTGCCCACACAGCTAAAGCTGTGGCCACTGCAGGGCCTATTAAAGCCCCATCCATCACCAGACCAGAGCTGGCCCTGTAGTCCCAGTATCTGCTGACACATCCAAGCCAGCCTCCAGGCCTCCCCACAGGAAAAACAAACAGCACTGCACTTCTTAAAACACTCTTGTCCTTATCTCACAGGAATAAACGAGATCTTATAGACTTCTGATAATAGATTCTATTCTCCTACTAAACAGTAGTTCATATTATTTGAAAGTTATGAAACATTGACCAGATATTATTGAATTATAGATATTATTGAATTCTGATGTGTTTCTCTCAAAAATCATTCATGCAATTAATGGGAATGCTTGACACCTCATCTACAGTATATTACATACACTACATAAAGAGACAACACACTCATGTGTGAGACAACACTCACGGATAGCTGTGTATTCTGCCATGAAACCCTTGTCCTGAACGATGGAGTCAGAGAAGAAGTTGATAAGCATTGGGCCGAACGTGGAGAAGCTCCCGGGGATGGTGTTGCCACAGAGAGTGGCCATAGGGTAGCCTGACATGGTGGCACCATCATAGATCTTCACACCATCATACAGACATGTGGAGTGAGCTATAAACATTCAAGAGGAAATACAAGGACACAATTATTTGGGAAGAAAAGGAACTGTTTTCAAAAAACCTTCAACACACAAACAAACAAACAACAAAACAGAACAATTGGCCGATTAAATATTGAGAGGGAGAAAATTAGCTGAGGAGACTCCTACACTCTAACTGGAAGGTCTGGAATGACAGCACAATGACGGTCTGCTCTCCAGCATCGATCAGGTAACTGCAGTTGGAATTAGATGGGTAGTCTTCGGGATAGTTGGGTGAAACAACACGGCCCTGAGGTGCACTGAAGTTTGCTCCACAGCCTGTGAAAACAGAGAAAAAGAAAGGGAAGATGGGTGGACAAAAAATAAATAATGGTTTGCTTTGTGGCTTTGTGCAATAGGCCTATGCAATATTAAAATGCGCAAGAATATATACTGTGCTGGTATCATCAATTCACTAATTTTGCTCTGATTCTTCCTAATGAGTGCTTGAACTCTGAGAACTGTCTGAAGCCCAACTCACGTATGGTGTAAGACAAGCTGAAGCCCTTGCCAACACTTTCAGAGGACTGGAAACGAGTGGTAATGACGTTGAAGGGAGCAACGATGCGGGATGGCGGAGTATTGCCACAGCCGGTGGCTAAAAGCCCAGCGTTTGTCTCTTCATCACCAGACCACACCTAGACATGGATAATAAAATAATTTTAAGAGTGACAATTAGTTTTTAAGGACAACTTCAGCAAAATCTCAACAAGATATCTATTTCTCAAGCTACTCGAGACTAGCCAGTACTGAAGACAAATTTTGGTTCAACTCATATAGGTTTCCTTGAACAGAAAATTAGCACTGACAGTTAACCCATGGGGGCAGAAATTTAAACTGTTTTCAACATCTTAACATGCTCCAAACATTACCCCAAAAGCCATGTAAGATCATCAGACAAATTAAAACACAGCGCTGTGGTGTGTATGACAACATACATGTATTCAGTCTTGTGATTGCTCACCATGAGTCAATCTTACTAATCTCTGGTCAGTTTTAGTGTCTGTGGTTGACTACCTTAACAAAGCTGTTCTGGCACTGCCCAGTGGAGTCTGGGATTTGGAACTCCGTGCTGAAGCTCATCTCCAGATGGTTCCCTTCGTGAGCAATGACGGTCCAGGAGCACTCGATATTCTGTGGGAAATTCTGAGGGTAGTTGGGAGATTTGATGGTGCCAGTGTCCGCATGAATAATGCCACCGCAACCTACAGAAAGAGAATCGAGTTCAGAAGATCCAACAAGATAACAATGTAAAGGCAAATATCTTTTTGAAAAGGCCCTCCAAGCAATGTTCTCAAACTAAAACTCTGTTGTACCTGAGGAGTCTGCTGACCAAGTGGCAATGAAACCTCCACGGGAAATAACGCTGTCGGCCAGGAAGACAATGGCCAGCTTGTTGGATCCTGAGCGGACAGTTCCAGGAGAGTTCTCTCCACAGTATTGACCAATAAGAGGTGACCCTGGGGATCCTCCATTGAAAATGGTGACAGAGTCCCAGCGACAGGTGCTGTGCTCTTCCACATGGAAGTAACTGAAGGTGAGCTGGATTAAAAAAAAAAAAACAATTGCTTCAATGTTGCATGCATAATGGCGATAAATACAACAAAAAATAGGTTTGGCAGACAAATCTGGAAGACAACATTGACAAACAAAGGCATCATGGCCAGTTGTGTATATAGTAGATTTAGTAGATTTCTGGGCATTGATAGGACAAGACAGTGTTTCATTGTTGAGTGTGCCACTCACAGTGATGGTGTGGCCCGGAGGAGCCTCCAGGAGCCAGGCACAGCGGCTGGGGCCAGGGTATTGGTTTGGATAGGCAGGGCTGGAAATCACTCCACCCTCCCCAGTTTGCGAACCACCACAGTCTGGAGGAGCAGACAAGCCAAGTACATCATTTCTGCACCACTATTCCTTCTTAGTGACAACTGCTTAGGTAGCTGGTTTAATTCCATCATCATCCAGATCATTCAGATGAGAAATCATTGAGACAATTACCTGAGAAGTAGTATGTTGCCTTAAAGCCAAGATCTACTTCAGAGCTGTCAGTCAGGAAGTGGACCCAAAGCTCAGGTGTGAAGACGACTATTGGCACTCCAGGAATAGTCTGACCACAGAAGCGAGCCAAGAGCTCCCCATCCCAATTTCCTAATGTGAATGACAAAAAAACCAACAAACATTTGAATCTATTCTCTTTAGTATACAATTGAAATCACAGTGCCCTCTTTGTGCTTGGAGATGGAACTACAGCCTTGACTTACCCAGGCGGAGTTCAATGTAGTCAGTGTCACATGTCTGATGATGTTCCACATGTAGGTCATCTATTATGACCACGATGGAGGAGTTGACATGTTGTGGATTCTCAAGCAGCCACTCACAGTTCAGATTGTTGGTGTAGTTGCCCACGCCATAATTTGGCGATGTGAAGTTCCCGTCATCTGGCCCAATGAGCAGACCTCCACAAACTATGCCAAAAATAAATTGAATGATAGATAGATAGATAGATACATACATAGATACATAGATACATAGATACTGTAGATAGCGTAAAAGCTTACAAGAATATATCTTGATAAGAAAAACTGAAAAGATGTTGTAATTGAATTCAATCACAGCTCATGTGAAAACTGAAAAACTGAAAACCCATATGAGCTCAACAAACAATGCAAAGCCCCATTCATCTGGCACTAAACTAAACTCATATTAAAATTTCAAAAGCCACATAAACACTTTGTATTATTCATGGATCGAGGCAAAAACAGGAGCAAGGAGGAAAACAGAAAACACCCCTCACACCTGCTGGCTCGTCGGAGGAGTAGTCGGCTGTGAAGCCCCCATTGGAAATGGAGGAGTCTGTGCGGAACACGACGGTCATGGTGTTTCCAGTGGACCTGAGCTGCCGACCAGCAGGGACGGTGCCACACAGTCTCTCCAGGCGTGGGGCGTTAGATACAATACCATTGAAGACCTTAAAAAGACAGAGACCCACAGCATTATCAATACAGTACTGTACACTTCACTGACTTATAAGACCAACTCTCTCTATAAAAGTTTTAAAAGAATATTGATGCAGCATCTGTGGTGCACAGTTTTGTGTATCTGTTTTAATGTATATGTGCAATATAAGGCGGATAAAGTGGTTGCCAAATGTGACTGGGATGTCTGGAATCTGTTTGTGTGCCTTCTAAAATACTTGCCTAAAACATAAACAAAACATAAACATAGACAAACAAACTGAGACTATAGCTCGTTTGAGAGCAGGTTTGTGGAAACTCAAGAGAGGACCCTACATCCACGTAGTCGTAGTTGCAGGAGCTGGAGCCCTCGCCCTCGAGCCGGAGGTCGTTGATGGTGAGGGTGACCCTGCGGTCTGGGGGTGCGATGATCTCCCAGCGGCAGGTGCGGCTGTGAGGGTACAGGTTGGGGTAGTTGGGCGATGAGATGGTGCCTGAGGGGAGGTTGAGTTCCCCTCCACATTCTGTGGATCACAAAACTAGATTGCTTAGCCAAAACTCAACATCAACATCAAAACTGAACATCAACATCCTGAAAAACATCCTGAACGAAAATACAGAGGAAACAGGAAACAACTCGAGAAAGACAGTATTGAAATAAAGACAGAAAGACAGAAAGAAAATAAGCATACCGGTAACATTCAATTTGTTATAGTCCTTTGTACTTCATACATTATAGTACATTTTATAGAACATAATTACACACAGTCATTGATTTTCTTTGTGTGTGACACAAGTTTCATCTACAGGCCACCAGTAGCCTAGTTGCTGAGGAGTGTGTCAGAGAGGCCACCCACCCTCCACACTGGCCACAAAGAAGAGGCTGAAGCCTGGTGCATTGCCACTGCCGTCGCTCACAAACTTCACATAAGCAAAGCTGTCTCCGGTGTCCACGGGGGTGGGCAGACTGTTACCACAGTGTCTCCCCAACAGACGGCCTGGATAGACAGAGAAACAAACACCAGTTGTAAATACAAGGATTTAACACTTTGTTTGTGCTACTTCTTCATATAGACTATGAATCTACTATACTTAATGGTGATAGGCAGTGAAAGAAATTTCAGGCATTTGAAACATGTACAGTACAACAGTATGCCTGACCTCTTCCTATCTCAGGCGGATGTTTGTCATTGTGTGCTCACCTGAGGCGTTGTACTCGCGGATCTCCACATAGTCATTGGAGCAGCTTGGGGAGCTGACCAGGTTGAATGAGGTGTAGGTGAGGGTAAGGTAGTGGCCTGTAGGACCCTGCATGTACCATTCACAGTTGGAGCCATCAGGGTAGTTGGTATCTGGATAGCCTGGGCTCCGTACAGTCCCACTCTGGCCAATGTATGTGCCAGTACAGGTGGCTGGGAGTCAAACGTAACAGTTACATCAGCCAAAGTTTATTGTCATACATTCAAATCGGCCCCCTATTGTATTCAAATATAGCTCATAAAACCACCAGTGCTAAGATATATGAAGGTACAGTAGATACAGTACCAAGCATTGTAATGTAATGTAATTCAAATGCACTTACAATTTCCATTTGTACAAATGCGAAATCAATTGAGGGAGATTTCTTGAACACACACTCACCAATGGAGTACCTGACCTTGAAGCCCTTGTGTGTGACACTGGTGTCCGTGCGGAATCTCAAATACAAGCTAGATCCGGTGGAATGCTGGGTAGACGGCTTTGTGTTTCCGCAAAGCCTGGCGAGGAGGGCCGAATCAGAGCTAGGGCCGTTACGCACCTCCAGGTAGTCATACCTACAGCTGTGAGACAGGAGAAAGAAGCGGGATGGGACAATGTTTGTCAGCACACGCACACCACACACAAAATATCTTCAAATATCTCAAGACCTCTGCAAATCAGTTCTGACTGCATTGCGGAGCACTTTCGAAATTCGACAGTTTCGTTTGCCCTGGCAAACCGGTAGCACACTACTAGCAACAGACGTAGTACAGTAGCCTATGGAATCAACAGTGGATGTTCTGAAAGACTCTGACAAAATAGACTTCAATCATAATTCATGTCTGAAGAGTTTGGCGCTGGTGTTGGGGGCTCCATAGAAAACAATGGAATAGAATGTTGGAGGCAGAGTGCTCAGCACTGTGTGTGGACTGTTAAAGTGATATAACAATGTTTTTAGTGTCATACTCTGTAGTAGGCTCAATGTAAAAGTCATCTTCGAAATCCAGCTGCACTGCTTCACCGTTGGGCACTGAGATGACCCAAATACAGTCAATGTTCTGTGGATAGTTTGAAGGGTAGTTGGGTGAGGTGATGAAGCCTGGTGAGTCTGAGTCGCCCAACTCAATGAATCCTCCACAAGCTGTTAGAAACACAAATAGCTACACATTACACATTCTATTACATTACATACTGCATCTGAATGGGAAAGAGTAAAGATGGACCCTGCTCACAGTGTAAGTAGAACAAATATGTCTATAGTAAGAGCTAAACCAGAGACATTTATTTGATTATGAGCAACTGAGCACATGCTACAAACTGATCTTTATGAATTAGGCTATGTCTGATAGGACATTTTTGCCAATAGTCAAAAATTACTGCTTAGTTGTGTCAAGAAAAATCTGTACAAAAGTGTGTTTCTTTTGCTAAAATCTGCACGTAAAAGCATAAATTTGAGTGTGCAGAAAATATATCTTCGAATATCAAATTTTCAAATGCTGGTAGACGGAAAGAAAAAGTCACACAGAGTGACAAAAGCCCTTACCCTGACTATGTGCCTCAAACGTCAGCTTGAAGCCTTGGCCCTCGTTGGAGCCGTCGGACACAAAGCGCACGTGGAGGTCGTTATCGGTGGTCTGGGCGAAGGACGGGATGTTGGAGCCACACAGACGGCCACCGAGGGGAGGGGATGAGGCATCTGGCCCGTTCCTCAGCTGAAACATACAGTACACACATCACTCCTGATGAGTACACACTTCATAACACAACCTCTACTGTGGGCTTTCAGGAAACATGAACCTGAGTCACAGTTGTATGGTTCAAAATCCACCAACATTATAGAGAACAGTGACCCCACCCGGTCTTGAGCCCAGATCTCTGGGGTGCTAAACATGCAACTTGGAAACGTGACACCAAAGAGCCAGGCTCACTGGTATGGCAATCAGAGTGCATGCCCAACCGTGGGCACTCCATCACTACACTGGCCATAACATATCCACCTTACTCTGTGTGTAAACATACATGGAGCTATAATTGTACAGTTTGTCTGCAGATAAAAAAAATGTTTTCAGCAGTAAGGAGTTTTGTGATCATGGTATTTCATGAAAATAACGTGGATGTGAATGAGAGGCAAGTGGCTAACGGAAGTTCCAAGACAATCGGACAACAATCGGAGGAAAGAACAACAAAAAGGTGCGGGGCAGAATAAGGTGAATAGTCATAACTTTTAGTAACTGGTTCATGGTGGGAGCTTGGAGGCAACTGCCTAATCACACCCACCTCACCCACTCACCCACTCTCCTACTCACCTCCACATAGTCCCCACTGCTGCAGCTAGTGCCAAAGCCCTGCACCTGGAAGGGGCTCTCAAAGTTGACAAAGACCCTGAAACCGGGGGTGACCATCACGTGCCAGCTGCAGTCCTGGTTAGACGGGTAGTTCTGGGGGTAGCGAGGGGTGCTGATCACCCCCCGATCTGTGTGGATCAGCCCGCCACATCCTGTCCACAAAGACATTCATGTCATGATGAAGTGGAATGTATAGCTACTGTAGCATATGCAATTTCTAAAATATGAAATATTTGAAAGTGGTGGGGTATTCCAATCAGCCATGATACATCACGCAAAACAACCACTACAGATATTGCATGTCTATCTATATACATTATAGTATATTATAATGTATATAATATAGTAATCATATAATATAATAATAGATAAAATGCAAAAGAGGTCTCTATCTAACATCTGCTGTATGATCAATGTTGTCTATCTAACAATATTGAATGTGAAATGGACTAAACCATCACCTCTTGTGTAGGAGGCATTGAAGCCCTGTCGAGTGACACTGCTGTCAGTGGTGAAGCGGATAAACATGGCGTCCCCTGTGGAGTGGATCGACCCAGGTAGCTCTCGGCCACACAGGCTTGCCAGCAGAGGTGACAGGTTGGTCTCACCTGACAAATCATAGTTTGACAATTTCACAAATTTGATGTCATTTTATTTTCAATCTATCTTGTCCAACCAGTGAGGAGGAGTGATGAAGAATAAAAGAAAGAAACATATAGAAAGAAAGAAACTCTGCATGCATATTCCTTCCCCATCCCTCTCACCATCTCGGATGACCAGACTGTCGTAGCGACACGAGGATGAAGATTCGATGTCCATGAAGAGCAGGTTCAGCTCCACAATGGAGTCTGGTGATCGGATAACCCATGAGCACTCAAGGTTACTGTCGTAGGCGTTTGGCCAGTTTGGAGAGAAGAGGAACATGGGAGTGTCCTGAGGTATAAGGGCTCCACCACAAGCACCTTCAAACACAAACAAACATTACAGTAAGGTACTGTACCTTTAAAACAAGTTCATATTCATGTTCATCCACATTTATTAGTAAAGTAATATCTTCTTTTAAATGCATGTGCAACCGGGGTCGATCCGAACTGCACAAAGGCCTCGAACCTGCCACCCCGTCAACTACAACAAACCCACGGCATTGGAGTCGAACGTTCTAACCACTGAGAGGAAAAGCCCAGGCCTCCAACTCAGCGGTTAGAAGCGTTCTTGAAGGATAGGGTTGTGAGGATTTACATGTACTGCCACCAGCTAGCCCAGGCTAGTTAGCATCTGTTACAAATGCAATGCAGCTTTACACTACCTGGAGCAATAGTTGGAATGGGCCCAGTGTTCTGGACAGCAGTCCACTCAACGAGGAATCCTCTGCCATTGACCACAGTGTCTGACCTAAACTCCAGGGTCACTACACTTGCAGAGCTCCTGATTGGATCAGGCAAGGCCACACCACAGAATGTGCCCAGAGGGATGGCATGCACATTGGGTCCATCAAATACCTGACAGCCACACAGAGGAAGATACAAAACTTTGAATTTTATTCTGTGCCCATTCGATCTGATGTCAGAAGATACAGGGAAGTTATGGTGGCCAGTAAAGCCCAGTTAGCCATTTAAGTGTGCTAAAGTTAAGTTTAAATTAAGTTTAAAATCTCTCAGTTGTACTATTGAAAGGCGACCAACAAAATACTATTTTAAAGAAGCCATTTATTCTCAAATTCATCCAAATCCTTTAGGTCTTGGCCAACTGAAAAAATCTTGTAGACAAAATGGATGTAAACACTTTATAATTTTTAATAAAAGCAAAAACAAAAACAAAGCTTCAAGATGCCTACCTTGAGGTTGTCATAGTAACAGTCATAGAGGTCCTCAATATCCATATCCAGGAAACGGATGCTGATGTAGTAGTCTGAGTCCACAGAAATGGTCCAGCGGTAGTCTGCGGCGTTGGGGTATGATGCATGCGGGTACAGAGGCGAGGCAATCTGTCCTGAGGTGCCAGTGATATCATTCCCAAACACTAGAAAAGACCAAGTCATGGGGAGTTGATAGATAAATGCAGATTAAGAACAGGTCCACTGAACTTTCTAGAATATGAGTCTGATATGGCTCCTACTTAAAGGTATATTTTAAAACAGTTAAATGTACTATATGATTCATTTGTGGGGCTATCAACCTGAAAATTTGTTAATTGTATCAGCATGCATCAAGCTGAAAGCATTATGAAAGTAGTGAAGTAGTATTAGAGAAAATATAATTTATATCATAATTTATCCATCAAAAGGTCTACAGGTGTACAGGATGCATCAGTTTCCTCAAATCACAAAATCACAAAGTTTCACAAAGTTTCCTCAAATCACTAAACCACCTCTTTCAAAGGAACCAGTTGTGGTGGTCAGACTATATGAGTGGGATTGTCGACTGACTGTGACAGACTCATTCATTCAGTCATTGGCATTTATAGAAGTACTCACACAGAGAGAAGGTGGCGCTGAAGCCAGCTCCACTGACTGAGGCATCCGACACAAACTTGACCCAGAGCACGTGGCCGAACACAGACGTGTAGTTAGAAGGTAGAGAGTTCCCACAGAAGCGACCAATCAGAGGGCCGGTGGAGTCCGTCTCACGGATCTCCACATAGTCATTGTTGCAGTTTGTACTAGACTGGAGCTGGAACATACTGTCAATCAAACAAGGGGAAAAGTCAGGTTTTCATAAATTGTAGAATCAGGTGATGACAGGTGAAGAGGGGAGTGAAAGATGCTCACGTGAAGGACAGCTGCAGGCGGTTGCCAGGAGAGCTGACGATCTTCCACACACACTCAATGTTGGAGGGATAGGTGCCTGGGTAGTTTGGACTGTTGAAGGCACCAGACTCCATGAAGAAATTACCACCACAACCTGAGAAAATTTAAACTCAAATTCAAATTTTATTGCTCACATACCATTATACAGTTTGTACAGTGTACAAATGGATGATACATAGAGAAGAGAAGAGAAAAGAAAAGAAAAGAAAAGAAAAGAAAAGAACCAAAGAAAAGAGAAAAGAAGAGAAGAGAGAAGGAAGACCATAAGAAAATAATTGTAGACTTGTCTGGACTAGAATAAACTCAGAGCACATTTCTAATATAAACTTAAAAGTAACTGATGGAACCTACTTGAGGTAGAGGCAGCATAGGTTGCTCTGAATCCCTTCTTTGTGACTGTCCAGTCCGAGTTGAAGTTGACGTACAGTGCGTTGCTGAATGATGTGATTGGGTGAGGAACCTGCGCCCCACAGAATTTTCCTATGGAAATGAATTACACATAGATACATAGAACACAAACTGCAATATTGGCAAAATGAAATTCCAAGTAATCTAAAAATGGAGTCTTGAATATTGTGCCTTCCTCGTTTCAATGAAAAATCTTAATGTCTATTTACCAACTGACGGTGCCTGGGCATTATCCCCATCCAACACCTCCACAAAGTCATGGGAACAGTTTGAATAGATCATCTCCAAGTCAAAGTCAGTGAATGACAGGGTCACATGGTTAACTAGAAAAATCAAGGTGAAAAAAAATTGCAGTGTAATATCAATAATCAGCGTAAAATAGCAAAGATGGCCGAGGAAAGTGGATTTGATTGAATATTTACATGGTTCCTGGGCTTTGATGATCCAGCTGCACATGGTATCGGTGGGGTAATTGAATGGATAGCGAGGAGAGGCAATGGATCCACCAAGGTCATCAGTTATAATAGTCGAACCACATGCTGTAAGAAAAGGTAAGAATTTGGAATGTTCACACCAATGACTATTGTACATGACAATGGTGGCAAACCAACATTCAACATGTTTTCACTTATTTCATAATACACCACACTTTAAATAACACCTTCTTTGAGTGAAAAAAAAAGAGTTCATTCAAAATATGAATTATCATTGAAGCCATAACATTTATTTAGAGCATAGAAATGGTACTTTTCATTTTGCATTTTACTGCATTACTCATCTGATATATTGTATACACAGAGAAATTCTTTACACAGGTGTAAATATTCAAATATAAAATTGTATTGTCCTTGAATAAAAAAAAAAATCTTTGTAAGAGGAATAATTCTGTGTTTTGTCCCTTTGCATTAGATATGGCTCAGGCTGTTTTGATAGGTTAAGAGCAGCATAAGCTTATTTTGATGGAGCAGGCCTCCTCACCTTCGGAGAACTGGGCACTGAACCCACGGTGGGTGCGACTGCTGTCAGAGCGGAAGCGCACAAAGATGATGTTTCCTCTGGAGAGGATAGCCGCTGGGCGCACCGTGCCACACACCTTGCCGATGAGAGGGAACAGGGCACTGGGACCATCATAGATCTGTGTCACAGAGGAATGGAACAAAATGAGAAAAGGATGCTTGAAATGGATAGGAGAGAGTGTGAGGCAGATAGAGAGAAAGACAGGCAAAGAGACAAAATATAAACATTTGGAATGTAAATGTATGGTTTTCATATCTTATTAAAAATGGATCCAAATGGTGCCTGATGAACATAAATGCCCTTTACAAGACAATTACCCTTGTCTTGTTTTTTATTTTAAACTAGATCAGACCCAGAGGTGAAAACCCTCACTACAGGGCCTGCCATGAGACAACACTACTTATGCACAAAACTGGGTGACTGACCAGACAAGACATGAAGCTAAATGTTTATGATGTATCACTTTGAAAACCTAAAAAATTAACCTGAAAACCTAAAACCTTAAGTAGTCTGAGAGAACTGGAAAAAAATAAATAAATAAACGGCAACATAAAATGGGTGATGAATAAAATTAATTCCAGGAAATCAGATGACTCTTTAATTGGAGTAAAAGGCGCACTGTAGATAACTGGCCAGTGCGCAGACAGACCGGGACTCTGTGGTCACTACTGATAAGGGGTGATGGACATTAACTACTATGCCAGCTGCTGTTGTGGGAGATGAGTTCATCCATGCTGTCTATGACTCTAGTCGCTTGTGGCCGGGGCACAACTGCCCAAAAAAGATGCCAGGACCATGACCATTCTTGACTAATCCTACAACCCATGCAAAATGCAGTGACATGAAGCTATTAAAAACCCACAAACAACAAAAACGTCTTTGTCCATTCAGTCCCCAGCCTGACCTTTTGCTAATCACACTGTGGCTCATTTGGAAGAGGCCTAGAGCCAAGCTAAAGACACAGGGGTCACTCATGTCCAAGTGGGGCCATGAAAGTAAGCACTCACGGCCACATAGTCCCAGGTGCAGTTGGAGTGGTTCTCGATGTCCAGGTCCGAGAAGTTAAAGAGCACCCGGTGGCCCTGGTCCACGGTGATGACCCAGGAGCAGTCCACGTTGTTGGGGTAGTTGTTGGGGTATGAAGGGGAGTGGATCTCTCCACTCGGGGCGGTCACATGACCACCACAGCCTGAGATCACAGATATGTGTATGTATTAGTCTTTGCTTGGAGTAAACACATCTATGGAGTGACCTTGAGAAGCACTTTATTAGTTGTTTATTAAAAGATATCAGTAGGTAACAGTTTATAATTAAAATTACAGTATCCCGGTTAAATTGAATCTACACCCAGAAATAACTTATATAGCTTATCAGTTATTATTATTTTGTGTACTAACAGATTGTCAGTACACATGTAACAGGAAATGTTACTCTTTATTTCATGGAGTAAATGAACAAGACTGGATTGTATAAGCAGTTGCATGTAAGTGCACACATACTGTATGTCTTTTGAATTAGTGTAAGAAGTAAAACTCACCTCCGTGAATTTCCTCATATTTGGCGCTGAAGCCTCGACCACTGACGTATGGATCGCTCTTGAAGCGGACGGTCATCAGATTGCCTGTGCTGGACACCACCAAGGGGTTTCCTGGGGGACGTGTGGTGCAGAGCTGGGCCAGACGTGGGGACGACTGGTCAGGTCCTCCATACACCTACAGTACAAAGGGTCAAGGTTCAAAGGTTAAATGTTCAGCAGTTTAAAAGTTAGTAACAAATGTGATCCGCATACTAATCCTTGTTCTCTCTTGAAATTTGTATTTTCTGTGCAACGTTTCAAGCTAATGCTCTTCCTCAGGCTTACAACCAAGTTTAAAGGTTAAAATGCTTTGGGACATACAGCTTGATCTAGCTTTCTGAAACTATGAAATCCACTTTCAGGAAATCAATTCCTGTTGCTCATTCATATTTTGCCATAAAATTCCAGTTTCATCTCACCATATTCACCAATGCAATTATGAGACTACACAGGCATACATGTATGTGCAGAAAACCAGTGTAGAATATACTGTATGCCCAAGCTTTTTTTTAATAGCCACTGCAAGGACAGTATGGGATAAAGACTACTGCTTCAACTTCCCCCCCAAAACCAACAGCCATATCTCTGAGGAAACAGGAAGTGTCTGGTGAGTTAGTGAGGGATTATGGGTAGTTTCTGTGAAAGGCTGTGTGTGTGCAGGCCCGAGGTGTGGCAGTGGTGTGAGCCACCGGTAAAAGCCAGCTCTCTAAGCTCAGCTTTCTGCCCCGCCAGCTTCATTCAGTGTTCTGGTGGCAGTCAGCATTCCACAAGGCTGAGCAGCTCAGTAGCTCTCTCTCTGTCTCTCTGTCTTTCTCTCTCACTCTCTCTCTCTCTCTCTCTCTCTCTCTCTCTCTCTCTCTCTCTCTCTCTCTCTCACACACACACACACACACACACACACACACACACACACACACACACACACACACACACACACAGTGGGCAAGGGCAGTGAGACATCCATACACACACTCTCTCACACACACACACATCCACGATCAGTATCTGATTGGATTTGGTTACACTTTCACACACATTATCACTTTGAAACTGAACAGAAAGTAACACAGTGGACATTCACTTTTTTAATACTTAAATAAGAAGTCATTAATATCTCCAAAAATGTGCTGGACTATGAGAAACACCTGCTCACATGTACTGACACACACATGCACACACAAATGCACCCCCCTCCTCCAACCCTGTTATTTCATAAATCAATTCAACAGCAGCCAGCAAGGCATTCATTTCAGATTTTCTCTGCTTACGATTGTACTTTGTCTTTTGTAAGCCACTTTTGTCTCTCTTTTGATCATATTAATGAACGATAATAAGAGAAAGCTTACAGTGAATGAATATAATCCCTGAGTAAATCATTGAAATCACGTGTACTTTAATATCCCTAATATAGTGTTGTTTGTATGTAGTTTGTATTTGTCTGCATATGTCTCATTAACGTCAATGTGTGTGTGTGTGTGTGTGTGTGTGTGTGTGTGTGTGTGTGTGTGTGTGTGTACTTCAGAGCAACTGTTACAGTAACTCCGTCAGCTTGGCCATACCTCCAACAAGTCATAGTTGCAGTCAGGGTGGTACTCCACATCAAACTCGTAGATGGTGAGGGTGATACTGGTGCCATCGGCCGTCTGGATGAACCAGAGGCACTCTCGGTTTTCTGGATATCTATCAGGGTATCCTGGGCTAGTGATGTTCCCCTGTGGTCCAAACAGCTCCCCACCACAACCTGCAGGGGTCAGTATTGAGTCAATGGCACAAGCAGATATTGCCCATTCTACCCTCCACACACCTTTTTTGTGCTAATGAGAAATTTTTACAAACATTTTATGTCTTGTATGCATAGAAATTCTACACATATAACTGAATATCAATAAATTCAGATCAATGGCCTGTCTGACTTAAGTAACTGACGACAGCACATCATTATGGTCATTTTTGTTGTTTCCCCAAATGATCTTATAAATCCAATTAAATACACATTGTTGATACAAATGATTACATATGCACATCATAACTCAGTCATAATGTTACAGCTGGGCAGTGAGAATCAGAGACCACATAGACCTATGAAAAGATGGAATAACACACACACACACACACACACACACACACACACACACACACACACACACACACACACACACACACACACACACACACACAGCAAGATCTACACCCAAAAGCAGCAGTCTGGGCAGCTGTTTTTACGATGATCAAGGGAGGGCTACTGTATCCCTCCTTACTGCAGACAGCTGGACATGACAAGCAAGAACAGCTCAGCTCAGCTCAGCTCAGCTGTCTGGGAAGGAATTCTAAGGGGCCCAAATTCTGTGTCAACCTTTCTATCCCTCGACAATGTAGATTTTTTCAGTCAGTCAGCACGAGTTCCATATATATATTCCACACACCAAGGTGACATGAGCATCCTCTTCACAACTCTCCTGTGTGTCAGAAGAAGACACTGGGGTGCCGCATGAACACTTTTTATCTTTTCAGAGTGAGGATTCACCCACACACACACACACACACACACACACACACACACACACACACACACACATACACACACACACAAGAAGTGTGTTTAGTTAGTGTTATGCAACATCTATTTATCTCTACTATCAAAAAGACGTTAATATAAGTTTTGTTTAAAAGCACCCTCACTCTGATTAGTGGCCATGCTGGGAAAAGCTGCAGCACTACAACTGAACTAAAGTAAAAATATCAGCCACCACACCCACATGGAGAATTGTGACTCAGCGTCGGGAGACCTGCACTCAATGCCAATCCACAGTGCACAAATAAACACATTCACACTTCTGCTCCAATAAACACATGTCTACACATAACACATAATGCATGTCTACACATACTCCACACATGACATACTGTATGTCCACACATTATCCACACATAACACATGTCTTCACATAATCCACACTTAACACGTGTAAACATACTCTGACCACACATAACACAGACTCAATACAAAACTCTACGCAGATAAGAAGCCGACACGTGCACAATTTTCAAGTGTTTCACTGGACCACTGATTGCACAGTTTCCTGATGGATTATCTGCATGTTATGTTAACCATAATAAGGGTTTTGTAAATGGAGTGAAACAAACAGCAGCACTCTAACTCCAGTGCTGAGTTAATTTGCTCCTGATGGTTCCTTTGGCTTCAGATTTTCCACCGTCCATTTCTGGAAAACATGATCAGAGAAGGAAAGAGCCCACCTCCTCATAGGTCACACATTTCCGCTAAATTATGATTTCAAAGAAAGCCTAACAAAAAAGAAATATATCCTGAATAGGGAATGGTTGGCAATGAAAGACTTTTGGAGGCCATGTGATTTTGGGTGTGTTCTATAGACAGAGAAAAAACTTGTTCTTGTGAGTGTTTGCGTGAGTGAGTGAGTGAGTGAGTGAGTGAGTGGGTGAGTGTGTGTGTGTGTGTGTGTGTGTGTGTGTGTGTGTGTGTGTGTGTGTGTGTGTGTGTGAGATATAGACAGAAAGAGAGAGAGAGAGAGAGAGAGAGAGAGAGAGAGAGAGAGAGAGAGAGAGAGAGTAGTAAGACAGAGTGTGTGTGTCTGTGTGCTTATGTGTGTGAGTTGTGTGAGAGTCTGGAAAACCAAACTGTAGTAGTGGCTTGTGTGTGTGTAACCACTGCTTTTCCTGCATGACATAACTGGTCACTGCTTTCTCTGCCTCCTATGGGACAGAACTGGCCATATTCCCATGTATCATATGACATCATCATCCTGAGACAGAATGCTGGTCACTGACCCCAGCCTCTGCCACCATCTGCTTCATGCATCTCCACCACACACACTACATTTCCATGAACAGGATGGACAGAGGTCAGTGCCTGTATTTAGCGATGGAAGATTGGGTAACTGGGTAAACCCACTGAATGTTATGGAGAGTGTTTGCATGTTTGGGACACTGACGTTGCTCATCAATGTTCAGGAGGAGCAGAAATGCGAAGAGTGCATGGCAGAAAATAAAAGCCTTAAATGTGCCATGCTTAAACCCGTCTATTGGTGCCATGTGGTTTGTTTGTAATTCGCTATATTAACGTTGAGAGTTAAGTCCTGTAAAGGTTCTGGGCGCCTTACCATTCTGGTACCAGAGCATTCTGAAGCCCGAGTAGGACACTGAGGAATCGGAGCGGAACACCATGTGCAGGCTGGTGCCAGCGGTGGTGCTGGCAGGAGGCGGGACGTTACCACAGTAAGTGCCAATCAGAGGAGATGTAGCATTGGGCCCATTGTAAAGCTGTAGAGAGAGACAAATACAAAGGCGGGTCAGTTTAGTTTAAATTAGTTTAAGTTTACATAAGGTACAATATTCATTTGGTTTAAGTTAATTGTCTGGGACAAGGTGTAAATGGTACAGGAGAAGGAGAAGGAGAAGAAGTTACAGATTTCTAGAATTTAAACTTGGCTTTTCAGAACGAAAGAGGATGTGAGCTAAGCAGAAATATTTCTTTGCACAGTTACTCAAATAACCCACCAAGAGACCAAACAACTAAAAATAACCATGTTTGGTCATCTTTTAGGGCAGATCATCATCAGAATAGCTTAAAACATACTTTGCAAACTGCAGTTTACTTCAAATGCCCAACATGCATCCAGCAATTCATCCATAGTGCTGAAATAAGAACAATGAACTATTTCAGGTCTGTATTCTACTGAGACCTTACGTAACAGGTCAGTGTGAGAAGTAGGGTGGGGACAGATCCATGACATAAGGGAAATGGAGATGATACTACATTTTGTGTGTGTGTTTGTGTGTGTGTGTGTGTGTGTGTGTGTGTGTGTGTGTGTGTGTGTGTGTGTGTGTGTGTGTGTGTGTGTGTGGTGAGAGAGAGAGAGAGAGAGAGAAGGGGGGTAAGACCATGGGTAAGACAGAGTGTGCATTCATGCAGGGTGTTTTGAGTCGTTGCTGGGAAAGACAAACACCCTCAAAAAGGTGAGGCAATCAACCTCACTGCAGCTCTGCTGACAGCTATCAGCCAGCGACACGCTGAATGCCTGATAAGAGATGGCTATCTTTCCACACTGCACAGCATATCTCAGCTCTGATGTCAACCTCTCCGCTCTCTCTCTTCACTGTGCTGCACTGACTCTACAGTCTTGGCACAGGTACTTCCACTATAAAGACCATGACAGTCCAGACAAGTGACAGCACGATCACAGACATTACACTATGGATACAAAACATGTAATTGAGTGAAACAGTGCATAAATATACACAGTTTAATGTCACTGAGCCTATTGTTTTTTTTGGTTTGTCTAATCTACATTTGCTTTAGTTTACATTATTAAAAAGAAAGCATGGTTGTCATGCCCAATTTTGCAAGATGAACTTCTACAGTACAGAATATTAATACTTCAAAGGCCGCCGAAAGGCAACTTTAATATATAAAAGAACTGAGAACAGAGTGAGAGAGGATATGAGCTCCAAATGATACAATCTCTGCTTTACCTCCCAGGTCAAATGAGCTATGTTAGGAGAAAGCTTTGCAGAGATCTGATTACTCAGAAGGACAGTCTCATTCCCCATTGAGCTGCACAGTGGGGCTTGGCTACTGAGGCAGATGCTCTGCTGTTATGGAAGTTATTTAGCTCTCTGATTAATGCTGTGTAGAAGAGAGACGATAGCTGCCATGAACAGAGGACATAAGATTCATCACACGAGAGCAAAGGACTACAAAACTACATAAGGTCACTGCACATATGCACATATACATACGAGTCTAAACCATCTACAGTGTTTGACATTTTATTTCTCTGACAATGAATGTGCAATTGTCACTGTCAGTCCAATAGAAATGGCAGTGCAGATGACTAAACAGCGAAAGGTTGTGGCATATCATGTTGCTAAAACAGTGGAAGGCTTGCAGAGGGCAGGCTATTTTGATACAGATGTTTAATGTGGCAAAGCTAAGGGATGTTCAGACTGATGCAGTTAATAGAGAACACATTCCAAGCCCTGAGAGTCATCCTGTTGCAACACACTGCATGACGTAACCAAAGAGGGGTGGGAGAGAGAGTGGGGTATAACTACAGGCTTTCAGGGACACACACACACACACACACACACACACACACACACACACACACACACACACACACACACACACACACACACACACACACACACACAGTGTACACACACGTGCACTCACAAACACAAACACAGAGAGAGGGAGGAAGTCTGCACATGTTTCCAAAACTGATTCTTTTCCAAACTTCAGTTACCCTCATACAGGGGCCCTGCATGATGTCATTTGTGTTTGGGTAACCATGGAGACTGCTAAGACAAGGAACAACTCTCGGGCACTATTGTGGACTGGCTTCTCCTGAGAAAAAGAAAGAAAGAAAAAAAAAGAAAACGAAAAGCCCCTTCCAAAAAGAGGATAAACTGTAATTCCATGACTGCACAAAAAGAACAGCGGTGATGTGAGCGTCTCAGGGCCTTTCATTAGAGCAGCGGCTGAAGACAAGAGCTCTGCTCTGGCATCCCATGAGATAAAAAGAGAAAAGTCTATAAAAGCCTTGGGGAATGATTCAGTCCCACATCACAATACAGGTCTCACAAAGGCCTCAGCCAGGGCTCGCAAATGGCCCGGGAAAAAGTTACTCTTTATTACTCTTTAGGACGATGGCTTTTTTTTTTTTTTAATCAAGAAAGCTGTTGAGTTTTATTTTTCTCTCCATAAACTTTGAAAGAAAAAAGTGGACTCTATCTTAAGTCTTGGACTTTTGAGAGTGTGTTTATGTGTTCACTGTAAGGTGCTCCACCCATAACACTCCTATTACAACTCACAAGGCTACATCTCACCTTCACATAGTCATACTGACAGGAGGTGGACCTCTCCAGGTCAAAGGCCATGAAGGTGTAGTTGATGGTGTTGCCCATGGTAGTCTGGATGGTCCAGCTGCAGAAGGAGTTGTGACTATAGGTGTTGGGGTAGTTCAGAGTCTCAATGAAGCCCTGGCTGCGGTTGGCTATGACAATACCCTGGCATGCTATGAGGGAAAAAAACAAATAGACAGATACAAGGATTTGTTATATAAAATAGTTACTGCATGTAAGAAATGCAATTAAATTATGTCTGGTGACTATTTGTGCATTAATTTGGGTGGGGGTGGGAGTATAAAGTGCAGATATGGTATAAAGTGCAGATGTGCAGTAGAAAGTAGTCATTGCACTGTACTAAAATGTACCAAAGGGCATTTATGAAATATATTACCTCATGGAACAACACTTTTCAAACCAATCCATTTAAACTTTTAACTGCTCTGTTCATTTATCGACTTTCACATGCTCTTAAAAAAATGCAAGCACCCTGAATAGCTTCATTGGGGCATTGCAGTGTGTTTGTTTGCTGAGTGGTATTGACCCTGGTGCAAACCCCCTAAGTGCCTTGATTAGAGAACCGAAAAATGCCTGTAGAGGATGAACCTGAAGCCAAGTTGGCAAAAGCCCCTCTGGGGAACAAAGGATGACGGACATTCCCGGACTGACCTTGCAGTCTCGGAGCCACTACTTCCAGAAAGTTCCATTTGAGAGGGCTCTAAAGAGCACAAAGGCTGCACACTGCCTGCTGTTTGTCAGTTTAAAGAGGAGTCCACCTGGCTGCCAGCTTCGTTTGGCCCTGTCTGAAGTCACCAACAAACAGGGCCACCCAGCTATATGTCTACGTCTCTACGAAACCACTGTGCACCACTAAGGTGAAAATGAAGTTAAGCTGCATTCTCTTCAATCTCTTGTATCTGATTTAATAACCACACCACACTTTCACCCACTGAGCTTTATTTTATGACACCTTCTATGGCCGATACTAAACTAGGGCTCGACCTCATACTTTTTTCTCAGATTCTCTCTCTCCTTCTCTCTCACATGTTCACAACCCCACCATCTCACCCTAGATTCTATAGACTATAGAGATGTCTTACAGTCACTCCTCAACACCTCAGCAACCAGCAGGAGCCAATGGAGCAGTCAGCAGGAAGCGGCATTCATGACGTGATGCACTGCTTTGCCTCGGGCTAATGAAACCAATCTATCTCACAGGCACTGGCCTGTCTGCTGGGTTCACCCTCTCATCGTAAATAACAGCTTTCTATTCACCATCAATGTGGGTGCAGACTTACTGAAAAGAGTACCACCACTCAAAATATGTTTGAAATAAAAATACTTACTTTAAATTTCATTTATTCTTATTAAATGTTTTGTCTAAATTGTGTGGTAGTACTTCAATGCACGGGACATAACATTTAAAAGTGTTTTTCATTGAGGTGTTTGTGGTTTTTTTTTGCTAAATTCTTGAATAGGTTCAACAGTGCATGAGTGACCATTGTTCTGCAGTAATTTGGTCAACAATAAATCAGGCCTTTAATAAAGAGGTTTTAATCTGAATGAGAAGAAAACATTGTAAGCTGTGGGAAATGGCGGCTGGTGTCTAGACCAGAACAGTATGTGTGCGTATGTGTCC
The DNA here is from genome assembly GCA_027497455.2 of Sardinella longiceps. NCBI lineage: Eukaryota > Metazoa > Chordata > Actinopteri > Clupeiformes > Clupeidae > Sardinella > Sardinella longiceps. Next base: position 16,329,733 of record JAODXP020000027.1, read on the forward strand.
CCCTCCCCCAGTATGTGTGTGTGTGTGTGTGTGTGTGTGTGTGTGTGTCTGTGTCTGTGTCTGTGTGTGTGTGTCTGTCTGAGTGTGTGCTTACTGGTGGTGTAGGTAGCGGTGAATCCTCCTGCACTGATGCTGCTGTCTGTCCGAAGCTTCACATAGAGAGACTCTTTGCTGGCGTTGATGGGAGCCGGCAGCTGATTTCCACACAGATTGGCCAACAGAGGAGCATTAGTGCTGTTCCCATCATACACCTGGAGGAGAAGGGATGAATGGATGAATGGATGAATGGATGAATGGATGAATGAATGAACAAATTAATGAATATATGAATGAATAGATGAATGGATGGATGGATGGCTTGATTAATTAATGAAAATGAATGACTGAAATACGGTAATTAATGAATTTGTGGATGTACGAATAGATAGATTGAATGAATGGATAAATGCAAAAATGACATTGAAAAACTACAATTCAAAAAGTAAGATGCCACCCTCCACTCACTGCCAGGTAGTCGTAGGTGCAGGTGGAGCTGCTCTCCAGGTGGAAGTCCCCGAAGTTGAGGGTGAGGCGGCTGCCTGCATTGGTCTTGATGAGCCAGTAGCACTCAGCATTGGGGTGGTAGGGCAGGGGGTAGCCAGGGGAGGAGAAGCCACCGGAGCTGGTGGTTAAAGTGCCTCCACAGCCTACAGCAGCAGAAGAGGCAGGTAAGATCAGCCATCGTGGAACACACACACACACACACACACACACACACACACACACACACACACACACACACACACACACACACACACACACACAAACACACACACACACACACACACACACACACACACACACACACACACACAGACACACACACACACACACACACACACACACATGGACACACACACACACACACACACACACACACACACACACACACCCCCCACATAAATACAAACATACACAGGTTTCACATAAGTGACTTATTAAAGAAACTGCAGCTGTAAATGGGAAATACTGTTTATGTTGACCTTGGAGGCATCATCAAATGGCACACACACACACACACACACACACACACACACACACACACCTGTCTGTGTGCCATCCCAGTGAGCACGGAATCCCATGTAATTGCGGGAGGAGTCAGATCGGAACTTAATCCACAGCCGGTTGCTGTGAGAGATTGTTAGGGGTGGCTTGCTGGTTGAACAGAATCGTCCAATCAGAGGGGATGTCTCATAGCCTCCATCCCTGCAAAGAGCATGTCATTTCAACATGAAAGCCCAGACTAATTAATTCCATTCCATTGATTAGATATGCAATGGTAGACATATTGGTTACTAGTGCAACTACGTGGTAGAGATATTGTGTGCATTATTTAATTAGCAAAGACAAAACTAATTGTACAATGTAAAACATAAAATTAATCTTGATAAACAAAAGTCTTTTATCGTTTCATCCAGTCACCTACCTGATCTCCACATAGTCATAGCTGCAGCTTGGTGGGGAACCCTCAAGCTGAAAATCTGTAAAGTTGAGCATGATCTGCATGTTGACGCCCACGATGATCTGGAATATACACTCACGGTTGAGGGGGTAGTAATTGGGGAAGTTGGGGGAGAACAGTTCCCCTGTTGGGCTGGTGAAGACCTCACTACAGTCTGCAGGTGAAAGACATTGAGGAGATTAGATTAGCAAATGGAGCTAACAATGCTACAACAGCTGTCCAAGCCAATAAAGAGATGGTACTCTTTCAAGGCTTTTATGAGAAATCATTTGGCATTAAACTTAAGATAAAATACAAATTGTGGTTATTATTATGATTAAGAAAAGAACAAATCTCAGCTCTCTAACGTATGCTAATACATGCTAGCTTAATTCCTCTGAAAACTGGCAGCTGTGAGGTAGTGATACCTGTGGTGGCGTTGAGTGACACATATCTGGCAGAGAAGCCTTCGGTTGTCTGGCTGGAGTCTGACACAAACAGGAGGGTCAGCAAGTTGTCTGTGCTGGTCAGAGATGGAGGAACAGACCGGCCACAGTATCTGCGGAGTGAGAACAAAAACATCTTGAGTCGGCTGTTCTACACAAAACTGCAGACAAAGTGCAGCAAAGAAAGTAAGCATTGCAGACAAAAACAAAATTAAAAGGAGCTTAACAACAATACATAAATAGAAAAGAGGATAAGAAAGATGATTTGAATTATCAGACAAATGACGATTGACAATGACAAAGGTCTACCTTCCAAGCAAAGTCCCGGTCTGTGCTGTGCCATTATCATACACCTCCACATAGTCGTATCTGCAGTCCTGGTGGTACTCCAAGTTGAAGGAGTCGAAAGAGAGCCGGATGAGGTTGCCGGGGGCAACAGACATGTACCAGGTGCAGTTGGCTCCATGTGGGTAACTGGTGGGGTGACCAGGACTGGTGAAGGAGCCACTGGGATTTGTGAGCGTGTCTCCACAACCTGGCAGGGATATCAGCCAACAACTGCATGAGTTATTTTACCCTTTAGTTAAATGGGTGGCCATACAAATGTTATGACACTTTCATAAACAACATTTTTTAACACTCCTTTATGTTTATTGAGGTGCCATGTCCTAGCTCCATTACTTTTAATCTTGCACATCAACTGCTGTCTTCACTGAAACCATTACTATTTGTTTTCTTGTCATCTTTTCATATTTGAATCAGGACATTATCTTCGGTTACTTGTACTAGGCCTGTGGCAAATACATAGGTATACAGAAACCATACAGTCATGACGTCTGGATGGAACCCAGCTCAGTACCTTCTATGATGGAGCCATACTGCGCCGTGAAGCCGTGGTTGGAAACAGAAGAATCTGTTTTGAAGCGGATGTACATTGATCTCTGTGTGGTCTCAAGCATGGGTGGCATCTGGGTTCCACAGTATGTACCAAGGAGAGGAGAGCTGGCAGAGGGGCCATCCCTTACCTATGAGGAAAACAAAAAGGCTTTGTAATGTTGTTGATTGTCTGGAATGTTAATTAAGTTAATAAGACGTCTACTGGAGATCATTTCTACTCCTTTCCTATATGCCATATGCTGTCATTTAGCTTTGTCATGAAAACTAGGCATTGTTTCACGCAGGACATGGGCTATAAAATTGGGAAATATACTGTAATTTACATGACATCAAGTGAATGTAAGCTTTATTTGTACAGTACGTTTCATTACGGTTCATAACAATGTATAACATTAATTAATTTGATCATAACAAATTCTAACATAGAGAAAGGAAGTGTTATGAATGGGGCATTATTTTGACCGTAGTATACCTCAACAAAATCGTATCGACAGCTGCCTCCTTCAACATCAAACGAGAGGAAGCTGAGGGTGACGGCATAGCCTGGAGGCTGGTTGATGACCCAAGCGCACTCCTTGTTGTGAGGGTAAGCATCAGGGTGGAATGGGGTACGGATCTGACCAGTGCCAGAGAGGGTACCTCCACAAGCTGAGAGACAGGATACATTACTGATGAGTAAGTGAGCAATTTTGCGCATTTGAAAGAAACAAATGCATGCACAATGCACAATGCACAATGTATAATGCACAATGCATTAGAACCACTTTCTACATTCAAACAACACCATGTTAATAGCATTAATAGCAATGGTGACTTATGTTAGGCACTCATATCTGTGCTCTGAATTATCCTTCCTCGCTCTCTGCTTCTCAACGTTGCCTGGCTGTGAGATGAATATGGATGATTTTTTCATGTATATGTATGCTGCTCTGAACTGCACCCTTGTTAATCACACATGCGGGAGCCCAGGCGTGTCGGCATGGGTGTCAGAAAAGGTGAGGTCTCCACAGGGTGGGGTGGCAGACAGAGTGCAGTATAGAGAGGCAGGAGAGAGAGGGAAAGGAGTGTGGAGGCATGGGGGCTTGGGGCCACTTGAGCGTTGGAGGGGGGATTTAATGGTTGAGTAGATTTAATGCAGAGCAGCTCCTGCTGTCCTCTGTGTCAGGGGAACACACTAGGTGGGAGCAGAAGTGCTGGCCAAGCAGAAAAGAGCTCCATTAATTCAGGAGGGACGGTAAATCTACCATGTGCTGGGAGTGGTGCCTCTACCCACATACATAGCACACACAGACAGTACTGACAGAGCATGGATGACTGAACTATAAAGGAAATTCTATGAACATTGCTTACATTTTGTTTTATACTGTATACTGCTGCTTAGTGACTTACTTTATTGTAAAAAAATGGAAAACTATTAAACAATATACTGCACCAATGGCACTCATTACTGATTATTTAAGGGGTGCTTTGTTAACCCTTGCTTACTAAGCCCTAATTCTGTACTATTTTTTATGTTTTAAGTTCTTCTTTATGAAAAAGGCTTAGGGCCCTATCATACATGGGCACAATGTGCTTTCACTTCATTTGGTTATTTTTAGGTAAGCGCATCTTTCATTTCTCCGCTAAAGACGCATCTTATCTAAATAGCAGATTCCAAAGCTTATAAACTGCTAATTTATGAAAGACCATCAGACCATCACAATTAAGTAACTTAAGTGCAACGCTTTTGAATGTTGCGCTGGATCCCACCATGAAAACACCAGAATGTCGCAGGAATGCCCTCAAGGACTCTTGCACACTGTTGAGAATGCGCTACTGATCATGAAAATTTGGGCCTTATATTATATTAGTCTTTGTACAGGAAACTGGATCCATGAGTTTTGAACTGCTTACCGACTTCATACATGGCCCTGAACCCAGCACGAGTGACAGATGCATCAGACTTGAAGCGAATCCAGAGGGCGTTGGTCCTTGAGATGATGGGGGCAGGCAGGGTGGTGCCGCAGTACTTTCCTATGAGTGGGTCGGTCTCTCCAGTACCATCACGGACCTGAAGGACACACACAAATGTGTGGGTAAAAAATTAATAAATAAAAAAATAACACACAGCATGTCCACACACTTTTGAGACAAATTCTGCCCCACGCTCAAATAAACACAAACCACACACACAGAGACACACACATACACACACTAAAGAACACATTAAAACATTTTGTACTATCTAGTTACTCAAGCAATGTACAGTGGCTATAGCAACTACAGGTACACACAGAGAGCAGAAAAAAACCCTTCCTAGACAGGCTCTCTAAAATCTGCAGGTCGTACCTCCACATAATCAAAAGTACAGGTACTACTGGTCTCCAGGTCCATGTGTGTGAAGTTTAGGGCCACAGGGTCACTGCTAGGCATTCTAATGATGTAGATGCACTGGCGGTTGTGGGCATAGTTGTTAGGCCAGTTGGGTGATATGATGATGCCTTCGCTGTCTGTGAATGTGCCTCCACATCCAGGGTCCGCTGAAATATTTGTGCATGAATGAATGCTATGTTACTCATTATGAAGATTTTGAACCATAAACATGAACGCACACACACACACACACACACACACACACACACACACACACACACACACACACACACAGTATACAGTATACAGTAAACCTTAGGTCAATGTTTTATGCAAATTTTAAAACAAGCATTCACTGCACCCCTCTATGAACCACAGTTTGCCCACTGATTCTTATCTAGTCATGTGTTTGAACTGTTACTTTGGTCACCCTTTTTACAAAGAGAAGCTTCCTGGCTATTATTGCAATAAAAACAGACTTCTGTAAGAGATAAGACACCATTCTTCCTCAAAACGAAGGAGAGCAAAGTCTTATCCGTGTCAGGCAAGCCAGATAAGAACATTGACTGGTTGTTATGTTTATGGCTCTCAGTTGCTCAAAGTAAAGCAAGACAGTCAGAAAAATTATAGAGACACTGCTGTAAGCTGACACTAAAATCTAAGATGGATGCCTACGCTTACCTGACCTGGATAAAAACTCAGATGCACCATTGGCAAATTTAAATTTGTTCTCCATACAGTACATGAATACATGAATTTGTTGCACTTCCAAAAGAAATAAGATTATTCAAATCTCAAACTGGTCATGTTCCTAGAAAATCATGCATTACATTACCCTACATCTTAATGCAGGTCTGTTTCCCAGGCTCTACCCTTACACTATCCAAATCAAGCAATCATTGCTGTAACTGAGCTGGAAATGGACAGCTCTACCACAGGGCCAACTGCAGTACTCACATGGTGAGGTGGTATAGGTGATGTGGAAGCCACGGTCGCTCACGCTGAAATCCGAGTGGAAGTGGACCCAGGCTGCTGGGCCAGTGGTCCGCAGCGGAGGTGGAGAACCTGTGGTGCAGTACTTCCCCAGAACCGGATCCTCAGGAAGCAGCCCATCTCTTATCTAGAACACAGAGGACACCAAGCCCCATTAGAACTCCCACTGTACTTTTAGGATGCAGACTGGTAACAGGTAAGAACAGACTCAATCTTTTTCATGGCTCGTTGCATAATGAATGCATGGCCTAATATAGTATAAGATGAGCAAAATGTTTAAGGAGAGTTCTTCCATGTTGTTTTCATACTGTAATTATAATCTGTAAAACATTTGTACCAAGCAGTCAAACATTTGTATCATGAACATGTTCCCAGCATAGACTGATCTGGAAGCAGTGGGTGGGCAGACTCTCACCTCCAAGAAGTCATAATTGCAATCAGGGTGCTGTTCAATGCTGAGCGTCCCAAAGGCAAAAGTGATGAGAAGTCCCGGGTTCACATTCACAGTCCAGTAGCAGTCTCTACTGGGTGGGTAGTTGCCAGGGTAACCAGGTGAGTTGATGGCACCGTAGGTCTCTGTCAGCTCCCCACCACACACTGAGGAAGACAGACACAAAACAACAAATCTCTGATATGACAAATGCTTTAAAAGATATTTAAAAACAAAAAAAACATGCTAAAATGCTAAAAAAAAAAAAGTGTGTAACTTTTTAGGGGAAACCAATATCTGCATGAGTACAAAAGTACCCCCTCGCATCATAACACAATAGTCCCCCTACCCGGAGTTCTTGACTCCCAGGAAACAGTGAAGCCGTCATTGTTCACGGAGCTGTCCGAGCGGAACCAGAAGTAGAGGGAATTGTGGGAGCTGAAGAGCTCCGCTGGGGCCGCACTGCCACAGTATTTCCCGATCATGTAGCCGGATGCGCTGTCTCCATCATGGATCTGCAGGAAGTCAAACTGGCAGGTGGCGCTGTTCTCCAGTTGGAAGAATGGGAAAGTGATCCTAATAATCTGAGAACACAGATCATCGATCAACACACTTCAACACAACACAATTCAAATCTTGCAACCTCACATGTATTTGCAAAAAGACTTTGAATGCATGGCAGAAATCCTGAGGACTGAGGTGTGGATGAAGGTATGCATCACAGAATTATATAGAGGTTTATGTAGAGAATTATATATAGGTTCTATATCTATGGTATGCATACCTTGTCTGACTCGACCCTGATGACCCAGGCACAGCTGACCTGGTGTGGGTACTGATCATGGCCAGGGTTAGTGGGATAGCTGAAGGTCCCGGCAGGACCATTGAGGACCCCACCACACTCTACAACACAAAACAGTGCACTGAAGGCTAAGAGAGGATGTGTGCATGATCTAAATAAACACATAAGAATAAACCAATACAACATGATGGGATAAAATGTTACATTCATAAAAACATTCATTTGTAGTAGCTGTAGTAAATACTTCAGCATAGGGATAAAAAGAATACTGGTATTAATTCAGCACCTGAACGCAACGCGCGCGCACACACACACACACACACACACACACACACACACACACACACACACACACACACACACACACACACACACACACACACACAGACCTTGCTGGGCTGTCTGGCACTGCGGGCCTGTCCACTGGTTGGTGCATGTGCAGATGTAGCCATTGATGCCATCTGTGCAGGTGCCCCCATTCTGACAAGGGTTGCTGGCGCACTCATTCACATTCTGGTCACAGTTGGTGCCCGCCCAGCCCGGGTCACAGTTGCAGATGTACCCAGTGGTGGTGCTCTACACAAAGGGAGGATGGGTAAACGTTATGGAAAAGTGGTGTTCAAAGAGCTCAAGTTAATGCACTTTCCAACAGTATAAGGTAAGGTATGCTGAACAACTTAAACTTATCCAGTATACCTTATCCAGATCTTGCCCTATATTGGCCAAACGTATCATGTATGATGATATGTAATAGTGTAGGTGATAATGTACTAACATCGGATTGAAATTCCACATCATGTTTCTCTCTCTCTCTCTCTCTCTCTCTCTCTGTCTCTGTGTGTCTGTGTGTGTGTGTGTGTGTGTGTGTGTGTGTGTGTGTGTGTGTGTGTGTGTGTGTGAGAGAGAGAGAGAGAGAGAGAGAGAGAGAGAGAGAGGGTGTGTGTGTGTGTGTGTGTGTGTGTGTGTGTGTGTGTGTGTGTGTGTTTGTGTGTCTACATGTAGGTGTACTGCATGTGTACTGCAGGCATTCATACATGATGTCTAAATGTAGCTGACACTGGGGCCAACACACACACTCACCACACACTGTCCATTGACACATGGGTTGTTAGTCTGACAGATGTCGCTGACTTGAGTGCATCCTGTGGGGCCATAGCCATTACCCTGGTACCCCGGGGGGCAGGTGCAGACGGGGGTGTTACTGCCTAAAGGAGAGGGGAGGGGAAGGGAGGGGAGAACAGATCTTTTAAAATATGCACATAATAGAGAGGATATAAAATACCAGCTTCTACTATCAAAACAATGTGGCAAGATATACTAAAGATTTGAGTTCTTCAATGTGTATGTAGATATATATGTATGTATTGTATGTATTGTATGTATGTATGCATGTATGTATGTATGTATGTATGTATGTATGTATGTATGTTTATGTGTATTTGTGCATACAGATGTCTTTCTTCCTCTATCCGTATACGGTAGGAGTCTACATGCGTGTGTGTGTGTGTGTGTGTGTGTGTGTGTGTGTGTGTGTGTGTGTGTGTGTGTGTGTGTGTGTGTGTGAGTGCGTGTGTGTTTGAGATCAACAGAGGACACATTAAACAAGATGGATGGTAGGTATTAATGTTTACAGATCTCTCTCTCTCTCTCTCTCTCTCTCTCTCTCTCTCTCTGTGTGTGTGTGTGTGTGTGATTATGTGGCAACAGCAGACACATACACATTAAACAAGATGGAGGGTTAGTTAGGCTGTAAATGTCAGTGTTAGTGTCTTAATGGCTCTCCCTTATCCAGATCTCCACCTGTCACGCGCCCCTTGTAAAAGGGAAGGAAGCTACTGTAAGTTGTGCCAGTGTTTGCACAAAAGAGAGTCATGTGTGTGTGTGTGTGTGTGTGTGTGTGTGTGTGTGTGTGTGTGTGTGTGTGTGTGTGTGTGTGTGTGTGTGTGTGTGTGTGTGTGTGTGTGTGTGTGTGTGTGTGTGTGTGTCTGTGAGTGTGTGTGCATCGTAAGATAAAGAGGTCTGAGATCTCACAGAATCTTCTGTGTGTGTTGTGTGTCTGATTGAGTGTTGTTTGTTTTCTCCTGTGTACAGTATACCTGGAACTGCTGTGCAGGTGGCCAAAGGATAGCAGCCTCCATTGTTGGTGGCACAGATGTTGGTCTGGGTGCAGGTCTTGCCGTCTCCCTCATAGCCTGAGCCCAAATCAATAAAGTCAATATGCAGCCAATCACATCAGTGACAGTAGAGGATGCATATCAAAGCACTGGACTGGTGGCTGTTTTCCCTGAGGGGGGTGACTTTCAGTAATGAGTGTAATGGGTAAGACAGAGAGAGAGAGAGAGAGAGAGAGAGAGAGAGAGAGAGAGAGAGAGAGAGAGAGAGAGAGAGAGAGAGAGAGAGTATTCAGAGAAAGATGTTGACTGAGACAAAGCATGTCAGTGATATGAGATAAGATCTTATGAGAGAGGAGCAAGAGGAGAACGAGAGAGAATGGGTTCATGATTGGGTATACTGGGAGTAGAGGCTGGACATCTGTTTTGCATTACACTCATACAGTGGGGATAAATCAGCATGCTGCCAAATGCCAAATGGCATTCGACCATATTTGGAGAGAACAGCAAACACCTTCTCCTGTTTCTGTTTCAAACCCTTAATCTCTACAGCTGTCTCTGATGGAACCAGCTAATCCCAAGCAAAGGTAGATAAGCCAAAAACATGAATAATGAGAGACAATGAACAAAGAAAGACCAAGACAACAAAAGAGAAAAAGAGCAGGCTAAAGCTAGAGAAATAGAGCATTTACATTTACATTTATGCATTTAGCAGATGCTTTTATCCAAAGCAACTTACATTTGTCGACTAACAATTACTTGAATTACTTAGAGTTAAGTGCATTGCTCAAGGGCACAACAATGGCAGCTGAGATTAAAACCCACAACTTTCAGGCTACAGTACTAGCACGCTAGCCATGTTCCTTAACCGCTACACCACCATCACTAGAGCACAGAAAGAGCTGTTATGTGAAATGAAATGTGAAAGGGTCCAGCTTAGATGCTGGTTTACAAGAGGGATGGGAAGGAGAGAAGCGGATGAGAGAGAAGAGTAAATAAGGGTGTAAAGCTGTCAGAGCCACAGCACCTGGAGGACACTGGCCACAGTGAAAGGAGCCCATGGTGTTGAGACACTGCACCATAGGGGAGGTGGAGCAGCCGCCGTTGTTGGTCTGACACTCATCGACGTCCTGGCAACTGTAGCCATTCCCTTGCCATCCTGTGAAACACATTCAACTGTAACATACTAGCATACTATGAAAGAGAGGTAGCTTCAGCAGTCAGTAGGCTAGGCTACAAATCTGATTACACACACTAGAGTCTTCACAGCTGACAGTGTAGCAGTATAGCAAGTATAGCATCTTTAATTGGTTTATAATAATAATAATAGTACATAGGACTCCAGGCTACTAGGATGCTAGCGAGGTTTTTTTAAATGCTACACCACCACCCCACACGTTTGTTTGAGAGCATCTGTTGATAGTGAGCTCTGAGGGCAAGGTGAATGTGTTTAGATGGGGGCACTGTTGTCACTGTGAGGATGTGCTTCGGGCAGAACAGTACCTGCTGGGCAGGCCCCACAGTAGTAGGAGCCCATGGTGTTGAAGCACTGCACAGGAGGGTTGGTGGAGCAGGGCTTGTTGGGGAGGTTGCACTCGTCCACGTCTGCTGTACAGGCAGGGGTGCCAGCCGGAGACATCCAACCAGCATCACAGATACACTTGTACTTGGGCTAGGGAGAAACACACAGAATTGTCAGATGTTTTTTTTTTTTTTTTTTCGGTCTTGTTTTATTTACCGGTATCTAATGTTCAACAACCTACCAAGGGACAAAAAAAATAAGAAATTAACATATATGGATATATGGCCTTCTATTCTCTTGGATTCAATCTATTTCACTGTCTATTTTCTCATTTCAGATTTTTACATTTTTCATCCAAATTAGGGAGATACTAATAACTACCTTTATCTATATTGTTGGATACACATACAGTACAGTGCAATCTAACCTTATTCTCAGTATAAAGCCACTAGACTGTAACTTGCAGTGCTTTAGAATTATTAATGCTCTTGATGCTGGCCTATGGTTAGGATGGTCATACAGAGATAATCAATTCATTTAGAGGGAGTGACTCATGTGAGTAATAGCATAATCATTCACCAGTGCAATACACCCATTTTGGTGTAATGGGAATAAGTCATCAATTTCACAGTGACATTCATTTGCTGTTTAACTTGTCACAGGATAAGTAGGGGAGTGTTGTACCAAACGTACAGGGACCTCCAATTTATTGCATGAAGGCAGGTTTCTTTCCTTCAATTATGCATTAAGCTGCAGTGAAAGCAATATTATGTTCCGGCATGAATAAATGCCTCAATCGTTAAGGTGGATATTGCAAACCCAATTTAATGTAGTGGTTGCACAGGGAGACCTTACAATTAGCTAAGCACTTTAAAGCCTCAGGCAACTGACCTTTTGCAATGACTTTCATCAAAGAGGTTTCACAAATCAAAAATATTTTAGTGTCAGCAGGCTCTCAGGAGACCATTTCACTTCATGGTGCCTCAGTCTCAGGCAGTGCAGACAACTATTTACTGGTAATGTTTCAAGTTGTTTGTTTAGCAGAGATGAAAATCCAAAATGCAAGCAGCCAGAGGGATGATGTACCTTCATTTAAGCTACCAAGAAATTGTGGATGCAAAAGACTAAATCACACTATGAGTCATTTTCTGGTCAAGGCTAGTCTGTCTCCTTGAAACAGGTGTTTGCAGTGTGTTTGCTAAGTTGGTTGTTTTACCTGGTTTGGTGTGACACGGTCAGAGTCGATGCACACCCCATGTTCACATAGGTCCTGGCTTCCTCCGGCACAGTCATCATAACGGGATGTGCAGTGTGGGCCGTACCATTCTGGAGCACAGGTGCAACTGCATAGGAAATAACAGCGAGATGTCAGTAAAACACAGTACCTTATCCAGCTCACTCAAAAGTGTACAAGTGGCAGCACCTAGATGAACCTACGTGAAAGACCCCGGTGTGTTGACACACGTGGCACCGTTCTGACAGCCTTGTGTGGTTCCGGCTAAGGTTTGACATTCATTCACGTCAACATTGCAGTTTGGACCCTAAAGAAGATCAAGTGCAGAAATGACTTATAATAGATGTAATAAAGCACACTGAGTGTGACATATGAAAAGACAAAATGTTTTACCAGGTGATAAAACATTGCTTGATTACTTTATTATGGTTTATTCTGATGTAGGACAGTACATTGCATGTGTCAGTCTCTTACCTGATAGTTGTTTGGGCAAATACAATAAAAGGAGTCCAGAAGGTTGAGGCACGTGCCTCCATTTTGACATGGGTTACTGGCGCAGGTCTTCCTCTGTACTGTCTGAATATTATGGGGAGGAGAGAAGAGAGAGCTCAATGATTAAAATCTCAATGATTGAAATGATTCTTGAATTAAACAGCTGTTTACCATCAACAACAAATATCAAAATATTTACCTGCTCAATTGTCTGCACCTTATTTTCAAGAGTTGTAACCTGAAAACAGAGCAAATATGAAATATGTCAATTTATTGGCAGGGGCCTAATAATGATGAAACTAGAAAGACAAGCAATATGAATGGCTGTGGTGGTATCTTACCCTTTCCTTCACTTGATTTAGCTGGTTAGTTATATCCCCTGAGGGGCTGTTGGTTTTTAATTCATCTATATCATTTTTATTTATTTTAACCTGGAAGAAGCACATGAATTCTGTGTAAATGTTGAGTTATTGTTTTAAGAATGGAAAGTGTGATATTAAATCTGAGCAATCCAGCTAAAGCACTCAGAACACATGATCAAATCTGGAAAAATACTGAGTGGGTTTTTTTTTTCCAAAAACAATTCAAGTTTAAAGTCTGGACAAATTTTTCTATCCAACAGAAGTCAGTCCTTACCTGATCCAGGACCTGTGTGAGGTCCTCAGACCCTACTTTAACACTCCCTGAGCCAGTTGTCTGGAAACGGATGTCTTTATTATCTCCGGTGGAGAATATGAGATGCCCGTTGTCCGACACCATACGTGGCCTATTGGAAGCACCACAAGCATAATCACATACAATTGTTGGCCTTGTTTAATCAACGCATGTAATGGTGATGAGAAGGGTAACTTTTTCTGGAAATAAAATAAATAAATAAACTGAGGAAAACAAATGCTGTTGATTTCCAACTCAATCGTTTGATCACCAAATGAACAGTTTAAATCAAGAGGCTGTTCAACAAATCAAATCACTTGTGACACAATATGGCTTTAACACCTAGGCATACATGAGTAGGATCAGTCCATGCAGCTTTATGCCAGCATTGGATATTTCAGCTATGTTATTAGCTTTTAGCGTTCACAGATCATAGTTTACTAGGCCTACATATAATATGGCAGCATTTACAAGTAGGAGAATGAACAACTCATTGTTGCCAATTAAAGCAATGTTAATAAAAGCCTATGTATTACATGAATTTCTAGTTAAATAGTCAGTTATAAAATAGATTTCAGTAACGAGAACCAGTCTTGTCGCCTGCAGTTGATTTGAAACAAAATAGTAGACTTTCAAGACTATAAAGAAGACTATAATCCTCTTAGTGATACATGACAGGAAATTCAACATTCATGTCAAAATTCAAGACAATTATAGAATTTCTAGAAATTTCAATATTCTAGAAAAACTTGGACCGATTCTTTTTGTACAGTAATTTGTACTTTTATCAAAAGGCTGGCAAATTGGTCCACAATGAGAATTTACTCATGAAAAGCATGAAAAATAAACCATAAAACCAGTAAACCATAATGAAAAATGGTAGGCCAACTGTATGTAGGATTTTGCATACATATAACCATCAAAATTTAAGAGCCATAGAACTTGTTTCACAAGAATCACCCATCACCATTCACCCATAAACACAGTTTGTCACTGTATGCAGTTAACAGCTTGTGTAAGTTCTAGGTTTATGACTACATGGCAATAAAAATGAAACCCAAAGACATGATACCAATGTGATGCCCATTCTGACCTTTCTGATGCATGATACAAAAAAAAAATCAGCAGCAACCCTTTCAAATTTGTTTTTGCAAATTAGTATTTTAACTATTATTTATTTGTAACTACAGTAATTCCATTGGTACAGTAGACATTTGCCAAACACATTCTTCCGGTAACTAACTGGCAAAAAAAAAAAGTGGTTTTTATGTACGTTGATAAATGTGTAAGCATCAATCTTCATATGACATTCATTTCAATTAATCAATAAAATCTGAATATGAAATAGTTTGCAGTTGTAGTGACAGAAGTCATACAACCCTGTTAGAGTAACAATTCAATAAACTCAAACTCACACTGAGCCTTCAAAAGCGATCATATTAGAAAAGTAACATGACTCATATTGAAAAACCAAATCTCACTGCTTTCTTAATTGATTGATGGGTATTCCAAATAGATGGTTAAGTGATAAACCTGGGAAGTTGTGCTAGAGGAAGTGGCTAACTCTGCTGACTGAGTTTAGTTAAGATAAACTCTGCAGACTGTGTTTAGTTAAGAGGATGAGGACCTCAGGCTCTGCTAATACAGTAGCATGCTCACCACTACCTCAGGCCAGGTTTGCACTTCACCATCTCTCCTTGGAATAGCCCACAGGAGGTGTAATTCTGCCAACTCACTGGTCACTGCGGATGTCTCTCTTGCTGCGCCCCTGGGTCTGCTGGCCCTGCTCACACTGGAGTCCCGTGAGGAAGAGGAAGGTGAAGAGGAGCCACGCTAGCCGCTGTGTCTGAGCCATGCTGAGAGAGAGAGAGCTGCTCTCAGGACGCTCTTCAGACACTTCTGCAGGCCGGCCCCAAACCTACAGCCTAATGCCCCTCACACTCCACAGTGCCCTTTGCCCCCCTCCAATGCCCTTCCACCTGCCACAAACATCCCATAATCGTGAGACGGGAGGAGGAGAGGCAGCCCTGCACTGCTATAACGCTTTATTGGGTTACTGTCTGCAGTCCATCACATGATTTTTGGAGATGAGTAACCAACTTAAATGCCCAGGCCTGCAGTGGAGGAGGGTGACACGAACTCCTGTTGTAGCTGCCTGGCCTTGTGAGAGGTTATGGGACTGAAGCATTGCTTTCCTTGTGTCGTTACAAAATGCTCTTGCAATGGATAAATCATAGACTGTATTGTATAAACATTAATGATGGGTAAAATATTCACTTTTTTATTAAATTATTCAACCATATTTGCCAGACCATGGATTCCCATAGTTGTTTCTGTACAATATACAAAACGTTTGACAGAAGACTTAATACACTCTGGACATGCACCGGAGAAAATAAATGTTCACTGAAAAGTCCTTTTTGCTTTCCATTCCATAGTGATAAAAGAAGTGTCCATGATGTCCAAATCCATGATTTTGTTGTTAATTCCACTGATCCCACAAGCTGAGTTCTGGTCATGACAGCATCAGTTTGATGAGTTGGGCCACCACATGGACATTCAGACTGTTCCCTAGAACCCGGTAACGCTGTTTCACTGAGATATCCTCTGGGAATGCTGAGGACACAGACACATACAAGCATAGGTTAGTTCAAAGACTGAAACCGGTGTAGAGGATATCAATATAGCACAGGTCACTGGCACCACAGTGCATAAAAATTTGTTGCTTTATTTATTTAATTTTTTTTGTCAACTTCTATTGGATAGAGCAAAATCATTATAATACCCATTCTCAAATAGGCCCTTGTTCAAGCCAAATTGGGGTTGTGTTATTTGATCTACCAAGACAAGTCATTGATGGTGATCATCTGAAGGTTGTGGTCAGTAATCGCTACAGGAACTCAGACAGGAGAAGGGAAAGAGGAGAGACGTGGTTCATATGCTGACTGGCAGCTCTCTCATAGGGAATCAATGCGGCTTTCCTCAATACAAAACCGATACTCAGATTCCTCTTTCCTCTCCTCCTCTGTGGAAGTACACACAAAAGCTTTCTGGACCTCCCCAAGGGACTACCACTGGGACTGGCTCACACACCATCCAGATCTACTGCACCACAGACAATGGGCTTCACTATGTAATTATAACATCAGTCCACTCGAGAAATAAAGTATCCTTTTCTCACAAGCCCTTTAATTCATCAGGGCCTTATTTCAGTTTTATTTTTACCACCTCATGTCTATTTCATGTACATTTCCTCTCATCTTAGGGATGTTGGTTTTGTGATGTTCTTAACAAGAGAAATGAGCAGTTTTGAGAGGAAAGGTGAGGGTCTCTGCACCATGGAAGCCTTGCCTTTCTGTCCAGTCACATAAAAACCTATTTAACCCATCATTTGCAAACTCTGGCAAATTCCATGGAGGTCATAATACACTTGGTTATTGTTTAACCTACACCAGAGCTCAGAGACAATTAGAACAAGGCATCAGAATTGACAACACTACTTTGCTATGAACTAGTGTTGTCAAGCGATTAAAAAACATCTGATTAATCACAACATTTTGCCATGATTAATCATGCTAAATCACTTTTAATTGCAACTCATTTCGTCCAGCAAGAATTTGGATGCTAGGGTATGTTGGACCCTTATTTTGCCCTGGTAAGACCCTGATGCTAAATAGTTGGCTTTGTTTTTTTTTTCAAATGGGGCAATTCACACATATCCCTAACCCCCACAGATTGCCCAAACATCAACCCACTGCTGTTGTTGGACATTCAGGAGCTAGGTCATAATCTTTGTGTAATTTGACTTAATAACCTAGCCATTTCCTATCTGAAATTGAACATAATATATGCCATGAAAGTAAAACCTTATCCATCATGATTAATCTGAGTTAATTTTTTAATCTGAGTTATTTTTTTTTGGATTAATCATTTGAGTTAAAGCGTTAATTTTGCCTGCACTACTACGAACCTTAGCATAAAATAGCTAGACATAAAAACTTTAAGACAAAGCCTGAGGGAAAAAATCTGTCATAGGATATGGCTTCTGTGTGCACTATCTAAATACAATTACCTGAATCAACACAAGACAAATACCTAAAAAACACCTCAGACAAAATCTGATCCAAAAAAGGAGTTACTGTACCCATTTAATCAGTGCTTCTGTGGTTTCATATACCGGTAATGTTGTAACAATATGCCTGTGACGTGTGTCTTTGTGTGTGTGTTAGTGTGTAACTCACTAAAATCAGCGGGAAAGCCCATGAGATTGGCAATCTCTCTGGGAGAGAAGTAGCGCAGTTTAAGCTTCTGTAGTCGCCTCAGCTTCTCCTCCTCTGGCTGCTCTTCCAGGGAGCGAAAGGCCTCCTCCATGTCCTCCTCCACGCAGGAGTGAAGCACTGAGCCGGTGCCCTCCACATAGTGGCCATACCTGCAACACAAACCACACAAGGATACTGACTGGAAATCTAATGCTGATTTTTTTTAATAATGCAGTCAATTTACCACTTTACCTGAACATATACTCTGTAGACATTCAGCTTTTTTCATTCAGTTTGAGCAAAGAAATTTGTAAAAAAAAATACTATTTGCACAGAATTGAGGAATGGACACATCATTGCAAAATTCATGACATGATTCAACAACATGATTCAACTACACAGTTACATGGAATGATCTGACTGTATTCACAATGGCAGTCGAGGACACTTGAAGTCTTTCACCTTCACCAAGATCTAGGTCTGCATTTTTACCACTCATAAAAGTCACATGCAGTATCTTTTGCAGTGTATGAAAGCGGCTATGTAGATTAATCATACCCTTTAGTAAAACACACAGATCGTCTACACGTCGGCCGCACAATGTCCATGAGTAGGGCGTAGCGCAGTAGGGTTTTAGGGGGGAGCAAGTATTGCCCCATGTCCCCTCCGCCACCTTCTCCTTGGTCATCCAGGAACTCCTCAATCCTCCTGACTGACTCATCGCTGTTCTGGTCCATCTTCCTCTGGGCATCCTGTGCGGTCTCCAGCTTGTACAAGATGGGCCCATCTTCTCCATTTGAACCACTTACACACTCAGAAGGACAATCTGGCTGGATGGGCTTTTCTGAAGCAGCACTATTACCAGACAATGTTGGAAAGCTTTCCAAAATCTGCAAAAGCAAAACACAACACCACATAACTTCATTGTATTTATCAAACATAGAACTGCTTAAAAAAATGAACTGCTTACAAGTAATAACCATTTTAAAATGTTGATTGTTGTCTCTCAAGCATAACTCAAGACAATTTAACACTACCTCTGAGCTTGTCTGGAATGTGAAGGAATCTGGAGGTGCTTTTGCGATGAGAAAATAGCGCAGTCTTGAGTTTGGGATTCCAAGCTGTGAACCAGTCACACGTCAGCACTTGATTTACTGCACAATTCAACCAAGTGACCTCCAACATGCACCATCAATACAACCTCAGAAAGAGTAATAGAGCATATAAATATAATAGAATATTTAAATAAATGTGATTTTATCAATTGCCCTGACATTTCACTTGATGTGAGCCTACTTACACATGTGGGTGAGAGCAGGAATTCTTGGAAGCTGTAGCCACAATCCTTGAGTGTCTTCAGGAGAGCCTCTCTGTTAACAGTTTCATCGGGCAAATAATGAATTGAGAAATAAAAACAATCTCTCTATGTGGTTGACCAGTTTACATGAGAGACCAAAGGAAACAACTTCATTGCCATGTTTATTATATGTCTAACAAATGTGTCAATGAGGGGGAGGGTTTTACATTAAACGTCTTTCTTTTCAATGAAGGCTTACTGTAATAATAATGGTTTGATACAAATCTCATTCTAATAGAGAAACTGCACTTTTAATGAGTAGTTTCAATTAAAGATGTCAGGGAACAATCAGATTTATTCACACAAGTGTACAATGACAAAGGCAACTAAAAAGAGAACATCCTGTACTGGGACCCCATTGGCTGACATCTGAGTTTCCATGGTAACCACATTCTCTCCCCCTCCCTACTCCCCGGCCCAAGTAAAGGAAAGAAGGAAACACCCCAGTCTCCCATGGTTACCTTGCACTGGAGGTCTCAAAACCTTTCACATTCTCAAGCAAAATAAAGCGTGGCAGTTTGCTTAGCCTGTAAAGAGACAGACCGGTCATTTATCCACCATTCTCTCATCATTCTCTCAAACTGAGGTAAAAAGTTGAGTGTCTAATATAAAACATGGTTTATGGCACTGATGGGAAATAACTATGAGAACACCTACACAGCAGTTGTGTCTTTAGACTAGGAAAACGTATATACAAGAGGACAACTTGAACTCACTGACCTTGGCAGAAGGTCAAGGATGTACAGGAAGCTTTTTGCCCTTGGGTCAGATACATCACCTTGCAAACCTATGCTGTGAAATAGATAGAGCAATCTATTTATTAGAGCTGCTATGTTGAACAGTCTGGCTATGTATCATAATTTACCACAGAAGGCTGTAGACATGAAAGTTTTCACACTAAATGATGGCATTTAGACCATATAGCATATAACCATTATTTGAAATAAATTAAAGGTGGGGTATGTGATCAGGAAGAACAGATTGTGAACACTAGGCAATCGAAAAGAGACAATTCAGAAGTCCAATCCCCTGTCTTCAGATTTCCCCTGAAGCCACACCTCCAGAGTATAGGAACGAATGGGGAGGGGGAGGGACAAACGGCAGTTGGGTTTGACAGACTTATCACCATCCAATCATTTTTGCTGGTTCCTTAAAATGATTGGATGTTGTTTTTCCTGTCCTGCTCATTCCACAGGTGACTAACAAATTCTATTTTTGTGTTGGAGGATTTCATCAATTGTTTGCAATCGAGGTGTAAATGTCATTTTAAGCAATATACTAAAAACCAGGAAAGCATCACATACCCCACCTTTAACAACACCATCTGTTTTATGATCCCTACTTCTCAGTCATATAACCTACCGTGTGAAGGGCTGGCAGGGGGGACTCATTAATATCATGTCAAATCCCAATTTGTCAAACTCATTTAAAGTGATGCCCTAGGAACAAAAACAAGACATGTCAGGTATTTCATCTGCTAATCCTAGTCATGTAGGCCTATAGTGTACACACCTGGCGTAAAAATGGCTGCTATTTCCAGTGGCCTATAGCCTACAACTCTAGATGTACCCTAGTGGTAGCAAATTGATTTGCTCTAGCCATGAACCACATGGAACCGTTGGATTCAGACATTGGTGGTGTCCAGCCAATCACAACAGGGAGTCCTTGGGCGGGCTTAGTGTTGTTGAGCTTGTTCGCTACTCTGATTGGTTGTAGCCAGAGCCATACTAACTGTTTTCTATGGCTCTGGTTGTTCAAAGATTCCGCCCAAAGGATCTATCCATCATGGCTGACAAGTTGTCTGGCTTGTCTAGCTAAGTAGCCTACATATTTGAGGAAAGACAAATCTAGACCTTGTTAAACTGTCACCTTAATTAACTCTGTTGTACAAGTCTTTCTTGTTATGTATGCTAAGAAAAAAGAAAAAATGGCAAAGAAAATCCATGAGACCAATGAATCCCTTTCAACTGCCTTAATCCTTCCCGACATTGATGACAGAAATAGAGCTACATGAGGAGGCTATTGTTGTTCTTCAGTGTGGAGAGGGAGGAGAGAGTGTGTGTGTGTGTGTGTGTGTGTGTGTGTTACGGAAGTTTAGTGGTGTGTAATTATCAGCTTCAGCTGACAATGCAAACTACAAGGAACCTTTACCCAACACTTAACATCCAGTTATTCTTTTACTCAAAACATCATATTACAGCTTGTGTCATGAGATTTGTTGGGATAGGTAAAACAGGAAAACTTAGCCTAATGTTTTAATGTGTATAACCTTGTGAAACACTATTTTAACAATCTTTTTTTGAGTGGAAATCAGAGGCATTTAAAATAAAGTTAGCCTTTTTAGGGCATCTTGCTTTTAAAATATCACATGAAATTAGTTGCATTAGTCTTGGCTCTCTTACACTTTTTTTGAACATTGAGTACTGACTCACCTCAATGGTCTTAGACCATAAAGTTGTATTGGGGAAGTTGTGTTTATAAATCTGATTGGCTGTTGTATTGACATCCACGGCAGCCACTACTTCAGCTGTAACTTCACTCTCTGAAAGGTTTGGGCAAACATAGCAATATTTTAACAATTTAGCAATATGTTCAGTGGGTAGGATACAACACGGTCACATATCCATTCATTCATTCATTCTATCATTACATTGGATCTGACCATAAATGAAAATGCAAGTAACGTTATAACTTAGTTAAATTTGGATGCTGACGATTTGTCCATGAGAAAGTAGAGTAACAACATAATGATTTCCAAGGTGAAAACAATATAGGCCTAACAATGTTTTCTCAGTAACGTTAACTTATTTGCTTCCTTACAGGAAACAGTGACACCTGTTGTAATTCCACCCAAGGTGTAACATGTGAGGTCTATGATGTGATAAGGTTGCTTGCTTGCGCCGCTGGGAACTCGGCTACTCTTTTAATAAGCTCGTTCGTGTTCAGAGTCGGTACAGCTACAGGCATGTAGCCAGAGCCAGCGAGATCTACTGGATCAATACGTCGGTGGGAGCTGGAAAAGCATGGGGGACAAGGTGGACAACACAGCTGCAGCTGGCTGAAGCCATACAACACGTGAACATGGACGTGATGTCAGGAGATATCGCGGAAGTTTGTTTGCACTGAAAACAGCTTGAATCCCCTCATATTCACCATTAACATGAATCGTGATAACTGGCTGAAATAAATCATATAATGTTGCTTAAATAAATTATTGTTGCAATGCAAGAGGAACAGAGTTGTGTTTGAAGGTGTTTTGTTAAAAATAGTAATGTGGTATGAAATGCTTATTTGAGATGGCAAACCAAGCCATGCTGGAGAGCAATAAGGCTATTTCATTGGGGGAAACTTGCATACTGCTTAGCAGAAGCTCATTCAAATAAGCCCATTTTCAGTGAGTACAACGTGGTTGGTGTCATATTTGTCATGAGGAGTTTCAAACCAATCGGAATAATGAGTTTACTGTCATGGGGGTGGGATGCATCCTCTTGCAGCCGAGCAAAAGGAGATGCGAGGTTTCGACTGCAGCCGCCTTGTTACCGCGAGTTTTGAGTGACGTGCTGTGGGCGATATTTTGGTGACGCATTCACAAGCTTGGTGAACGTCCACGCTCGGAAGTCGGACACCGCGTCTAACCACAATGCATCGCGTGTGGCTGCAGGCCGGCTGAAGGCGGCTGTAGGCGGCTTCTACATCTCAAACACGCCTAATGACTGTCTATCATGACTGACTATCATGACCACTGCTCCAGACATGCGTCACGCTTCGATATTATTCTCAGCACACTCCCGTCCCGGATTGACCATAATCTAAGCCCGCACATTATAAATGTTAATCAAGTCATGTTTCCTTTCTGCTAACGTCAGTTAAGGTTAACTTTAGACTCGATAATCATGCTAAGTTGAACGCCCCCTGCTTTCCTGCATTTCGGTAACGTAGGCTACCGTAGCTTGTAGCCTACGTTTAATTTAATTTTATTAAAACAAACTTGCCTTTCAACGCATAGTGCATTCCGCCTATTCCACTGTATAGTTCTAACACACGCAGACAATCCATTTTCATCCGTAAACAGTCTGAACAAGCTCATTTGTAAGTTGCCGACTGGTTGCCGACTTGTAAACAGTAACACGTGGGTGCGCTTCAAGCTACACTTCCGTCTGGATACAAGAGCCAAAACAAAGGTTCCTATGACGCGCACTGCCAAATAAGATATGCAATGTTAACCCTATATTATGCATAGTGCACAGTGAATGTGAGTGGCTTTTTTTCAGAATGAGACTAAATGCAATCAACATTTGAGCGTGTGTAGATAGCTATAGCCTAGGTATAGGCTTCGTAAGCTATAGGGTACTGTAGCCTATGATTTCACAAGACTGTTATTTAGTCTATTCTCGAAATAGGATATTAATAGGATTTTTTTTTTTTTTTGTGCATAGGAAATCGTACGGAAATCAGACTTCACACAGGAAATGCCACAGGCCTAGACAATTTCAGAATTTGCTCAGACAACTTAACCAGAGCGGTATAGAAACACTCTCTATGGCTCTGGGCCTGTCTAAATTAGATCACAAATCAACAAGGCATACAGAATCAAATTTGACTTAAATGGATGTACAAAAATATCCAATGCGCTACATCCATGGATAGGGTTTAATAAATAAATAAATAAACTTTAATTATTTGATTTATATTTATTTATTTATTCATTTATTTATTTAGGCTACATTACATTACAGACCCCACCTGCCTTTTGTCCAGGCAGGGAGACTTTCTTGCCCCACCCAAGCCTTAGTACACCCACTGCGTAAAGCTCTGCGTAAGAGCAGTGGTCATTAAGTTTTTGGAGCCACATTACAGGCTGCTGGTTCTGTCAGTCACCCACTCTGCACCGTTATGTTATTTGCATAGGGAGGGGAGTATAAATCCGCTCACAAGCTCAAGCATCAGTGTTGCTGGGGCAGTAGCAGATTTGAGCGTGCAGACCGCAGGTAGAACGGAAGTCTAAAAGATAAAATCGAGAAGTAACTTAGACCCTGAAGGATTATAAAATGTCACGGTCTACGGTCCCGTCCTCTTATAACAGGATGTTCGGTCGGACCGACCAGCGGCCCTCCACGGCTCGTTCTACTTACTCAAGTCGCCAGTACTCCAGTCCCGTACGCTCTTCCCGGACATCCTACAGCGTGTCGTCCGCTCCCCCTAGCATCTTTGCCAGCAAGACCGTCAGGCTCCGTAGTAGTGCGCCCATGCTCAAACTCAGCAGCGATACCGTGGACTTTGCTCTCTCCGATGCCGTCAACACGGAGTTCAAAGCCAACCGGACTAATGAGAAGGCAGAGATGCAACACCTCAACGACAGATTTGCCAGCTACATCGACAAAGTTCGGTTCCTGGAGCAACAGAACAAGATTCTCATCGCAGAGTTGGAACAGCTTAAGGGTAAAGGCATGTCCCGTGTCGGGGATCTGTATGAGGAAGAGATGAGAGAGTTGCGCCGTCAGGTGGACCAGATTACCAACGAGAAGTCCAGAGTCGAGATGGACCGGGACAATATGGCAGATGACATCCAGAGGCTCCGTGAGAAGTATGCATTGGTCTACTATTGTAACGACTAGCCTGTTTCCCACCATGAAAGTGTGCGCAGATTTTGTCCTGTGCTGTTATGTTATAAAAAAAAAGAATGTGCATTGCTTGGTTTTGCTATGCTTCAAATTCTGCTCTGTTTGAGAAAATAGCCTGCAACTTATATATTTATATACTAATATTATTTTTTTAGTACTACTGCCCTAATGTTTTAAATTGTAAATAAATGGGTTGCCTATAGAAATATGACTTCTTTGTTAAGGCACATGTGCTTAGGACCATATGAGTAGGTTAGTTCACTGCACATAAGTAGAAGTGGGTGTGGCTCATAGAACACTCTAATTCTGTCAGATGTCATTTGCAGGCTACAGGATGAGATTCTTCAGAGAGAAGATGCTGAAAACAACCTTCAAGGCTTCAGACAGGTGTGTCATGGCAGGGGGGAGATTTTAAAATGATTTTTGTGGGGTTCACACTTTGAGTAGTTGCTGTTATTCTGGCTGGTGTATTGTCCTTTAACCTGGCTGGTGAATTGTTGCCTTTTATTTTTGCTGGGTGTCTCCCTCGAAATTTTTGAGCAAGTACAATGAATGGGGAAAATAAAAGTTTGAGAGTGCTGTTGACCCATACTTCCAATGGAGAGCTGGATAGAACTGAAATGCACTAAGCACTGATGTAGATTCTCAAGGAGTGTGCAAAGTGCAGACATCTGTTGGGGGCTGTGCAAGTGAGGGTGACGCCCAGCACCCAAAAGCGTCAGAGACAGGCAGGATCTGACCAGGCTGCCACCCAACATTGGCTTCACAAGTGGAGTTTAAAGGGCTGCTTTGTGGCAGCAGGAAAGCGGCTTCTCCGCCGGCATTGTTTCAGAGCTGATGAAGAGGGGGGTTGTGGAAAGATGACAAAGCAAGCTGTTGTTCTGTGTGTGTGTGTGTGTGTGTGTGTGTGTGTGTGTGTGTGTGTGTGTGTGTGTGTGGTGTGGGTGGGGGGGGGGGGGGGTGCGAAAAAGCATAAACAGTGAACTAAATGCCTTGACTATTGTCTGTTAAGAGGGGCTACAGATTAGAGCAAGCTGCTGACTTTGTGAGGAAATGTACTGGCTAACTGAGCTAACCAGGCGTCCATTTCCCAAAAGCATAGTAGCTAACACAGTTAGCAACTTTGTTGGTTGCAATGCAATTTCCCACTGCCAACTGAGTAAGTTGCTAACTGGTTAGCAACTATGCTTTTGGGAAACTGACACCAGAATCTAACAGCAGCAAAAAGTTTTGTACATATAGCCTAAACAAATTGTTATTGATCCAGATCTGTACAATACTACTGTACTATTTTGGTGCTTCCTGTGGCTGTGTCCATGATACTGATGTTTTTCCCATGTAACAACGGCAGACCATTGAGTCACAGTGGTGATGCTTAACTTTACCTTTGTCTTGATCATTTTTCTAGGAAGTGTGTCACCATTTGATCTAGGTTAGGTTACATCTCTCTGAAGATCTGTGGGCCTAGAGTATATCACCAAAGACTCATAAGTCACATAATTAATGTGCAGTAGATTAGAATGTCAGTGGTTGAAAATTTCTAATCAAACCTCTTCTGAATTGTGTCTAACTTTCATACTCTGTTGGTGTTCCATTTGTGTGTGTGTGTGTGTGTGTGTGTGTGTGGGGGGTGGGGTGGGGGTTGGATATGTGTGATGTAGGACGTGGATAATGCGGCACTGGCCCGACTTGACCTGGAGAGGAAGGTGGAGTCCCTGCAAGAGGAGATCATCTTCTTGAAGAAGCTTCACGACGAGGTGAGTGAGGACATGTCATGCACACAGCCAGCCATGCAGCCAACAGCCAGGGCAAGCAGGCAGCCTTCCTCTTGCACCTCTCCAGCCACCTGACACAGACGATGTCTGTCTGTCTGTCTCAGGGCTCTCCTGGAGCTAGCTGGCATGGGTCAGCCACTGGCTAACACTCTCACCCGGGAGCTGAGAGGATAATGAGATTGCGGGGGAGAGTGGGTGGGGCATTGCCATGGTGATTACACACTCAACGGAAGCGGCAGTATTATGTCAAGGGGATAAGGAAGGAAGGAAGGCAGCTATCTTCCTGAGAGAGGACTGCTAATGTATAAGATTACACGCAGGAAATACACGGGACATGAGGCCATTTCAATTCATTTTATGGGATGTGAAGCTATTGGCCATTTTGCAAAGTACTTATAGTGATAGAGTGGCACTGTTTTGTCTCATTACTTTTGTCTGTAAGGCAAAACTTAAGTGAATGTATCAATCATTTTTTTCTACAGACATTCTATTATCTGCAAGTGAAAATTTTCTTCTTACATTCTAGAATATTCTGACACCCTCCCCCCTCTCTCTCTCACACACTTTCTCTCTCTCTCTCTCTCTCTCTCTCTCTGTCTCTTCCTGTCTGTGCCACTTTGCCCTTGCAGGAGCTAGGCGATCTCCAGGTCCAAATCCAGCAGTCGCACATTCAGATTGACATGGAAGTGGCGAAACCTGACCTCACCTCTGCCCTTAGGGATGTCAGGATGCAGTATGAGACGCTGGCTACTAAGAACCTCCAGGAGTCAGAGGATTGGTACAAGTCCAAAGTAAGTGTGTGTATGTCAGCAGCACTCACATAATGCACAGGATCAGTGTCTCCAGAGACTCTGTGTGGGACACATCCTAGTGGCCTCCCCTGGAGAACGTGGCCTTAAAGTGTGGAGCAGATGGTGAGCTTTGGGCCACTGGCCCACGAAGGACATCTGGACACGCACTCACTCCGCTCTGTGAGAACAAAAGGCATTTCCAACCCCCACCTTTAAAAAAGAGCAGCCTAATTAGGTTATTGATTGGCTCCATTGATTTGCTATCTCAGCCTCAGATCACATTGAGAGGTGAAAGTGTGGCCTGCAAAGAGCCTGCTGTCGTGATCTTTTGTCTGCCAGCGTGATGCTAAGGAATTAAATGGTGGCATTTTTCCAACGGAGGAGATCAAACCTTTTTAGCATGTGTAATCCAAGGAGTGTGTGTGTGTGTGTGTGTGTGTAAGTTCTTATGCTGCTCTGTCCTTCAGTATCTAACAGTTCTGTCTATATTTTCAAATGCATATAGGGAACAAAACTAGCCTTCTATTATTACACTCACTTAGACCAAAAATTTACCCTCTGTGATGCTGAAGACTAGTGTAGTGTAGTGTGGTAAGCTGTGGTAACATTAATAGCTTCATGTGTCCAAAATGCTATTGAAAAGCTGTGGTAACATGATAGCTTCAAAATGATATTCGACTTGAAAGATGATCGATATATGACAGATTGATGATTTTATCCTCTCTATTCTCCCTTTTCTCTTCTCCTTCTCCTGACCTCTTGCTGTGTAGTTTGCAGACCTGTCTGATGCCGCTGCTCGTAATAATGACGCCATCCGTCTGGCCAAGCAAGAAGCCAATGACTATCGCCGGCAGGTGCAGGCTCTCACCTGTGAGGTCGATGCCCTGAAAGGCACGGTGAGTCATCCACCACCTCCACCCACAGGCAGTAATTTTTGTAACAAGCCACAGCTACAGCCACCACTGGAGCGGAAAGAAGTGTCCCAAAAGAGATGTTGTGAATTTGGAGGGTGGAGGAGCTTGCTAAATTTGAGCATGTACTGTCGAGTCAGTCTTACGCAACACAAATGTAGCTTTGTCACGGTTATGAGCAACGTGAGAGAGAAAGAGATGAGCGAGTCAAGGACTCTTAAAAAATGAAATTGTAATAGTGCAGCAGTTATTGAAAAATCCATTCATAAAACAACGAATAACTGTTGTTGTTAACTGTATGTTTATTTTTTTGCCTTCAGAATGAGTCACTGGAACGTCAGATGAGGGAGATGGAAGATGGCTTCTCCAATGAAGCCGGTGGTTACCAGGACAATATCATTCGTCTGGAAGAAGACATCCGCAACATGAAGGATGAGATGGCACGTCACCTGCGCGAGTACCAGGATCTGCTGAATGTCAAGATGGCGCTGGACATTGAGATTGCCACTTACAGGAAGCTGCTGGAGGGTGAAGAGAGCAGGTGAGACGCTGGCATATCATGTCCGTATTGTATACAGGACAATGCATTTAGTGACCATAAGCACATTTACTGCTGCTATGGTTTTATGGTTGTGGTATCGCTCCCCTGACAATTGGGCAACCTGGGTTTGATTCCAAAACCACACTTTGTGAGTCCATGTTGCTTTGGATAAGGTGTCTGCTTAACAGGATTACGAGTCAACTTCACTTTATTTTCAGTTTCTGTCTTTCAAGTCCTCACCCTTGCTCTTTTTTTCCTTTTCAGAATCACCACTCCACTACCTAACTTCTCTTCTTTTAACTTAAGAGGTTGGTATTGATGATTATTGACGCACAGAAATCACGCTACACCCTCTCTTTCTGTCAGAGATCCACAGACTACAGGGCAGTTGTGCTGTAGCAGTGTTGCATAGCAGGATAGGTCAGACCTAGTTTTAAGGCCATAGCTTTTAAAAACTTCTGAATTATATATGAGACACAGAAGTCTGCAGCAAGAGTGATGTAACGCTGTGGGGGAAAAGTGATTAGCCTTCTTGTGCTCCACAGTAGTCTCTATCATCAGAGGTTACAGACAAAACACAGCCATCTCACATATTTCTCCTTGTTTTAAGAGTCTATGATGGAGGTCAGACCAATGTTGGACACCATGCAGAAGAAGGTGCTGATCAAGACCATTGAGACAAGAGATGGAGAAGTAAGTACTTCTACAGCATCAACACCAGAGCATTTAAATCCATTACTATGACTCTGCAATGTTGACTGGTGCGTGTGTTTAGTGCCTGTTCTATCCTCCTGAGTTTCACACACCCATTTCTATCTTTTGTCTCTGCTGTGACATTGTTTTGTCCCCGCTAAGTGTCTCTATCTGTCTGAATCCCTCAATCCCCACAGGTGATCAATGAGTCAACCCAGAACCACGATGACCTGGAGTGAGCAACACGTGTGTCCTGCGATGCAGGACAAGATAGGGGAGGATGGAGAGTCAGAGTAGGGTTTGGGGGAGGAAGGGAGAGAGGGAGGGAGGAAGGGAGAGAGGGAGGGAGGGAAGGGGCTGCATGTGGAGGCAAGAAATAGAGGGATCAAGGAACGTCTACACTTTTGTTGTTTATGTGGAAGTTTCACTTATAAGTCTACAAAAAAAGGAAAAAAAAATCTGAAAAAAAGTTTAAAAGCTTTAAAAGTGCCTTTTTTTGACACGCTAGAAAGATTGGACCAGTGTTTTGTTAGGGTAGAGCAAAGTAGACACTCTAGAGGAGCAAACAAACCAGCTTTACTGAATGTTTTTTGTTTACCACGCAGTCTCTAGTTTACCCTCCACACGTTAAGACCACAGCAATACTTTTGAGAGACCGTTTGTTTTTTACCGTTTACCATTTACCAAAATTCTAAATGAACAGAACAAATGTTTTGTGTGCACACACTATGACTGTCAGTGCTTCTACCAGTCAATAAACTTTTGAAAAAATCAATGTTTTGGAAACTCTTATTTGGCAGTGTAGCACAGTATACAGTGTGATAAGTGGTAATAATTAACTGCATGAAAAAGGCAGTTGCTAATAAATGGATTATGCTAACATGAGTTAAATGTCCATATGCGTACTAGTATGCTGCGGTATATATTTCTGCATTTACATGTACAGATATTTAGTATCTGCATCCCAGATAGAATTTGTCATGTGTCTATCAATCTTGCAAGATATGGTCTGTGATGCAGATGATGTACTGATTAACTATTTATTGCCCTTTGGAAAAGAAACAAAGATAATGCTTCATGCTTTAAAGGCATGAATATTTTCTGTTGTGAGACATTAAAGGGATATCTTACTGAAGATGTGATGATGCCTCAACACATGGGCATTTCTGCAAGAATCTACCAGTGGCACTGAGGAAAAACCTTTAAGCATGAAATTTGACCAGAATCCAAAATGGCATTCCGTGGTTTAAAATAGCTTTCTTCTTGCCAAAGCCTCTCAAAGGGGAAACAAGTGAATGACCCCAGTTTCAACAAGTACCATTGTCATATGATGGAGCTTAAAGTATTTAATATTCCCCCAAAAAGGGATTAATAGCCTAGCTTCCTGGAGCGAAAAAAAAACAAAACGTAAATGCATAATACATTTTTATCACACACACACAAACAGAGATAGCATTTTGATGCACTTGAACTTGAACGTCGTGGCAATACTGATGTGTTCAACCTGCTCTGCATGAGTCTCCTCCAGCCTGGTCATGTGTTATTTATGCACTGTGTCTCCAGTGCAGATATCTCACCGTCTCAGGGAGAGGGGACAGAGAGGCCTGTGCTGATGACTCATGGGTGTAGGTCTATGTCCTACGAGCTGGAGATCGCAACATTGTGAAGAAATGTGCTACAGCCTTAACACACCCGACACCCATGAATGAATCTGGGGAAACAAATAATAACTAAAGATGTGCTGAACATGAACACATAGGCATGTGTCATGTGCAAATGTGCATGGGCATGTGTGTCCCCTCCAAAGGAATAATAAAGTAGGCTACTCTTCTTCAATTACATAGGGACACTGTATGAGAAGAGTATATGACTGATTAGATAACCCCAACTTCACTTGCACTGTTTGGTAAAAAAAAAAAAGAAAGAAAGAAGGTGCCTCTGGCCCCTCTCTATTACACTGTGATGTCTGCCAAAAATCAATAGGCCTATACATTGCTGGATATCATAATCTAATCACCAAGGCTGCAGGCAGACAGAGGACAGGCAGACTGGAGTAGGCTATCCTAATTCCTGTAGTGTACTGCCCTCTACTGGAAGAAAAAAATCGACACCGTTTTTAAAGAGTTGCCGAATTTGAATGGTCTGGGACAGACAGACGAGCGCTATTTTAGCAGAGAAATAATCGAATAGCTATTCATGTTCTGAATTGAATGCTTTTATAAATTCAAGGCGCAGTTTGAGACAGAGAATATGCTACTAGGC
This sequence comes from Sardinella longiceps, assembly GCA_027497455.2. Classification (NCBI taxonomy): domain Eukaryota; kingdom Metazoa; phylum Chordata; class Actinopteri; order Clupeiformes; family Clupeidae; genus Sardinella; species Sardinella longiceps. The sequence continues at coordinate 16,361,356 of JAODXP020000027.1, forward strand.
CTAATTGCTGGCCTAATCTACATAATTAGGCTATATAAGATAGGCCTATCAGAGAAATAAGGCTCGTGCTGTGTCATAGCCTAATGTTTAGGCTATGTATTATGCAGATATCTAATTTTTGCCAGTATAGTCTTATGCAATTATGTTACAATCCTTTTCTCAGCCACCCACCATAGGCTATAGCTTTGTCTGAAAAATTTATTGTCACAGGTCACGGCGGGTGCGCTGTGCCGGATCCTCGATCCTGAAACACAGGCAATGCCATGAGTTCAATATTTGATGTTTCCGTTCTTTCCCTGTGCTTTTAGCCAATCCAACCCATATCAGATGGGAGTTTGTTTACATCAGACTCCACTCCTAGGACCCTGGGTCAACCAAGTGGAAAACTGACATAGAAGTTTGTGTGGATGATGCTCTCTACGTAGGCCTACGACACGTTCTAGCCTACTAAATGAATCATAAAAAAATCGGAATGGAGAGGAAGTTAGCCTATGCTACGTGATTTACTAAAGGACTTGGATTTGCACTGGTGGCTGCATCCTGAACACTAGTTTCCACTAAATTGACAGCCTTATTCACCGTAAACAATGGGTTCGGTAACGTCAGCCTTAGACCAAACGGGGAACAATATTGTTGAAATTGATATGAATCCGGACCGACACAGGTGTTACTTTCGGCGGGAACATCACCTAAGCTCAAGTCAGGATTCGGGCAGCACGAGGGCGTCGCTCTCCGAGGTTCTGAATATGTCAAGATGCGGGAGAGTCGGACGAACCCTGAAGACAGTTTCGGTGACTCAAATGGGCAATGGTGGTAAGTGTGTGACTTGTCTGAACAAAGGTCTACGTATAACATTAAGCCAGATGTTACTAGTAGACTAGCCTAATGGTTATGGCGTGTTTACTTTTTGAAGTTGTGCACGTGCCGTAGCCTGCAGCCGTATCTGTTGCAAACTCCTGGATGATTTTGTAATGTCAGCTGAAGCTTGGTTTAACCAATAGGCCTATGCATAATCTTAAATTTGATATTTAACTCTTGACATTCACTTAACCTAATTCAAAGTTGCCCAGGTGTGTGTCCACTCCAATCACTTAGCGTTTTTGCTATGCCCTGCACTGCAGGGCTTGGTCAGGGACGTCACGTGAGTGTCTCCATCAGTGATAAATTTCACTCTTTTAGGCTATAGCCTAATATGGTGCACAATGAGTGAATGATCATGGGTGTTTTCACAACATTTTGGAAATATTCCCCAAAAGTATATAATAATATAATATATAATTATTATTGTAATAAATATAACATTTTACATGATTTGACACATGACATGGAATGAATTGAGTTTCTAAAGATAAAATATTTAGCTTAGCCTTATATTTAGCTTTGAAAGACAAAATAGGAAAACTCAGGAGGATTACTGGATTTACTAATAGTTAAACACCAAACACAGTCAAAACTCTGCATGTGGCTCACCGCAACTCCGACAGGCCGAACACCCCCCCATCAATAACTAAACTTAACTTAACTCTTGTGTTCTTCTACCCTTGTGCGGTCAGAACTTTAAATGCACTCGTGTGTGTGTGTGTGTGTGTGTGTGTGTGTGTGTGTGTGTGTGTGTCCACACTGTTGGTGCTGTTCATGTTGTGCACATTTTTGCTTCTTTTACTACCATACTCTGCCTCACTTGGCTCAATGATGATAACAGTCTTGAGCTTGAACTTGAACATGAGCAGGAGCAACAGTGTGGATACACACACACCGAATCACTCTCTCTCTCTCTCTCTCTCACACACACACACACACACACACACAGGCCTGCACACACACATGGGGGTGCATTTAAGGGTCTGACTGCCCAAGGGTAGTAGTTGTTCGTAAATCTGTTTATTTAGCAGTATCAAGGATCTGAACCTTTTCACAGAAGGGAAGCATTCTTAAAAAAAAGATGGGTTGAAGGTGTCTTATGATTGACCAGGCACTGTCTTTTGGCAGTTAGCCTACATGACAGGATGCTTTGTGACATGCAAGTTCAGCTTGAGGGCCCTCCATGATAGGTTATTATGATGAAAATTATTTTGTTTCATAGGCTAGGCCTTTAGGTAGCTGGTGAGGATGGATCATAGGTACCATCTTGTGGTTGAGAGTGAGATTGCAAGATTGTGATCACCATTGGAATGGTTTGGTAGTGGCTGACAGTTGATATGTGGTGGTTATGTGAAAGTTATATGTGGTATTGTTTTTTATGTTTGATGATATGTAAAGGTGGCCTAAACAGGTTTTATACTGGAATTGCACACATTACAAAGGTTATGATGAATAATCGTATTTTTTCTCCTTAATAGTACTAGTGTCAGACAGCGATACACATGCCTGTGATATAAACACAATTATTTTTACAGTAGCATTTGTTTTTGGTCGATTGCTCTCTTACATAATAGTAGTATTTTCTTGTTGGACTAAACTAATTGAATTAAATACATACAGCATATTAAGACTTTTGAGGTTTCCGTAAAGACAAGGTTTTCACCACAATAGGCCAGTCAAGAAAAAAATATTTTTAAATGTTTTTATGACTATTAAAATGCTGCATAGGGTCTCTTTAAATGACAATCTATTGCAAAGCTGCAGTACAAATATTGTTGTGTGTGTATACCATTGAGTAGTGTATCCTTGTGTGTGGGTAGACATAAATGCCTGGTTAGTGTGATAGTTGCTTTTCTGTGCCTGGTCTTTAGCCCCCGTGACCTCTTTTGTGGGAAGGTCAAACTTATGGCAGGAGAGAGGATGTTCTGCAGGGCTTCACGTCCATCCATACTCAGAGCCAATGGCAATCAGGCCTTTGGGTACGGTCTAGTGTGCTCGGCCCGGATTGACATACACCCACAGACCTCTGAGTAAATCATTTCAGAATGGCAGCAACTTGCCTCCTGGTGAACTGAATCCATTTCACATTACCCAGGTCGAAGGTCAAAGCCATTGGGTCTGGTTCCAGCTATAGGCACAATCTGCGCAGCACAATGCTATTTATCAGGTGTTTATTGCTTAAAAAATTGCTAAAGAATTAATGCTAAGGAATTTAGCGCTACTTTGGTTAAGTGAATCATTAGCTGGAAGCTGTAATCCCTTTGAGTAATGCAGCAGTAAGACAAGATTCCGTCAGCTATTTTAAAGTATTTTCTTTCAGACATTTATCCAGATAGATTCAATACCTTAAACCTTCCTGTGCTTAGCCAATAGTACATATCTGAAGCTCTAAGTATAAAGGAAGGGTTAGAGTTAGTGGAATAAAATGCTTCATCTTGCTACTCTGTACAACATATTGCAACAGTTGGTTGTGCAACTGTTCATGGCTTAATTCACACTACTTTTTCAGAGAACACAAAAATGCCATTCAAAAGCCATTATATATTAAATATGAATAAATATATTAAAACATTTGGGCAATTCCACGAAAAAGTCAACCTCACCTTAGAAATAAAAGTCTCATCTACATGTATGTAGGCCTACATTACAAAGTGTTTTCATTTAAATGAACTCTTTTTCTGTTTTCACCGAGGCGTCCTGTTTGGTATGAATGGAATAATATTTATTTAATGTAATATGTAAACTTCACAGACTTCATAGGAAATCTCCCATAAAAGCTTGCCCATTCATATCCTTAATGCAAATTGAAAGACTCATATTCCTATGATGTAACTCATGATATTATTTTTTATATATAAATAATATTAAATTATAATATAAATTGCCCATTTATATTTAGGTATGTATTTATGTCTATATAGTGTAAAAAGTCATTTAGAAAAACAAAAACAATATTGACACTTGTAGAGTATACTATTGTCCCTTTTTATTTTCTTGGGGGCTATTCAAGCGTACATGTAAAGACAATCACCCTGTAAAATGATATGCCATGCTCAAGGGTGAGTAAGAACGTTAAGGGAGTCACTCACTTGGCCTTTGTTACTGTAAAGGTTTTGAACACCCCTGACTCTTGCCTCTTTGAAAAGAGGTAAGGGAACACCAAGTGCTGATGATAGTGTACCTTCTCAGGTAACTCAGGTGTACTGGAGCTGGAAGAGGAGGTGTGGTTGTGTGGTGCTAAGAATAGGAATTGGTCTCTCTGACTAAGCTGATAGTTTCCCACTTCATAGCCTGGCTTGAGAAGCATGTTTGACAGGTTTATTCACATCCATTGCGTTATAGTTTTTTTCACTGCTTTCTCATTGTTAGGCTACACTGCTTTGCTGATTTTCTTGTCTTTGTCCATTACTAATGGGAGATGTGTACACACACATAAAAACTAGACTAGTCGTCATAGTTATCAAGGCACTAAAACAGTTACTACTTATTGCTGTTATGTCATGCAATACAGTAGGTTCTGATTCATTCTTATGTGATAGTAACACAACTACAGTATCTAACTGTGATGTCTTTTTTATAGTCTCATGTCATACTAACATTTTCTCAACTGGGCAAATCACAGCCTGAAATGAAAAGCAATTTAGTGTATAGTGATCTAACAACTGTTTGACGCTTTGGGTGTTTGAAAGATACTCACTACCTGTATTCTGTGTGCCCCGTTGCTATGGGAACCTGTGGTGATAAGAGCGCAGGAGGGAGTTTGAAGGGCCAAGGCCCTTTTGAATCGACTAGCTGCCGAGGAGGTATTGGTGCTAACTGGCAGATGGGAAGCCTTTGGAGTGCACAAACTCCCACTCACGAGCGCCGAGAGGGAGAGAGAGAGGGAGAGGGAGGGAAGTTAACCGAGTTGAACTCTGCATTGTGTGTATTTGAATGGTGTGTGGGCAAAGGTGCATCCGCAGCTCTCCACACAGTTCGCTAGCAACCATGTGATGCAATAACACACTGAGGCACTGCGCCTGTTGTTTTGCTCACATCTACAGCAGCTTTTGCTGTGAATTTACTGATGAGAACAGTACACACACACACACACACACACACACACACACACACACACATACAGTTCCTGCAGTCTACACTCTAAATAAGTGGATAACACTGGAGTATAAGTTACTGTGTATTTGTATATGAGACAGAAAAACAAGCTTTGAAAACATAACCTACTTCAGACAGACAAAATGTACTGTGATCTAGAGACAGCATTTTACAGTAACAGAAATACCAAGTGGACCCCATGCTGTTCGTTTCATCGTATTATGGTAATATTCTCTGTTTAATCAGTGAATCCTCTCACCATTTTAGTGAAGTGATTGACCTGTGACAGCTTGACAGCTTATTAGCCCTACTGTTTTAAAGTAATGTGGGCAACATGTTTCAGAGAGTTTGTCTCAGTTATAGGATGGCAGGCAAATAGAGTTTCCCTCGTCTAGCCATTGGTTTACTGTGAGTTTATGTGAGTTGTCGTTATGTCAGCACTCTTGGTCATTTTCCTCTGAAAACATTTGTATGCATTTTTCTTGTTAATGGTGCTCTGTGGTGGGCTTTAGTTGAAAGTATCAAAAAAGTAGAAATGCAACAAGTGTAGTTTGAGCGTATTACGTATTGACTTTTAAGTCGAGAATGCCCAATTTCTGTGTTGTCCAGATATACACTGAAGTCAGTAAAACCAACTCTTTGATAGAGTGTCATAATCTATCATATGTGGCCACTGTATTAAATACTATACAGTTGATTGCTAAAGCTGCATTCAAGACTCGCCATACTAGCATACTGTTAAAACATTGCTCAAAGTTGGCCTCTGAGACATATACAAGATATCTGTGTGTAAGATTGTTAGCCAGGCTAGTGCTGCCTAGTGTTTCTGCTCAGTTTCTTCTTTAGCTAGTCAGGGTTCTGTCCGTATGTGTAGATTTGCACGGTCCGCTCTGAGCAGTGCAGGCCAATCCGTGAACAGAGGGAGGGCTGAAAGTGATAATGTTAAACTCAAATGCTGTGTTTCAGTGCGAAAATATGTCACAATCAAACTGTAGTGATTGGTTGAAGCAGAAGGTATCTGCCCAGTGTGGAGTGAACATATACAAATGGATAGAACAGGTTATTTGTGTATGACACGACAAAAAAATAATTTTAAGTTTCTACTGTTAATTTATCCCTTTTCAAAAGCCTTTTCATATAAATACTGTATTTATTGAATGAAAGGCTTGTTACCATGTATGAGGGATAATGCTCTATTGACAGTAAGGCCTGTATTTACTTAAACCCCTGTCCATCTGTTCAGCACAGGTTCTAATAATTAGTTTCTCACTGTAAACAAAAGGAACAAATAAATAAGACCTCTCCATGGTTCAACTACTCAGGCTCCTCCCTGTCCACCTTGTTAGGGCTTAGCACAGAGTCTGGGAGAGAGTTAGGTGTTATCGGTGCGGTCACTAAGTGACACAAGAGTTGAGAGCCTTGCCTTTTGGTACCTTTGGGCCTGGTGCCCAAAGAAGTGGAAAATGTGTCTGCCTGTGGTCATGCAATGTGATATGGGGCATGCTGCTCTCTTAGCTAGTTTCATAAAAGGAAAGCAAAAATAACATGTACATACTGTAGTTGTATGTTTCAATGAATATTCTAATGAATGTTGTTTAAAAATAGATTATACAGTTACATTTCTGTATTTTACTGTAACAACAACAAAAATAACATTAATAATGATAAAATTATTAGTTTTCATATATGGATATTCATATCATTTAAATGAAAGAAATAGTAAGAGCATTGTAAGCCTACTGTAAGTGATAGCCTATGTACTGTAAGTAAGCAATAACCGTTGAGAGGGCGTGAGTTTTACCACAAGTAAGTTGAGTTACACCCAACACTTTAAGCGAGCTACAGTACCTTTCACTTTCGCAACATTATAGAATGAAAAGTGGCCAGAGGCCTGGTATGTTATGGATTTTAAATTTTCAGATTTTCCGTGTCTTTAGGGAATAATAAATGCAGAATGACAGAATGCCCTTTAAACCACGGTGTTGATGTTTGGTGTGCTGAGCAGAGTACCAGAGGAGTACCTATAGCGAAGGACAGGGGTGTAGCCCTCAAGGAGATAAGTGAGATAATAGGGGCAGATAAGATACTGAAGCGGGATGGGAACAGGTGATACAGTATATGATATACAGATTTGGAGTGTGAGTTGGCACTGCAGACCAATGGTTATCTCAAGAGACATGTTCTTTTGTGCTCAGTTGTAGAGCAGCACCACCAAGTTTTATTAGTGACCACAACAGTTATGAAAGAGAGTGTCATTGGTGTAGCCTACATGGTATTACTGTAAACCACAGAGCTGATATAATTGTCTTTGATTAAACTTCTGCCACTGGGCACATAATGGATATGTCTGAGTTTATATAAATATGTACTAGTTTATTGTCTAAATTAAGTCTACATTAGTGGACCTATTCTACTTCTACAATTGTATGCCAGGGTTGCAGACAAACCTACAATTAGTGAAAGCCATTTTGACACCATTCTACCTCCTTGGACTGGGCCATAGTGTTCCTTTGTCACAGGTAGAACACCAACACCCCTCTTCTTCAGACATAATTCTGAGAGAGAAAGAAACCTATTTTCTGCTATCTTAAAGGATAGGACTGAAAACTACTTTGGTTGGCTATGTCTTCATACTTGAATTGTGTTTTTTCACTAAGAATTGTACACTGTAAAAAATAATTTGTGGTGGTTACTTGAAAAACGTGGGAAAACTCGTTGCCTCAAATGAGTTAAGTAAATATGGCCTTTCTTTATAGATGTAAAGTACTTTTAACTTGAAAAAGAAAAGTTATCTTTAATTAGCTCATTTGAGGCTCAATGGTGTTTTTTTTGCCCCCAACGGCACCTTCCAGGTAGCACAGCCTAAAAGGCACTACCCTTACCCTATTCCTAACCCTAACCCTTTCAACCCTCATCCTAACCCTGAACTGAGTGGAGTAGTGCCTTGAAAGCAGCCTTGCCTGAAAGGCACCGTTGAGGCAATGAGTTTCCACACATTTTTCAAGTAACCATTACAAATGTTTTTTTACAGTGTATTTTACTTATTTTATTTTATAAGGGAACTATTAAAATAGATTATATACTCACAATACATTATTACTGTACTGTAAGTCAAAGACTACTAGACTTGATTCTGACCCCCCCCCCCCCCCGAATTTTAATAATTTATTAAATCAATTGCATGAATTTAAAAAGATAACACAAAAAAATACAAATTAAAAAAATCACAACACATTATAGATATATCACCCCACTGCCGTTTAAGTATCATTTTACTCCTTTCCCTCATAACTCACTTTTTCCCCCAAAACTTATCATATGCCAGTTTAATTGTTAATCTTGTGCCAGGTAAGTAATCTATTCAGTTTTTCCAGAATATTCATATATTTAATGACACATAATGACATAGGAACTATATTAATCCCAGTCTTAAAATAAAAGTGTGATCCTACAGGGACCCTGTAGTTGGTGACGTGTTGCAGTTAGCAGTTAATCAGCATATGGATGTGTTAATTAATGCTGGCCTGCATCTGAGGTGAGTGATAACGCTGCAGTCTCTGTGACAACCCGTAAGGCTACACCTGTGATGAGAAGCCATATCCACGATTGCCATGGCGATGTGCTCAGCCATTAGCTGTCAACTCACTTTCAGCTCCTCAGCTCTAGTGCACTAGCACCTGTAAGTAAAGAGAATGGCCAGAGATGATGAGGATTTTTTAAGTATGTGTGCTGTGTTTGTATTTATTATGTGGTTGGTTGTGTGTGTGTGTGTGTGTGTGTGTGTGTGTGTGTGTGTGTGTGTGTGTGTGTGTGTGTGTGTGTGTGTGTGTGGGCACACACTCATCCTCAAAGGTCATCCATTAAATGCTTAAGGGGTGCTCATGGAGCAAAATATTTTGGTGAAGCTGCCGCCTGGGGATCGACGCTGTTGCCGTGCCGCTTGTCGTAAACACAGTGAGGAGTTATCTGACACGAGCACACAGATGTACTGATAAACTTACACAAGACATTGTCAACAACACTGAAACACTTGTGCACCCTCACACTTGCAAACTATGTTACAGCCATGTAAAGAAAACAACAAAAAACTGAGTACATGTTATGACAAAGACTGTCTTGTACAGGAGGAACATGTACACTCACAGACCCAAAGCTAGATGCTGAGGAGGGCTTTATGCTTGGATAGTGAATGAGTAAGCACGTGAGAGGTGGAGAGGGGAGAGGAGAGAGGGGGGTGGTGTGTGTATGTGTGTGTGTGAATGGCAGTGAGAGTGGAGTGAGCAACAGGGCGAGAGAGGCACTGTGATCAACTGCTGTAAAGAGCTTGTGCTTGAGGAATAACATTCAGAAGAAAAAGAGAGGAGCAGTTTGTTTTGTCTGTCTGTCACAGTTCTGTACGTGAGCATGGAGCTTGGCCCGGGATGCAATTTTAGGAGAGGACCTCGGAAGGACATTGCTTGACAATTTTTAAGAGCTACATGCACACACACACACACACACACACACACACACAGAGACAGAGTTATAGACTCTGGGGATAGCTTCCTTCAGTGCTTTCCCTTTCTTTGAGGAGTATCTCTCCTGAGTACAAACTCAGTACAAACAGCAAGGCAGCCCTTCTTTGCATATACACCTACACCCACCTACCCACCTTGCTCCCACACTCAGCACATCCCTGCACTTTGCAGTACCTGAGTGGGAGATCAGTGGTGTAGTGTGGCTGCGTGTCTGGAGGAAAGATGACAGAGCCCAGTTCCAAGAAGCAGGGATTTAAAAAGTGCCGGAGTGCCACGTTCAGCATCGATGGTTTCAGCTTCACTATCGGTGAGCAGGAGGTGTATCTTTTGTGTGTGTGTGTGTGTGTTTGTGTGTATGTGCGAATAGAAGTGTGCCAAGAAAAAAGTGTATGTTTGGTTTTTGACATCTGTTCTGAATGATGTGATTGTACAGACTTCACAAGATTTGTTTTAGTGAAATAAGTCTAATTTTTTCTTTGCCAGACATAGCACAAATGGTTATTCAAGATCTCTTCATATAGTGGAACTATAGTTTGTGCCCTGTTGCCATTTCCTTAGGGATTTTCCTTGATTTCATTACAATGTATGTATCCGTACAGTAGTTGGTCTGTGCCTTCAGTAGTTGAGATGAATGCAAAAAAGGTATTTCTGTATGCTTTTGGTTTTTATCCATTTTCGGTGCCAATTTTTCGAATGTGCACCCTGCTCGTCAAAACTGCTTGTCTTCCATATTTGGTGTGGCAATGTGATGATTGAAAAGCACTCATCTGAACATGGTGTCGATTAGTTGCCTTTCCTCGTTTGCTGGATTTTAGAGGTCGTCTGAACAGAATTTGATTACGTAAGAGCCTCATTTAATTCTCTTTTTGTTCTTACAAAAAATGACTCACAACCTCTTCTGACTTCCCTATCTGACTAAATTATTGTCACAACCCCTTGAATGCTCACAAACACATGCACACATGCTCCCCCAAATCTCAACAAATGAAACGGACCGACTGAAAATGCACTTAGCATGCTGCGTTTTGTGAACACAGACTTTGAAAAGAGGTGATGACAATTGCAATAAGTGGAAGAAGAAAGGCATGACTTGTTGTCAAAGACTATGAGATGGCAGTAATTACATCCTTTCCAAAGGTCAAGTGGAGTAGGTTACGTAACAGCCCAATCACCCGGTACAGAGGGAAGGGTAGAGGTGGAGACAGGGAGAGGTGGAGAGAGGGAGAGGGAAACACAGAAAGAGAGAGAGCTTGATCACCCAGTACAGAGGGAAGGGCAGAGGTGGAGAAAGGGAGAGGGAAAGACAGAAAAAGAGAGAGAGAGCTTGTGAGAAAGGGAGGATGAGAGGGGGAAACTGATAATGAGAAATCTTCCTGTTAATCAAATCATGTTGATGAACAGCAGTCCTGTTTGCCCTCTGCCATCCCTGTCACTGTCCCAACATTTCATGAAAGGGCTTTTTCATGACAGGCAATACTGACTACCAGCCATTTTACTCTCTATCTGAGCCTCTTGAAGAGCAAGAGCAGATAATGATGTTGTTTTGTTGTCCCAGGGCCTGTCATCTCTCTCTCTCTCTCTCTTTCTCTCTCTCTCTCTCTCTCTTCTGTCTGTAGGGTTTCTCTTGCTCAAGCCTGTTGACTTTGTCATGTCTTTCCCCTGTGATTGCTGTCTCCTTGACAACTCATAATGAGCATGTGACGTCATATCTCTGGGATTCCGTGTTCAGTCTGTCTGTTTGTGTGTGTTGGGGAGGTGGGGGGACTTTTGGGGGATGACTGCATACTGTATATTCAGAGTATATATGTGTTTTGTGTAAAGATAAGAAAAAGCATTTGTCTTTGTGAAGGCACATTAGTGAGGTTTGATGAATGTGAACGTAGTAGTCACATGTCCTGAGGGTGCAAGGGTTGCTTGGATGCGAGTGTATGTCCCTTGGCAGTGGAGGTGATGTGGAGACCCAAGGGGGTTGGGAGGGAGGGAGGAGGAGGAGTTACTGGGTGGTAGAGAGAGTCGGACAGAAGTGTTGCCTTAGTCCAGCCGGGGAGGGGGGGTAAATGTCGTCATAGTATTAGAGGAGACATCCACGGGGAGTCATTATCGCTAATGAAGTGTGCTCTCTCTTTCGCGCCCTGTCTTTTGCATCGTATCAGCATCACGGCTGCTGCCGCTGTCCCTGACTCATGTGCCAGCATGGCAGTCACAGTGAGGCTGTGCTTCTCCCAGAGACCTCCCATTTCTTCTCATTATCCGCCACCCCCCATGGACTGGCAAAGCCCCACTTAACAACCTGCCATAATGCTCTCTCTCTCTTTCTCTCTCTCTCTCTCTCTCTCTCTCTCTCTCTCTCTCTCTCTCTCTCTCACACACACCCTGCTTTTCACCTTCTTTCTCTGATCTGGTTTTTACCCTTTTATTCCTCTCTCACCTGCATCTTTCAGTATCTTGTTTTTGTCTTTTTTGTTTTGTTTTACTCTAACACAAAACAACAAATACCCCCTTAACCTGCTAGTTCTTTATTTTAAGTACACTGTAAGGGTTAGCTGAGCACTGCAGGGATGGTGAACTACTTTGGTTCAAATATAATATGAACATTTAATTAAAATTGTGTACTAAGAAACATGAGCATAAATAAGCGGCTGGCTTACTGGATGGTTGAACATACAGTATGCCTCCAGCTACATGCCCATTTTCGTCTGATAAAGATGGGCAACCTATGCGCACCCTAAAGTAGCCAGTGAGCCTTCATGACGTTACAGATGGACTGAGTGACTGTTTTGTGTTTTGTCTGTCTATGTTTGTCTTCGTTATAAGCGCTTTGAGTGACCTTGGTGCCGAAAAATGCGCAATATAAATAAAACTTACTTACAGTACAGTATGTGCCAGATTCTTTGCTTGCAAAGTCTGTTCTGTCACGTTTCAATTTACGCACTTTTGAGTTGCACATATATTCTCTTCTTTTGATACCTGCCACTCCCATATCACTTAAGTCATCATTTCTCATGAAATCACAGACTGGGAATAAATAAAACAGCTTTTTATTTTGAAAATGTTTTTTGAGCGGAGGAAAGAGTTATCACTGGTGATAACAAATGGTGGTGACAAATATTGAAATACAGATCTGCATTCAGTATTATTATAGTCTAATCGTAATGTTTTAAAAACAATATATGTGTAAAATTGTCTGTAACTCAAGAAGCAGATTGCACTTGCATTTTGTCTAAGCAAGACAGAATACAACGGTTTCCAAGTTTGATAGTGTGGTAGATTTCCTCAAAGAAGATGCAGAGTTGTCGTTGTTTACACTCCATGTTAAAAAAGACAAAAACTCAAAGATCAGTTGAGAGGAGAAGTTGCTGAAGAGTTGTGGATCCATTAATCACAATTATACAGTCGGCGACAGCACAAGAACGTCCAGTGAAATTACAGTAATTTTTTTTTTTTTAATTCATGGCGGGCCACATGAAAGAAAGCAAAGGGCCACAAATGGCCCCTAGGCCTTAGTTTGGCCACCCCTGCTCTACAGCTTTGGTTATCTGTAGCCTGAACGCCATGCATGGCAAGGATATTTGTTCAAGTGCTAGGCGTGGTAGGCCTAAACCTACCACATTCTCTTAGGATGCCTATATAGCTAGCAACATAGTGCTAGTGTAACAGAGAATAACTAGCTCAGCTAGTTGGTGGCAGTACGTGTAAATACTCATAACTCAATTCCTTAATGGGCGTTTCTTACTAACCCTAGGTGGTAAGTACTTACAGTATCTGTACAATTACTTAAGTGTTTTTAAATTTTAAATGTTGGAACTGTCATTATACTATCAACAAAGTGTTGAGTTATTTTGAGCATTTCTTTGGATTAACAGCAATTTCTATGGTTAACAGTAATTTAGACACTTACACCTAGGTCGATGCGTAGAAGCACATTACGTTAACCGTGTTCCAAGTGTTTTGGACATCCCACTCACAGGTTGCAGCTGGCTGCCTTTTTTGTTGTTTGTTCTCATTCTAATGCTGTTTGAGGCATTTCCCTGATTTCCTTAAGTAATACCAGTTTTATTTGTATAAACAAATTGCAGCCCTTAAAAACCATACTGAGTAAGTACCCACTTTTATTTTGTGCTCAGCAGTGGTTGGCCATATTAGTGGTGTTCATTGGCCTGCTGTGCTACATTGTTTTGTCTGGTATCTTCCAGAAACTGACAGAGCTAGAGGTGGATGCTATGAACCATGAACTGATTTTTGTGAATTTCCTTAACAGGGAGGAGAGTGAATGCCAGTTCTTCAGGTTTATTTAGTTTATTAGGTTAATTTGACCCAAATGCATTGCAATGTCTTAATTCTTAGATGTTGTTGGCATTGCAACTGTGTAATAATGAAAATACTTTCATTATATTCTTGTATGTTCTAGCTGAGAGACATGGAGACAAATGACAAATTGATTAATGCTTGACTTTATTGTAACGTATTGATCAACATTCACAAGATTGTTTTTCAGAAGAAACCTTAACTCTAACTGCTTACACTAGAGGATATTATAATAGCAACAACCAAAGAAGAATCATAGCAAACTTAACTTTTCCCTACATAAGCTTGCCCTCTGACTTGTTTGTCCATCTAGTTACCCCAAGCTTCGCCTACCACTGTATAATAAGAAGATAGCTTATTTGAATACCCAGTGAATTTAACCAGAGTCAAGGGAGTCATTTTCCCTGCAAAGCAATACTCATAAACATCGAATTCTGCTGATTTGTGCCCTGCTGTTTCGACCATATTTTTTAAATATACATAATAATGACATGAACTCTCTGAGTAGCTATGATAGCATATATAGGAATATCCTTGATGCAAAGTGCTCCTCCAGTTAGTGAAGGACTTTTCTACATAGAACCGTGCACAGCCTTTTCCATTTCTTGCGAAAAGCTGAAAGCTTGCATCGTAGCCGCTGAGCTTCACAGGCATCTTGCCATTGGCATCGTCGAGCTCACGACCTCTCCAGAGAGTTTCATTTGGCTTCAGCAGGAGTCTCACCTGAAGCCCTGCATCCAACCTTATTTTTGTGGAGAAAGAACCTGTGGCGAGGCCGTCCACTGATTTCTCTGCAAGGATATTTGTGCTTTGGTCATTTTGAAACAGAGCCACCATCAAGTCACTGTTACCAACTTTGGTGTCCGGTATGTTGACCCATTTGACAATGGCATGTCCATCCTTTGTGGAACCAACGGTCAGGTTCATGGGGTTCCAGTCACAGACTTCATCATAGTTGTTGCCCAGTGTGCAGTGCAGGCTCTTTAAGCAATCCTCTCCGACTTCGGTGGAGTCAGAGCAGTGGGTTCTACTGAGACAAAGCTCTCGGAGGGATACATCGTATTCAGCAAGGATGAGGAACCACACAAGTTTATGATCTTCAAACATCCTGTTGGCTTTTTCTTCATTCGCCTTCGAAGAGGGACAGAGAATGGCAGTTTTCTGCTGATAAATGTCACTGATCTCCCTCAGAAGATGTGGTGTGACCTCAAAGGTTAAGTCATGTTTTAAACGGAGACCACTCTCAGTAGTCTGTGTGATATAGACTTGTCTTATAAGGAGAGCACTGGAGACTTTTTTCAGGCGAAATATGATTCTGTCTTGGCTCCTGGTGGCCTTGTATTGGGAGGTGCTGTACTGGCCATCTTGAACATTACAGTCGGCATTGTAATAATCTTGATACACATAGGAGGGAAATTTAGCTGCAACATGATTTAGACCTCCAATGATATAGTATGTTTCACCTTCAGTAGTGTAAGGAAAAATCTTCTGTGGGTTACTGTACTTTCTGCACCCATAGTCTCCCCTAGTAGGGTCAAAACCATCTGGCTTCATGGTCAATTCATCAGGAAAACTGGTATGCAAAGTGAACCAGTAGAGTAACATGAGACCGTTGTTGGGGAACTTTGTGCCAAATTTGGTGCTGGTCAGATCAATCATGTTATGAAGCTTTTTGATGGCTGAGACTGGCTCCAACCAGAGAATGGAGAAGGTGATGGTAAGCACTACTGTTAGCCTCATGATCCTGTAAGAGAAACAATGAGTTTATTGGTAGCTATGATTTTCTTTCCCCCTCATTTCATCAAATGAAAGAAATAATAGAAATATTACATATATAGTAGGCCTACTCTAGGGAGTAATACTGGCATGTGTTCCCACTTGTTATTCAGACTTCATCACCCAGAGAAATTAAAGATAAGACTTTAGATTAAAGCCCGTAAAGTACTGCATGGGTAAGAAGTAGGTAAGAACCTAACAACGTCTTACAGTAAGAGTACTTATTGCGTAAGTACAGCACCCCTCATAACTATCAGCACCCCTAGTAAAGATGTGACCCCGTTATTGGTAGCTCTATTCAAAATGCATATACTACCAAGAAAAGGCTTTGCTGTCATTTAATCACAGATTTTAAAAACTAGACTTATTAAGGCTTCAAATCCATCTTTGTGGGATTTCAAAGGAGATGGCTAAACTTTGATTAATGGCAAATGAGAGGTTTACAATGTATGAGATAATTGTGCCACTTGCTTTTTTCTTCAAAAAAAAAAAGTCTTTGAAGTGCATTGTTCCTTATTAGAATACATTTTATTTCCTTTAAGGTTGCATTTTTAAAACATCCTGTGTTTTACGTGGACTTGCTTGATTGTGAGGTGCTAATGGCAATGTGAAATCAATCTCAATCTCAAACGTAAATTTATAAGAACAGCATGTTCTCAGTTTGAACATTTTTCTTGTTTTCTATGGCTGTGGAGCTGTTAGTGGCCTGAATGAAATTGATTGTCAGTGCAGTGGCAGTCAACTCGCCCGCTAAGTTGGCTCAAATATCTCAAATATGTTTTTTTGCTAAATCTACGTAGGGGGGGATTTTTTTTCATGTGCTCTTGCAGAAATCAAGCTTTGTGGTATAGTTGCATGTTACCAATCTTTTGAAATAATGGAAGAGGCTTGTAATTTTTGGATGGGGTAGACAAAATAACTTTGAAGAACCCCAGACTCTACAGGCTACAGCTCTGGTTTATGCTAAACACCGCCCCCTTGAGTGTGGAGAATGGCATATGATTTTATGATGGGAATTACACAATGCCCCTTTAATGGCCATTATCCCTTACTAAGATTTCTCATGGGTCTTCAGAAAAAAAGCATAGCTTTTAAATAATTAAAATGAATCTAAAGTGACATTATTGTCTGAACATTACAGAACAACAATACATAAAGACAAAACATATTTTACTGTTGAATTCACATGTTAAATATTTATGACTGCTTTAAGATAAAAAGAGAAATGTCTTACCAAGATGCTCAGTATGCCAGAAACAGGTTCTGAAATTGTTGGTTTGCAGGTATTTTTATAATGGAGCTGGCATCAGTGCCCCCCTCCCCTTGATATTGCCACATCAGACTTGCCCCCTCCCCTTGGCATTGCCGCACAGATTTTTGCAATGATTAAGTAGAATTAGGTAAAATTGCTGAAAGTTTTCCTAGAAGAATGACCGGTTAAAAAAATTGTTCCAACTTCTGAGGACTGTGCAGCTGTACATTGAGCAGTGTTTGAGGATTTGTTTAGAAAAAATAAAGTTTGAAAATATATACAGTATGCTATGGTAACAACTACATATCCCCACAAACTTTCTGAGCAGATTACTTACCTTAGGTTAACATAATTTTCTAAGACCTCATTTATAAGAATGTAATATTTATAAGGCATCATACTATGCAATAATTTGCAAAGATGCATTTCATTTAAACACTTAGGGGCCGTTCACACTGAACGCCCTTTTCCGCTTTGTAAAACGCGCGTGTTCTGAAAATGTGAGTGACAAAAACATGCAAGGTCGAAAGTGATAAATGTACGTCTTGTTGCTATGACAGCTAGATTTGGCTAAACTCCCTGACTTAGCTATGACTGGCAGCTAGTAAAACCCACCTGTTGCATCCCATGATGTAACAGGATTTCTAGTTTCTCAACTATTCCAAACAAACATGCCAGTATCTGCGGCATAGTTGCCACAATATTCGATTCAACTCGCATAATATAGATATCTCTTTTATATACTATTTTGTGTATTTGCAAGAGATAAGCTACCTCAAAAATCCTGCCCGGCAGTTCCTACGGTCTCCTGGTTGGTCCATCCATTCAATTTCGGTCCTGAAATCCCTTTCAATGGACGCGACATCATATGCTTGCGCCCAAGGGGGTGCTGCATCTGACTTGAGTGAGGTTATAGGTTCATACCTTAATTAGTATACTAAAGTTTTACATTTGTATTATTTAAGAGAGCACATATCGATAGAGAAATCTATCATATCATAGATCTCAGTCTGTTTAAACAGTCTACATTCTGCATCTCATAAAGTACTAGTAGGCAACACTTACTATGTTCCGTAACAATGTTTGGCAAAAAGTCTAGCACATGCTATATCCTAAAAAGATTATTATTATTATTTTACATATGTGTTTTGTATTGATCACCATAATGTGTAACTGACTGTAGTGTCTTTAATAGTGTCTTATCATGTGTTTGTGAAATGATGCAAAACACCGTTTTTATAAATGCACATATCTTTTGACTGAAGGGTATGTTATGACAGGCATGTTATTTTGCAAACAATCCAGGTGCTATGGAAATGTGGTTTGGTGTTTGTTTACAGTTTCTTTCTGTTGTTTTTTATTGGACATACGATTGGTTAAAGATTGGACATGAGGTTGTTAATGATTGAAAAAAAAACTGTAGTTTCACAGAACATGCATTGCATTGTCAGTGTGATGACTGGAAAACTAACTGCATTTCACAATCTTTGATAAGCGTTTTCCTTTTTTTTGTCTTTTTTTTTGCTTTCAACTGTTTTACCTTGAAAACAAGACCAACAAGGTATTTTTCTATATGATAGTACACACAAACCATAAATTAGTAAACACACAAAGCACCAACTGAACACTGACAGTAAGAATGGAAAATACATTTGCTTTTGTTTACTCTGTGTGCAGGGTGAGACAGTTTTATAGAATCTTATTACTTTGTAATGCATGCAGCCCACGCATATACAAAAGTGTAAATGTGCAAACTGTGCATACATATATTTACAATGCAATATGCAATATTTTTCTCTTTTGTTTAATTTTATTTATTTATTTTGTTTTCGTTGAGATTTTGATATTTGATCTCACATTTTCTCCCTGTCCACTTCATGGTCCTTGTCTATCACCTCCTTGTTTCATTAGGCCTACACTAGATCTGTTCCTCTAAGACTTACAACTTTTTCACTCTGTCCAAGTTCCAAGTGTCAATGTTGGAAGAATTGTGTGATTAGAAGACACAGAAGTGTGCAATTTATCTACAGGTGTGCTATGAAATTCCTAACTTAGTTTTATGCATTGAGTGTTTACAGTTTTGTAAAAAAGTGTACTGTGCAGTGTGTTGTGTTTACAGTTAAGAAAAGATGCTACAAAATGCAGAGCAAAATGAGAAAAGTTGGAAGAGAGCACTGTTGGCTGACAGCGAAATTGACTGATTTATTAACTGGATTGCAGTTTTAGCTAGCTGCACTAGCACTTCTAGTAGGCTAGTAGGCTAATGTTTGTGACACTGTTATCAGTCATTATGTAGTCAAGGTGGCAGAAAAGAGCAAGCTGTTTCGTATTTTGTTAAACGCATGAAGAAAGACTTTGGTGCTTTAGTTTAAAGCATGGATTATCTAGCCTGGGAGTTCCCATTCTCCTTTGCGCACTTATTTAATTTCACTCTGCTAAGCTTCATGGTAAACATGGCCGTTTTTCCACGCCTGCTTTCAGTATCCAATCGCAGAACAAAAAGGGATTTGTACGGCTCTCGATTGCATTTTACGTCACGTGGTGGCTCTGGTATTGCCTCCGAGGTATGTACAGACGCTATGATAGACATTCGTAGTGCCCAATAAACGGCTCTGGACAATCGTAAACGATGCTTCCGCTACGAGAAATGCAATAGGTAGGTCTCCATACTAATTATCACTTGTGATTTTCAGTTTGGCATTCGCCAGGCTATGGATTATCAGCATGGGCTATCAAAAGAGCTCTTCAACTACTGTTTTCCATGCCTCAAAAGTTGTGTCTGTGAGCTTACAGTCCCTGTGGGCCGCTTAGTGGGTGCAAATGCCAGGGCCTTTTTTTTTTTTTTTTCACTGAGTCGGTCAGATGAAAGAAACTTGCATCTAGGTAGGATACACAGAAAAATGTATAGATTAGCCTAATGCAGTACAAAAATGGGCTAGATACACTATGTTCCCATAAGTGTCCGTTAAGCACATGCTGCCATTGTGGCAATGTTACAGCTTTTTTGTAACACTCCTCTTCATACATCACCTATGCTCAAAAGGCTAGTTGTGTCCTTTTGTTGTGAGGCTTCCTGAAGACTGGCTGACCTTGGCTGGCGGCTCAGTGCATTCCTGCCATTCAAAACAGCCAGGACAGAGTATTAAAGCATGAGTCCTCCTGAGCCGCGGCCTTCTCCACTTCAACACCTATATGTACACGTTTGTCTGCTCAAGCTGACCTTCAGACACTGTTTCAGCCTTTTACACAAATATCAGCGCTGTCACCTTCTCCTTCCCACTCAGGGGGAAAGATGAGAGAGAAAAAAAAGGAAAAAAGTAGAGTGACAAAGAGAGAGAGAGAGAGAGAGAGAGAGAGAGAGAGAGAGAGAGAGAAATGCATTCAGTAGCTCATAATTGCTTTCTTGAAACTCACCCTTTCTTTTTTGTAATTTTGCCTCTCACTGCATCTCTAATAAGAGCATTTTATCCGTTCAAGGCTTGCATGGAGGAACATGGCCTTTGTGCTTTAATGATATGGTATAATATTGCAGCAAACATATTTTACCATCTGACGGGGAATATCAAGCCTAGTTTGTCTTTCTCCTTGAGGTTGTTATGCACGTCTGGCTGATTTATTTGTGCTGATGAAACTCATGGTCAGGCACGCTCAAATAAACAACCTCTCATGGTGATATATATCAAATGCTAAGTTCCTCATGCACTTCACGGCCATTGTGAAGGGCCTTTACCTGCACTTTTAATGGTTTCAGGAGGCTGATTTCAGCCGTTCCAACATTGCTTAATAACTATAGTTAAAAGGGTCCATGCATCAGGGTTTCGAGGGTCTGGAAAAGCACAGTGTAATTGTGAAAACAAAACAGGATTACATTACATGTTTTTAAACAGCGACATCAGTTGAAAGTATCATGATGAGTGCAGGCATTCCTGCAATATATACACCTGATTTTTGTGAAATCAAATACTTGGTCTGCCATATAATGCACATATAATGGATGCCAACTAGCCAGGGGGACATGGATGGGAGTGAAGATTTGGGGCGTGTATGTAACAGCCTGGGCTAGCTTGTGGCAGTATGTATAAATCCTCACAACCCAATCCTTCAAAGACTGCTTCTAACTGCTGAATTGGAAGCCTGGGCTTTTCAGCACAGTGGTTAGAGCGTTCGACTCCCATGCTGTGGGTTTGTTGTAGTTGACAGAGTGGCAAGTTCGAGATCCGATTGTGGTGAGAACGGCTCCGACTACATAGTCAGAGCTGGGCACAAATACATCAAAAAGTATGTCATTTAAAATTACAAATACATGCTCAATTGTAACAAAAAAAAAGATACATAAATACCGGTCTGAAGGGCTAAACAACTCTAATTAATGTGAATGACAACGATCACACCACAACTACAGTATAATGACAACGTCATGTGCAACTATAACGTTGGGGATCACTTTCATTGCGATTTTTATAATGATGAAAGGCAGACTAGCCAGTCAGAATCCATGGAATTCTAGACATTAATTAATTTGCATGAAGACAGACCTACATTATCATTTGTCAGTGTGTTGGAAAAGTTGTTATATTCTACAGTTATTTTATAGTTATCGTTCCAGGTCTGAAAAGCCCTTAAGACAATTAAGTAATTGTAATTTGAAAATACAAAATACAACTGAATTCCAAAATAGTTGGGACACTTTACAAATTGTGAATAAAAACAGAATGCAGTGATGTGGAAGTTTCAAATTTCAATATTTTACTCAGAATACAACATCGATGACATATCAAATGTTGAAACTGAGGAAATGTATAATTTTAAGGGGAAAATAAGTTGATTTTCAATTTCATGGCATCAACACATCCCAAAATAGTTGGGACAAGGCCACATTTACCACTGTGTGGCATCCACTCTTCCTTTTAAAACAGTCTGCAAACGTCTGGGGACAGGAGAGAAGTTGTGGAGAGAATGTTGTCCCATTCTTGTCTAATACAGGCTTCTAGATGCTCAACTGTCTTATGTCTTCTTTGTCATGTATTCCTATGTATGATGCACCAAAAGTTTTCTATGGGTGAAAGATCTGGACTGGATGAGTTTGATGAGTGCAGAGGTGGAAAGTAACTAATTACATTTAGCGGTACTCAACTTTAAGTAGGCCTAGTTTTTTTGAGTAATTCAGAATGTTTTAAGTCGTTTTTCATATAGGTAATTTTACTTTTACTACATTTCACTGTATTTTACTTCACTACTTTGGAAACCTCCCTGTTTACAGAGTAAACTGAATGGGGGAAAAACATTTGGCTTGAACTGAGAGTAAATTCAGACTATTTTACTGTAGTCTAGATGCTTCTGCTTCCGACCAGAGGTAAAGGTTGAGGATAGCCAAGCAACCTGTGGAGGAGAAAAGCAAAGGATATCCTTGGCCATATCCCAATGTCATTCAGTTTTACTGTTGCTACAGTCCAGGTAAATTCTAGTCTAGGTAGCCCTGAATACATCAATATGTAGCCTAAAATATGAAAGCAAATGTGGATTATTTAGTTAAGGCCATCTTATTCTAGCACTGTCATGATGTCAAAATTAACAGATCACCCTGAAAGAAGAACTTGGCTGTCTGGGCTGGAGAGATATGATCCCTGTCACTGATCTGGATCGGTTGCTCGGTCAGAGTGAGATTACAAAGTTTCAGCTATCTAGTCTCTAAGGCACATGACAATTATATTTCCTAAAGGAGAAATCCGGTGTGATAATGACCACAAGTATATTGCAACATCATAAAAAGTTTGAACATTTGCTGGGAAGAATAATTTTGGCACCTTCGTGCAGGCTGGAGAAGACCGCTTGCTAGTTGTAGCTTTCGGGTTCATATTGCTTGGTGCAAGTGGCCAAATCACTGTTTTAAACCGTAAAACAGGCTCAAAGTACCCCCATACTTCATCAATAGTATAATGACAGTTCCAACATTTAAATAGAGGCATTGAAAACTTGCAATTGTACAGTTAGCTACTTACCACCTAGCGATATGCTCCTGGAAGCTACAACTACCAAGCGGTCTTCTCCGGCCTGCACAAACATATCAACATTCTGCTCCCTGGCAAACGTTCGAACTTTTTATGATGTTGCAATATACTTGTGGTCCTTGTCACATCGGCATTCTCCTTTAACTAACAAATGGAAAATCTTCTGGGTTGAGAATGGCATATAGGCCATTCATAGCCTGGCTAATAAGCCGACTGTTGACTCCGTCGCACAGTCTGGAACAATGCAATCAAAACATGTCTCCGTTTGGATATGACGTATTCCCTCACCTGGCTCTCACGCCTCCAACTTCCGCGTTCAGTAGTAATAGATCGTTGGCTTGTTCGGATTTATTTTGACATCCTAGTGGCAATAAGTCCTCAAGATCATGGAAGTTAATAGCCTAGAACTCTAGACGTACCTCTAGCGGTAGCAAATTTGAATTTGCACAGCGGATACGTCTAGAGACCCCTGATAGAAACCCGTTGTATCCTGACTCTGGCGGCGGATAACCAATCACAGCACGGTTTGTGTACAGGAAATCGTAAGGCGGGCTTTGTATGATGATGACAGTCCTGCTCAAACCAGAGCCGTATAGAGAATCGTCTTTGGCTTTAGTTTTGGAGGAATTGCACTTGTCATTTTCTTTGAAAGTGAAGCAAGAAAGTGCACTGAAGACTTTCGTTCTGAAAAAAGGTCTTTGCCGTGTTACCGACGGGCTACGGGAAAAGTTTGATATACCAGCTGGTACTGACTGGCCGGAACGCTAGCCTATTACGTGGAGAGGCAGTTTGAAAGACAACGCAATCGCCCGCCCCTCCATTGAGGCACCGTCTATAGTGGTCTTCAGACTATACATTCTTATGATATAGTCTGGCATGTCAGGCTAGGAAGTTAATGTCATGTACCAATTTGTAAAAGTAATTTGAAGGTCGGGGAGGAGAATAACGAACGTGTTCCTACTGTATGCTGTTGAACTACAAGCTGCTGAACTACAGGCAAGTTCAGAGACATCGCTGTAAACTGTGTGCTGATGGGCAAAACTGTATGGGAACCGAGCTAGGGGGGTTGGGATAGACTACTGTACGAGCCAAAATCTTTGAGTGGAAGTATGTAGGATGGCGTCGCCAGGCTAGGCCATTCACGCCACCTGGCTGTTCCATGACACCTCTGTTTTAGTTAACAGGCACACTGCACTTCATGAGACAGCAACAACCCAACATATGGGCATTCTCTTGGACAGCATAGGTTGTAGGGTAGAAGGGCCATTTTTTCTGTTTTACAAGGATGTAGGCTGTATTTGATTGACTTAGACTTTGTCACAAAACTGTGCTGAACAAACAAAACTCACACACGCGTCTAGAAGTAGAGGTTTAGAGGTTTCATATATAAAACAATATCCTACAATAAAAACAACTTTGTTTGTGGTTGTTGAGCAGGTGCTTTCTGAATTCTTGGGGTCGCTAAAGCAACCAAGCAACCCCCCTACCACTGTCCCTGGCAGCATTGGATTTATGGCTTATGATGTATGTTTTTTTTTACCTCAAATAAAATAATTGTAAAGTAATTATGTAACTTTTACCTCTAATTTAGTTTCTTTTTTTGATAGATACTTTTTCTACTTTTAATTGAGTAGAATTTAAGCAAATTAAAGATACTTTTACTTAGTTACATTTTTTTTTTTTTTACTTTTTCCACCTCCGGAAGAGTGTCTTTTTTTTTTACCCTAAATAGACTGTAAGATTATTTTTGGCAACACATTGTACAGTCACTGTTGTGAATTTATCCACATTAATATGAAGTATGAGTAGGCTACGATTTGGTAGCCTGATTGCCATCGACTTTCAAAGCTCTGCAAGACAATTTTTTAAAAAATATTTTTTTGTCTTTCAAATGCATAATTACTAGGGCTGAAAATTAAATTCATATTTCAAATACATTTAATTGAAATACTGCCCACCTCTGTGCATAGTCATGTAACTTTGTGCAATAGCAGAACGCGATTGATTGAGTCAAACCTACAGACTCGATGTGGGACGATTGGGAGTCATTTATGAGCACCAACGTTACGAATGAGTTGTCGGCAGTTTAATGTCATCATTGGTATCATAGTGACCACAGAACAGACCAGTTATTAGATCCTAAACGTGTTTGATTCAGTCCGACTCAGTCGTAATTGTGCCAACAATGGAAAGAATTTCATTGTTACAAATCTCACCCAAACGCTCAACAACTCTTGCTGTTACTGAACCCCACGACTACTTTCGATTACCCATGACTGTCCCTGACGTTCCATCCTATCAATATATGTATTAATAATCCATTGGTCTGTTCCCAGCATTACAGTGAATGGTGAATTCACAATTTTGGAGGTTATTTTGTCAAACTAGTGAAATGCATGCCCTAAGAGCAAATTGCTTTTGCCCACATGTGTAATATAACTCCAGGTATACCTATAGGATGATGGATGACCCAATTTTAGACTTTATCAACATCTATATCAAGATGGCATATTCCCTTATAGAAGGATATGCCAGTGTACTTGATCCTTTCATATAGTCATATAGCTTAGATATGTTTGAGTCTCTCCAAAATTTAGGACCAAAATGAGGTGTTGACAGTTAACAGCCTTCTCAGTCATATCACAAGGTGGTTGAGGAAGGTAGTATAAAAGTATTTGTTTAGATATCTTAAAACATTTCAACCTTGTCTAGTGTCTTGAGCCAAGTCTCAGTCCACTGCCCTCTCTTTTGTCTTTGCCAACATTTTTCAAGTGTAAACTGATTTTGTTCTGCTTTAAGGTCTTTGAGCTGTGGTGTTTTTTTTTTTTCCCCAGATGGACATAAGCAAATGCTATGACCCCAGGGCACATTAGATCTGATTCATTTGTCTCATCTTATTCATTCTCTCTCTCTCTCTCTCTCTCTCTCTCTCTCTCTCTCTCTCTCTCTCTCTCTCTCTCTCTCTCTCTCTCTCGTCCTGTGTTTCTGTTCACAGTGGCCAATGAGGCTGGACAGAGCAGCCCACAGCCCCGGAGCCGATTTGCACGTAAGTAGTCACACTATGCAAATTTGAGATTAAGAAAGAAAGAAAGAGATGTCTTACAAAACCCAGAGATACGTATCAAAGGATCAAAAATCTGCAGTGCATTTCTGCGTTTAGCATACAGCAGTATGGATGAGGGAAGCTAAAGAGTGCTGCTAGTTTAGCTAGAGAGTTCACCAAGATATTTGTCCCTGCATTAATATTCCACACCATTCCATAGTAATTAAATAAATCATATTCAGTATTATAATATGAATCAAGAACTGAAGATTCATCTCTGATTCATCGTCCTACGAACCTGATCAGCTATAGTTTCAATTGCAGAGTTGTCTAGTGGCCTTTTGTCCATGGCATTATAAAGGCACATGCATGCAAGCATGTATGGCAGAGAAAAATTGTATGTGTGTGCGTTTGTGTGTGTGTGTCTGTCTGTGTGTGTGTATATGTGTGTGTGTGTGTGTGTGTGTGTGTGTGTGTGTGTGTGTGTCTGTACATGCCTGTGCACTGATGCGTCCACAAATCTGTACATGTGTTATGAACAGATCCACTTTCCCCCTGCAGAGAGAAATATGGTCCATAGCACTGCTGTTGGGCATTAACTCTGTCCTCATTTAACACATAATCCCCAATCACATCTCTGTTCCTACAGTGCAAACTAACAAGGCTTGCTCCCAACCTCTAAATGTACCGATATACTGGTCATTTTATGTTTGCTATTACGGGCCTGTAGGTAGTAACATTGGCCTCAGATAGACTATAAGACATATGTCACTGTCCCCAGATCAGAGGGATAGTCCAGTGTGGCCTTGCAATCTGCTCTGTGTCATTGTCTGCCACGCTCCACTATGCTGATCCAACAGCAGGGGGGGACAGAGACACACAAAAAGCAATCCCCCGATAGTCGTGGTGTAAGCCCCTACACTGTTTTTTTTTTCTTTACGCCAAATCTCAAATAGAAATGTGGGAGTTTTGCTTTATGAAATAGTTTGAAGTGGGCACCTAATGACTTAACTGCTGTCAATTCTTGTTCTGAGTTGAGTTCAAATGTAGGACTTTGATAACACTATAATCCACTTTGATTTAGATATGTACTGTACCTCAACAGAGGCTA
Source organism: Sardinella longiceps (assembly GCA_027497455.2). NCBI lineage: Eukaryota > Metazoa > Chordata > Actinopteri > Clupeiformes > Clupeidae > Sardinella > Sardinella longiceps. The sequence goes on from JAODXP020000027.1 coordinate 16,388,324, forward strand.
AAGTAAATTCTTGACACTGCCAATGAGTATGTGTTTATTTGATGTACCAGGTTCAAAGTCCCAGAATGCATTATGGAATGCCATTACGGCTGGTATTGGCATCAAGGACAAAGACAAGAGGGGCATCCTCATTGACCCCCGCAGCCCTGAGGAGATCCTTGCCGATGAGCTGCCTACTGTAGATGCGCCAGATGCCCTGGAGAAGACAGCCATCAGGTCAGGTTTAAAGACACTAAGATCCCTCTATAATTCCTTCATTGATTAAAGGTTGAGGCATTCAAATTGAATGTGTTACTGTAAGTAACATGTGTCTAAAATGATGGAATTCGACCGCATGTCCGTGTTATAGACTCAATAGCACTCATGTCTGAAGCTTGTACACTTGGAATGGCTATACCTAATCAGTTCAGTGGTCTAAGGCGTTGTGCTTGATGTGCAATGACTGATTAAAAAAAACAGTACTTTCTAAAACTTTGGATGACTTTTGCCTCTTCACAATTTCTGTAACATGTACTGCATATAGGAAGTTTTTGTATAACAAAGTTCAATTCAGAACTGTTGCTTAACAGTAACCACCTTCGGAATAAGGTGAAGTCAAGGTCAAATCAAATATCTCTGCAATATAGTCTGGGCATTATAGCTTAGGTTTAAAATGAATGTATATAATTACATGCAAGGCATGGCATGAAATCCTATGAAGGCATTTGATTAATGCATTGCATAAAAAATGCTTGCAGATACTTAATGTTAAGTGCCATTAAAATGGCAACTACAGAAACTCTAGAATTTCCTTCATTATTTCCACACTGCATTAAGTAATGGACCTTAGATTTCCCAACAGTGCACAGATTGTGAACTGTGAACCACTGATTTGCTCTTCCTGAGGTCTGTTGTCAAACAGAGCCATGTTGGCTTAATGGACAACCTGTCTCGATACACATCACTGGGCAATAGATTGGAAAGGATTATTGCACTTCAATTGTTTTCTTTGGTGTGCTTGTGTGTGTGTGTGTGTGTGTGTGTGTGTGTGTGTGTGTGTGTGTGTGTGTGTGTGTGTGTGTGTGTGTGTGTGTGTGTGTGTGTGTGTGTGTGTGTGTGTGTGTGTGTGTTTGTTTGCTCACCAACATGTTGGGATCTTAGAAACACAGGTGGTACCACCTGATTGGAGGGTATTGATCGAGCGGATTGTTAGTGGATTGATGCGTTCAAAGCTGGGCCCTGGCTGACGTGTTGTTGGGGGCTCTCTTTGGGAAGCTAGCTGCCAGCTCCTGCCCTGGCATCACACCAAAACCAACTCTTTTATCTGATATAGATCTCTGTCCCCCGTTGCCCTTTACCTGCATGCATAACAAAGGCAAACAATCACTTTTTTTCCAAAGAAAGACATAAATATAGAATTGACAGTATCTTCTCTTTATCTATTTATTACCTCCGCCAAGGAGGCTATGTTTTCGCCGGCGTGTATCTGTCTGTCTGTGTGTCTGTCTGTCTGTGTTCAATATAACTCGAAAAGTACTGCATGGATTTGGATGAGATTTTCGGACAACATTTGTATTGGGATGAGTAAGAACTGATTCGATTTTGGTGGCCATTGGTGATCCAGAACACCATCTGTGACCACAATGCCTTGGCGGAGGTCAGTGCTTTCTGAGCGCTTATTTGTTTTCAAGCTAAAAGGTTTATTGAGCGGCTTCCTGGTCACTTCAACTATTTTCAATGCATTGTTATACATCAGGCTACTTTATGCATGCTGTAGCCTATATCATCACTTCCACAGAAAAACCAAGAATGCAACAGAGAGATTTCCCTCGTGACCAGATGATGTCATTGGTTGATCTATGCAGCAAATGTTCTCTTCGGGTAGTCATTTTTCTGACCTGATTAAGAATGCCAGGCATCTGAGGTGTGAGGAATTGAAGTGTTTGGATTCAACTTGAAAAGTAATACAGTAATACAATAACCGGTAGCCCTGTGCAACATATCAATGTGGTGACATTCTTTACTACAGTGTACTGAAGTCCCTGTAACAAAACTCAACTCTAAGAGAAAAGAGAAGGGTAGAGGGAGGATGAGATGCATACGGTACAAGCTCATACAAACACACACACAACTGTAACTCACAGTCTCACAGGCCAATGCTGAGCGTCTTTATCTCTAGTTGCTAGTCCTGAGGTCAGTTACAATTCTGAGAGGCATAGCAATCATTATGGCAAGATAGCAGACGGAAGCAATGGGATGGAGACATACCGCTATGCTTCAATAATATCAAAGCCCCTGTTGAGTTTGTGTGTGTGTGTGTGTGTGTGTGTGTGTGTGTGTGTGTGTGTGTGTGTGTGTGTGTGTGAGGGAGAGTGAAAGAATGAGGCCCTGGTAAGGTGTATGAGGGAGTTTTTACAGACATGTGTCTGACCATGTAAGAAATGAGGTGTGGGTGTAATGATAGAACAAATGAAAGTTACTGTATCATAGCCAGATAATTTAATTTGTGTCCATAAATGGTTATACATTCTAACAACAGTGCTTATAAAGTATTATTGTGTTATAAGTTTTTATGACTTAAAATGGGGGTGGGGGGGGGGGGGGTGATGTTAAAGACACCCTATCCAAGTTCCTTTACTTTAAAGTTATGTATCAGCCTCGCAGCATCAAGGGCATTCCCTCAAAATGTTAAGTCATACTGTAGCTTTTGCATGGACTTGTTTTTAACCTTGTCAGTTAGCATGGCTCTTCAGATTATTATAACCGGTCCCTACTTTAGCTTATAAAACAATCCATGAGCATTGTGAATAAATGGGACTCATAGTATAAAATGCTAAAAATCTGTGAATTTATTGCATTAAGAGCTCAGTAATAACAGACATTTGAGATTTGGTCTATGTTATACCAAAAACTTTTCTTGTTCTGACCTGGAACAATAGGACTATGAGCTGAATGGATGCATCGAATGTCCTTTTAAGCACAAGGAGAGTTATGAGATATGTGTCAAAAAAACAGCATGTTTTTGACTGATGAAGTCAGGCAGGAAAGCAAATGCAATAGAAGTTCATTGCCAGGCAACCTGACGTTACTAACATGCAGTATGTAGTCAGAGTGTGTGAAATTATGTGAGGAGATTGTAATGACAAACCACATGAATGTGCAGACCGTTAGTGAGTGTGTGTGCTGTTCGCATGGGGGGATAACATATCTGTGTCAGGGGTGTTTCTGTGTGTGTGTGTGTGTGTGTGTGTGTGTGTGTGTGTGTGTGTGTGTGTGTGTGTGTGTGTGTGTGATAAATATTTTTACTTGCTGTCTTAGAATTCCCTCTCTTTCCCCTCTTCTCCACCTCTTTCTTTCTCTCTGCCCCTCTCTCTCTCTCTCTCTCTCTCTCTCTCTCTCTCTCTCTCTCTCTCTCTCTCTCTCTCTCTCTCTCTCTCTCTCTCTCTCTCTCTCTCTCTCTCTCTCTCTCTCTCTCTCTCTCTGTCTCTATGTGTGTGTGTGTGTGTGTGTGTGTGTGTGTGTGTGTGTGTGTGTGTGTGTGTATGTGTGTGTCTGTGTCTGTGTGGCTGTTACTGGGGTATGCTGAAAGATACTGACTCCTCCTGTCATTGGGGAGACAGTTTAAATGCAAAATAATTTAATATGACCTTTCAAGCATCTTTAGAGATTAGAGAAGATCTAATGCAAAATCTAATGCTCTCTCTCTCTCTCTCTCTCTCTCTCTCTCTCTCTCTCTCTCTCTCTCTCTCTCTCTCTCTCTCTCTCTCTCTCTCTCTCTCTCTCTCTTTCTCTCTGTCTGTGTTTTTGTTTGTTTTTTGTGTGTGTGGGCTTCTCCATTTGAATGTGCATCCTTTTACATTTCTATATGGTAGCTGCTATATCCAGTTTGTTGGTGACTCATGAAATTACCTTCATATGAGTCAAAGACAAAGTGTCTGTCCATTATAGGGTGCTAAAAGCCAGTAAGGAAAATGGAAATACTCTGACGTGGTAATCCCACCACATTCACAAACATTCACTGCGATGAGTCTCTCTCTCTCTCTCTCTCTCTCTCTCTCTCTCTCTCTCTCTCTCTCTCTCTCTCTCTCTCTCTCTCTCAGAAACACACACATACAAAAACAAACTCTATCAACAACATCTGGAGAGTTTTAGTGTTGCACCATCAAAAAGGCAGGCTGTAGTTGTTTACGTGTTTATGTCCAGCTTTTGTTGGTGTCTGAGAGCAGACTAAAGCCTCAGAGGACTGGCTCTGGGAACTGAAGAGAGACGAGGCTATACTCTAAACCTCCAGAGGGGGGCCCTAATAAGAGAAAATGAATCTAAACCGCTAGGACATGCCACAAGGATACACTGCCATAATACCACTCTTTCTTGTCTCTCTCTCTCTCTCTCTCTCTCTCTCTCTCTCTCTCTCTCTCTCTCTCTCTCATGCATCACTAGGCAGGCAGGGGACATTAGGACAAATCATAATCCATAACAATTACTCTGTGGCTAAAGTGATCCGTCGATTTGGAATGGCAGACCGGCTCGTATAATTCCCACCATTAAAGTCCTTGTGAAAGGGGACGCGAGACTCCTATTGTGTGGAGAGGTAATTGTGTGTTCTTTGAGCAGCAATTTAATTCTCTTTGTAGATTTGTGCGTTTGCTTTCAGCCAAGAGCTCGGTAGTGTATGTGTGCAGTGAGATAGAGATATACACACATAGAGACACATGCACATTTTATACAAACATATGCGTACACCATCGCATGGATGGATTCACAGCAGTGTGCACACATAAACACGAACACAAACTTACACACACACACACACTCACACACACACACATGCAGACACTGTGTTCCATGCCCACACGCAGATCCACAAATATGCATTCCATGCTTTGCTTGCTCAAACACAACACACACACACACACACACACACACACACACACACACCACATACACTACAAATATACACACACATACCCACACCACGCACCACAAAGTACACACTCACAAACAGCACTGTGTTGTCCAGTTCAATTGATTGGGAAGCTGGTAAATGAAGAGCCTCAGACTGGTTTTGGTCTGGCTGAAGGATGCAGGGAGTTGTGGGGTTCAGTCTGTGACGTCACACGCGTGTGCTATAAATAACTCCGGCCGTAAACAGCCCTCTGCTCAGCTCCCTAATGCTCTATTAATGTCCTTTAGTGTGTGTGCACACGCACCGGCCCATAATTATGGTGGCACGCACAGGAGCTTGTCTACTATATGTGACTGATTGATGATGAGTGTGTGTGTGTGTGTGTGTGTGTGTGTGTGTGTGTGTGTGTGTGTGTGTGTGTGTGTGTTTGAGTATGTGTATATTTGTTGTTTTAACTGGTTTAAGGTATCATTCCTCTTTTACTGTACCCTCTTTCTCTCTCTCTCTCTCTCTCTCTCTCTCTCTCTCTCTTTCTGTGTGTGTGTGTGTGTGTGTGTGTGTGTGTGTGTGTGTGTGTGTGTGTGTGTGTGTGTGTGTGTTTATCCCTGTCTCTCTGGGCCCTTCAGAAGCCAGGGATCAGCTTCACTGTAGCAAGGTGAGCTGCCCCACTGAACTGCATGAAGACAGGGGATTTTCTGATCTGGATTTTTATCAGTCTGCAGATCACCAGCAGAGTTCAGCTCCCCCAGGTTGAGTTAAAGGAGAAGTTAGAGTCTCTTTATAAACTTTCCTCTTTAAACTAGGAACTAGGTTCTTCCCTTTTCTTCAACTGAAATGCTGTTTTTTTTTTTTAAATCCGTCATCTTCTTAAGTCTAGCTCCCTACTTCTTTGCAATATGGTACACCTACACATACGTATACAATCGCGAGCACGCGTGCACACACACACACACACACACACACACACACACACACACACACACACACACACACATACACACCCACACATATACAGTACCCCCACACACACACACACACACACAGACACAGGTTTACAAATTCACACTCACACATCCAGAGGCACTCACACAGGGGAGCGACAACTGTGAGAGAGCCTAACACAAATGTCATGTCAGCGGGGACATCACACCACTTGCCTGTGGTGAAGTGTGAATAGGTGTGTGTTGGAATGGAGACTAAGATAGAGTTAGATAGTCAGATAGATAGAGGAGAGAGAGAGAGAGAGAGAGAGAGAGAGAGAGAGAGAGAGAGAGAGATTAGGGAATTGAAAGACTGGACTGAGAATAACACTCTCAGAGTGAGTCAAAAAGCCAGACAACCTTTTCAGCAAGGGTCCACCTGGACTGGGAAGTTGTTAGGTTGGGCAAGCAGTAGGCCGCTTGACAGCTGGAGTTGATGTGTTACTCGCTCTTCTGGAATCTTCTGGGGCAGGCTTTTTGAAACTCCTAGCCAGGACGATGTTATCGACATGATGACACCATGACGAATTTCTGTTTCTACTGAAAGAGGTTTCTTCTCCATTATGAGAGGGGAGGAGGAGAGGAGTTGTGAATGTGTTTTCTTGGAACTTGATGGGAAAAAAGTCACAGTATGTGCTTTGAAAGGTTTTGTGAGCATGCCAAGTGTCCAGGGACTGAGATGACAACACTGTAAATGTAAATGTCTTTTGCCACCGGTAAATATAGTCTTGCCTGCATCCTGAGGGCAAATGCACTCAAACAGAGGCATTGGTTTTAGGTATACTGCACACTATGTTATATAGTAAAGATGCAATGCTAGTGATGCTCTGGCTACTCAATATGTAAACCATACCATATCAATAAGGACAAGAATTTGTAGATGAAGGTACTATTGATCCTGCTAGCGATTACTTATAAGCAAGCAGTAACTTTTTTTTTAATCACAAATGTATTTATTTATTTGGATGGGGGGGGGGGGGAGGGGCATGAGGCATAAAACTCTGCATTGAAAAGGAGTTCTACCCTGACCCTGGTCCAGGACATTTTGACATAATTTCATAATCTTAGCACGTAACCATCAAAGACAGCAACTTAAAAGAAGGCGTCAATGGGAGCAGAAAGCTTTGGTTAATGACCTACCTGCAGAAGCAAAATCCTCAAGCAGGGAAGACAAATTGGAGCCCGGAGCAAATCAAGACCTCAGCCATTTTATTACTTTCTGTCACCTAGTCTGGTTGATTGACAGGGCTTCCCCCACACATAATCTTATCGGGAAAAGCCATGACTAATAGGAAGGAATTGAGACTGTGTGGGCTCGTTCTGATTGGTCTGTCCATCATACTTAATGTCTCAAATTACTAAAGGTGACTTTTGCCATAGAAGCAAGGAATCTTAAAGTCTCAAAAACATGAGCTATAATGTGTCATGTGGAAAAGGGATTGTTACCGCAGCCAATGTTGTGGGAGGCGGCAATATCTTTTGAAGTTCTGGAAAGCATATTTGAAGTGTCAGTGAATTTGAGTGTCATATGAGAGATAAATTTATGAAATTCATGTACATGTAGTGCTTTTATACATCTCTCTGTATGCGTGTTTATGCACACGTGTGTGTGTGTGTGTGTGTGTGTGTGTGTGTGTGTGTGTGTGTGTGTGTGTGTGTGTAAGGATGGGTATATCCACGGTACCTACTGCAGTGTGGGACTGACTGGCTGAGGTTGGTGATATAAAGATACTCGTATGTCCCTCCTGTCAGGAAAGCAGAGAGTCTTATTGCCTCCTGCCTCCCACACCCACACGCACACACACACAGATACACACACACACACCCAAACACACACACACACGCACCCAAACACACACACACGCACCCAAACACACATACACACGCACCCACACACACACACACACACACACACACACACACACACACACACACACACACACACACACACACACACACACACACACACACACTCACCCTTCTCAACAGCTCCCCACCCCCGTTCCATGCGTCAGATGAAGCCATTATGTGTCTGATCTTCCTCCTGCAGGTGGCTTCTGCAACTTATGGATATGTTGACCTTTTCACTCTCACCCGCCTTGCAGATCTGTCTGCCTCCGTTTCTCTCTCCATCCTCCCCCCTCTCTCTCTCTCTCTCTCTCTCTCTCTCTCTCTCTCTCTCTCTCTCTCTCTCTCTCTTTCTCCCTTTTTTCTTATGGTGAGTCTTCATGCATGAAAGTGAGGGAGGAGCCCATGCAGGTGCGTGTATGCTGACGCTCATCTCGATTCTGTTAGATACATAGACCTGCGTGGAGTCCTTGATTACATCCCTCCCTTTCTCTTCCCCCTCTCTCTTCCTTCTCTCTATCTCTCTCTCTCTCTTTCTTTCTCTCTCTCTCTCTCTCTTTCTCTCTCTCTCTCTCTCTCTCTTTCTTTCACTCCATATGTCTCTCTCTCTTATTCATTCTCTCTAACAGACATACACACACTCCCCTTTTCTCTGATAGGGCTTCTGATCACCAAGCTTATTTTAGTGAAGAAACCTAATTTTCCAGTCGACTGGTGCCACGCACTGAAAATGAGCTCCGAAGCAGGGCAGCGCTCAGAGAGTAGCGCCCAGATGGAGATAGACACCGTATGATAGAAAAGAGGACGATGGAAAGATATGGAGATAGATGTGGAATCACAGAGAGGCAGGTGATAGACTCTATATGGGTAGACAGAGAGAGGGAGAGGGAGGGAGAGAGAGAGGGGTGATGGGATGAGACCCTTAGATGCAGAGACAGATGGATGGATAGAAATGTAGACGGAGAGAAAGAAAGCATCCTTGTTGACAAACAGAGGGAGTGCAGTTAGATGAGGTTATATTGGCAGTCGGGCGGTGCATTGGACAAGGTTGAACTGGGGCCTGAAATCAAAGTTGGGTTAAGGACACTGGGCAAAAGTGCCATTACATGGGGATTTGGATACAGCCTGTTGCTATAGACTCCTGAGCACAGGATTAACTTGGATGCACTCAGTGATGTGTGTGTGTGTGTGTGTGTGTGTGTGTGTGTGTGTGTGTGTGTGTGTGCGCGCAAGTGTGTGTGTACGTGCATGTGCGTGCATGCTCATTCGTCTGTGTGTGTATGTGTGTGTGTGTGTTCATGCATCAGTGAAGCAAAGAAAACCCATTTTGTTTTGCTCTTTCATTTATATACTTCTTGATGACTCCCTCTTTCGCTCTCTCCGTCTCTCTTTCTCTCTCTTTCGGTCTCTCTTTTCCTCTCCCCATGTGCCACTGAGAAATGGTAGTGCTAGTGCGAGAGGTTTGTGTCATAGTCATAAGATGGGTTCAAGATGTAACTTTAGGAAGTTTCTTTAGAGGTCCAAAAACTCGCTCTTCTGTTGTTAAAAAGAAAAGTAATTTGCAACTGATGATAGTTGCTTCATACTGCCCACAGCAGGAGGAACATATTTCTGCCGCTTCAAACTGTGCAAAGATATAAATAGTAATATGATATTAACTGAAATATGAAATGATTACCCTGAAATACTAGTTTCACTGATTATGGTTTGCATGCTGTATGTCCTGGGGTGCTATACACAGCTGTCCACAGCAGTCATCTAGGCCATATAAGGCATGCTTTATGATTACAGTCCAAGATCCAAGCAGTATGTATCATTTATTTTTCATGGCCATCAAAGGGGGATTGCTTATATCTTTCCTGTGTATTAAGAGGCAATCCTGTAAAGTGAAGGTTTTGCATGTGCAATATTTATGAAGCAAATGTTTGCTTTGTGCCAATTAATGCGGTTTCTCGTTTCATCCAAGAGCAGATTGCAAAGGGTTCACCAAAAGTTCATGGGTTAGGGTGTAGGTTATTAGACTTCAAACACACACACAGACAACTGCTGATTGGGTAGAAATGGAGAGCTTATTCGGGAGCTTATTGACTTCTCTCTCTATTTGCCTCGACACCATCACCCCAGTCATTTAGTGCCGTCTTAATGACTACCACTTACACCAATCAGACGCTAGTTCCATTGACGACACAGATGCTGGGGCTGCTTTTCAAACCTCTGCTGGTATGGTGTTTTACCCCCTTTCTGTTTAAAATTCTGCACCTAAGGGTGCTCCTGATAGCCACTTTTCTCAAATAACATTTCAGACAAAGAATGCATTTGCTCTGCTGTCACTAGCACGGTCATATTTAAGTAGACTTATGACATGTCATGGGAAAGGTAGCTTAACAGTCTATGCCCTGGGGTAGAGTGCTTTCTGTTTGTATTACTACAGCCTCTATGAAGACATTATATAATGAATATATTTATGATTTTTGCCTCCAGAACACAGATATCTTAGTAACTAATGTCGTGGTCTGACTGACACATCGTTAATGCCACTTGTATGTGTTACACTGCTAAATGAAATGTTTCCCTCAGAAGTTTAAAGTGCCTGACAGCAGCTGAAATGTCCTTATTGATGTCTGCTGCTGAAGTAGAGATTTTTCTAATCCAACAAACTTTCCAGAAAATAACACCTTGTCACCCGTGGCCATGGCGGCATGGCAGTGAGAGTGTTATGTGGGTTTTCTGACAAGTAGTCATTAAAGAATGTGCTTACTGTATGCCGATAGCCTTCGCTGCTAAGCCCTCCAATGACGAGGTCAGCCTCCAGGTAGCAGCCAGGTATTTCTGATTTAGCTACAGGACACCTTGTGAGTAGGCCTAACTGGCAGAATCAATTGCAGTGAGTAGGCCTACGTGTGTGTGTGTGTGTGTGTGTGTGTGTGTGTGTGTGTGTGTGTGTGTGTGTGTGTGTGTGTGTGTGTGTGTGTGTTGTAATAGACAGATCTGTGCTGGTTGTTGTCTGGAAGCATGGCAGGAAACAGCTTTACGATGCTGGGCTGAGAAACTCGTGCTGCACTGTCCAAGATGCTGTGTAGATAGATTCCCATCAGTGAACAGATCCTCGCGCCATAACTCCGATGACCTATATCTGAGGTCACTTCCTGTTTGGTGTTTGGTAATGTGTGTCTGTGCACTTCTTGTGTATGTGTGTGTGTGTGTGTGTGTGAGTGTGTGTGTGTGTGTGTGTCCTTGTCACTGTGTCTCTTCATGGATTTTTGGCAATGCTGTGTTATTTTCATAATTTTTATCTTCATTTATCCCTCTGATAACAATATCACTCTTTCATCACTGCTCTCCCTCCCTCTCTCTCTCCCTCTCCCTCTCTTTCCGTCTCTCATTAGCTATAACCTTTGGCTATGCTCTTCATTATTACAGTGCATGTGGTGGATACCCCATGAAAAACAAAATAGACAAATTAGCATTGCCTCTGCTAATTGCTGACCTTCAAAAGGCACAGATAATTCACTGTGAAAATGTGAGTCAGTGTATTTACATGCACATGAGCCTTAGTTACTCTCTCTCTCTCTCTCTCTCTCTCTCTCTCTCTCTCTCTCTCTCTCTCTCTCTCTCTCTCTCTCGTGTGTGTGTGTGTGTGTGTGTGTGTGTGTGTGTGTGTGTGTGTGTGTGTGAGTGTGTGTGTGTGTCTGTATGTCTGTGTATGTGTACATGACAAAGAAGGAGAGAAATAGAAAGAATAAAATGTGGGATTGTAGCCCTGCACTGGTAAAAGTACAAATGCCAACAGATACCTTTGAAGGGGCCAATTGCATTTTCCACAAAGTGATGTGGTGTCTCTTGATGCAGGCTTAGCCGTCAGCTCGGTGAAATGATGCAATCTCTTCCTCCCTTTTCCACTCACCTTTCCTCCTCTTCTCAACCCCTCCATTCTCCCCTCCTTCCCTCTCCCCCATTTCCTCTTACTCAACCCACCACCCCTCCTCACACACACACCCACACACCCACACACACACACACATAGCACCGATTGCCCTCCCCAGCCGTGCTCTATGGGCATTGGGGGAATAAAAATGGAGGAGCGATGACTGCAGTCCATGGCAGCTCAGTTCTGATGTGTTTGTGTTGGAAGAGCTCAGGCTTCCCTCCCTCTGGTGCGTCACGGAGAGCAGAGTTCAGACAGAGTGCAGAGAGGGTCTTACCCCAGCACCCCCCTCTCTCTCGCTCTCTCACACACACACACACACACACACACACACACACACACACACACACACACACACACAGACACACACACACAGACACACTAGCTTTCACTTTAATCAATGAAACACGGCAGACACAGCAGAGTCCTACATTCATTCCAATACGATTAAACTACTTCCCAAAACATTTGACAAGTCTTCTTTTACTGTATTTGTTCCCTACATCTGATGAGAACAGAATGTGTCAGTAATGCAGCCGCCTACTGCAGCCCTAGCCGCACGGTGATGCTGCAATCAGCGACAGCCCAGGGCCTCTCTTCCCATCCGCTGCACTCTGGTCTCTCATAGCCTTGAGCAGGGCTTTGCAACACACTGAGGGCCGTTGTTTGTGAATGTAAACATGAGTGCCGGTTGCAGTGACTCCACAACAGAGTATGGAATTAATGTTCCAAACTTTCACACGCATTTATAATGCATGGGGTACCTGCAGTGTTTTTTTACGGTATTGCAGCTGATACAGTACAGACCGTTTCTGTTTAAACTGTAAAAGCAAGCAAAAACATGTCTGAATGTTCTTATTAGTTGCCAAACCATTTCTGCTATGTTTAAATATTATCAAATGATGATGGAATGTTGAAACAGTTTATCACCATAATAATACACTGATATAATACCGTAAACATCAGCCATTTTGCCCTGAAAAGAATGTGAATCAAATGAATGAATCAAATTTAACAGTAAAATGTTTTATATTATAATTAAAACCATTTATATTTCTGATGTTCAAAAATATGTTTGTTTGTTTGTTTGTTTTTTTATGAAAAGTCTTTGACTCTGGGTGTTTTGGAGAACGTGAGTGTCTGTGGTGTGGGTTAAGGCATAATGCATTGGCTGAAAGAGATTCAGCTGAGAGTGGAGCTGAGAGTGAATTGATGGGTAAGGGGAATATATTCATACAGAGGGCGTGTGAGTGCTGTTGAGCAGCCCTGCTTAGCATTCATTGGAACAGACCGGACTGTATTTTTCCTTAAGGGTTTATGCATGAAAGCTTGTGTGTCTGTGTGTGTGTGTGTGTGTGTGTGTGTATATGTGTGTGTGTGTGTGCTTGTGTGTGCGTGTGTGTGTGTGTGTGTGTGTGTGTGTGTGTGTGTGTGTGTGCGCGTGTGCATGTGTGAGTGTGTGTATAGTATGTACTGTATGTGTGAATTTGTTTGTGCATGTGTAAGAGTGGAAGTGCATCTGTGTGTGCAAATAGTGGTGTTCTAAGCCACAGGAATGAAATATCAGTACATTCAAAATCCAGCACTTGTTCTCCATTCAAAGGCTGTGCTGAGGACCCGACACAATAGCCCCTTTATAATGTCAGTACGATGTTATTATTCTGTGGACAAATGAAAGCGTCAACACCACACCACGGTGCCACAATTATACTTCATTATACTGGAGAAGATAACAGGTGCCCAATTCTGGCAATTATCCATTATACCATACACAGGGGTAGACAAGCCCTGAAGATAGAGTGTGGGGGAGGGAATGAAGCAGGCGTCTCACTGCTTGCTCTCCTGTCGTTCCCAATGTCGTCGTACCTGTCATCAGGTGTTATTTGAAGATACTCCCGTTGTGATGTGCGGCAGTGCAGCCGTGCCACACACCCAGGCTGCGTGTCACTCATATCATGCTACGAGATGGTGACACGTGTCACGCCAAGTCAGCGGCTGGCATTGATATTCATGCCTCACAATGGGGGGGTGGGGGGGGTCTATTTCTGTAGCAGCCTGGCTGACGCTGCTGTTTGAAATGAGAATGACAAAACAAACAAACAAACAAACAAACAAAACACAGTGATGTATCTGCTCCAAATCTTAAAGTAGCTCTAAAAAAATTGTCTGACCAACGTAGGCGCAAACTTTCCCTTTTCATCTTGCTCGATTTGACATTCACAAGAGCCTTCACCTGTGGGATTATGCATAATGAGGTGGGACATTTGAAAAGGGGATCGGGGCCTCTGGGGGGTGAGCAAGTCACTTGTTTTGCCTCGGCCTCCTTTGATAAACTAGGACCAATTAATCACTTGTAAGGGATATCACAGTGCTTTCATTTCAGGCTGTCTTTTGTTCAGACACCCCCATTGTCCATGTGAAGGGGGCCTAGGGAGTATTCGCTTTCCCCTAACAGGTATACATCCCCACACGCACACACACACACACACACTCACTCAAGCGCACACAGAGAAAACATACACACTCTTATATTATTCTTGCTCTGTTTTTCACACTCACAGTCTCTACACACACACAAAGAGAAAGGGAGAGAAACACTCACACAGACAGACAGACAGACAGACACACACACACACACACACACACACACATTTATCCTGCCAGCTTGCTTGCATTTTGGGTGCGATAACCTCACCTTCTAAGGCCCCAGTGGGCCATCAGGAACAGCAGGGTCCTGTCTGACCACCCACATTAGGGCAGAATGAAACCCTTCAATAATGCATGAAGCGGGTGGACACTAATTAGCCCGTCCACTGCACCTTTTCCCTGGCAGTGCCACAGGGGATGCCCCTCGCACAAACCCCGTGTGGACCTGTCTGCTCTCCATCTGAGCCTGGAGCCCAAGACTGTAATCCAGGACTTTTTCTTATAGATCACCATTTCCTTTTAAAAACAAAAAAAAGCTGCTGTAATACTATTCATTTTTGGAGACCTAACAATCTTTTTGTTAAATTTTTTTTGACTTGTTGTTGACTATTTAGACTTTTTGTTGACTATTTTTGTTTTCACTGTGCTCAGTGTGTCCTGTATTCTACCACACCCCACTGTGGACCACACTGATGCAACATTGTTTTACATTTGCCACATTTTGCATCACACTCACTTTTCACTTTTTTTTTTTTACTTTTTCCCAATTTCCTGTGCTGCTCTTGTCTCTTAGTCTGTCTGCAGGGCTTTTGGCTAATGTACTCCACTTTCCTGTGAGTGTGCAGCGCTCCATAAATACCATTTTATTACGCCTTAGGTTCTTTGTAAATATAGGAAGGAATTTCACATGAGGGGGCTCAAATTGAAATATATAGGTGCTCAGGGTATTCCGCCGCTTTGATGCATGGACACACGCACTGGGAGATGCCGGCGCCACTCACCACAGCGCTGTTGTCGTTGGTGTAATGGATTTGGGTTTGTCTCAGTGATGCTGAGGATTTGGTTTCAGTGGCTGAACAGCATAGATGATTTTTTAATGAACAGACAATGTACCAGAGGGTCATCAATCTGCTAAGGGGGGACCTGCAGCGGTCGCTAGATTAGATATGCCAGCCGATGTTGATGAATAATGTACATTCACCCTTTCTCTCTTTGTCTTGCACATCTTTTACCCTTTGATTCTTTTCTTTTTTTCTTTTCTTTGAGCTCTTTTTTTAGTTATTTATTGATTCATGTTGATACGAACCCCACCACACACACACACACACACACACACACACACACACACACACACACACACACACACACACACACACACACACACGCATACACACACACACACACATACACATACACACACACAAAGTTTTTCAGGGATACCTGTGACACCATTCATCAGCAGCAGGGTCCTAGATTATAAAGACAATCACGCACACATGTAGATTGGCTTTTTTAACTGGTACTCTTGGTAATAGTTTACTTGATGAGTGAGTACATGACACATTAGCAGCGGTCATAAAAACATATTCATAGCAGCGTTTTCATAACTCAAAATCCATACCCAACATTCATAACAAAGCTAAATGTAGAAGACAGAATGGCAATATTTAAAAGTCAAGTCCACAGGTCTCAAATCAGCATTTTTGATTTTGAACATGGTTATGTCACATCAGAGTGAATGGGTCAATGGGCAAACTAATTAAAATACAAAAAACTGCAATGCTGCTTTGGGACCACTGGATTTTTATTGAATTATCGCCATGCTGTCTTCCACATTTATGAAAAGTTGGGGATGAATGTTGAGTCATGTGTTATGAAACAGTCGTGAATGCTTTGTGAACAATTCATAACAGTTGCTATGAATGTGTTGTGTACTCACCTGACAAGTAGAGTGTAATTTTAGTATGATATTTTAGTATGATACTGTAATTATCGTAATTGGCTTTCAGATACTGGAAAGCTAATTATATGGCTAATTAAATGCTTTTTCTGCCTACTGTATTTTTGAAACTGATAAAAGCTGGTGGACACCTCTAGTGTCACTTTAAACTTAAAGTGTATGTCCTCAAAGCTTTCCATGTTCGATGCCTTGTTGCTGTTAAATATTGATATTGTGTGTTGTGGCTATTTGCCTTGTACCTGTGTGTTTGTTTTACTAAGGTCAAATCTGAATTATTCAAAATGTCTACACCGTCTGCATATCTACATACGCAATGCTGAATCTGTCTTGCGTGTGAGCACAGCTCAAATCTGGTGGGAAGTCTTTTACAGATAACACCAGTGCACACATACACAGCCAAAGTCACACTCTCACACAGAAAATCTGGTTGTGGTCTCTAATTATCACACTGATATACAAATCTGGAGCCTCATGGGAGTTGACAGTGAAAGGTGTGAGCACTGCTCGCAGCTGTTTCCATCACCACCACCAATCCCAAGTTTCAGTGGAAATGGGGAAAAAAGTCTCAGCACTCTCATTCTCTTACCTCACCCATTTTTCTGAAAGAAAAATGTCATTCTCTATTGAAACCCAAATACCCATTCAAAGAGGAATTGTTCTATTACTATAGTATTTCTTAGAAAATACTGAGTTATTTAGTAATGCTGTAGTTCAAGTGGAAAGAAAGTTAAGGAAGTAAGATTCAGTATGATAAACTGCCAAGACTGGCAATGCCACCCTACACTTGGTAGATTTGGAACAGTGTTGAGATAATGATAAGCACTATATTAAGACAATCATATGTCTGATCTCCCACAATGTACCCATGTGGTCGTGACACAAGGGGATAACAAAGAAAAAGGGAAGAGAAGTTGAATACACATTTTAAGGCATTAGATTGAAAGGAAACAGAACATATAGGGAGAAATCTTCTCTGTTCTTTCAAACAATTCACAGATACATTGAAATGGAAAATGTTCTGAGTGGAATGAAGGAGGAAAGAAATTTATGAAATGAAAGACTATGCACAGAGGGGAAAATTAAAATAATTCACATCAGTACAATAGCGCTCTTGATGTTAATGACTTATGTTCGGTCTTTGTTATGGCTGAAATGCGTGGGACTCATGGAAATGACTATGGTTGAAGATTTTTACAATGAGTGTTTCTAATTAATTGGCGTGAATTGTTTTAATTACCGCATTATGAATTCTGCCTTTTGAATCATCATTATAGAGCAAACTTCAATTTCCTTTCAAGATTTTGACTTTTTTTGACAATGTCAGCAACTCTTAGGATTGGAGATCTCTGACACCTGGGCCAATGCAGGGCTTGCACTCCATAACCAGACATTGTCACGTAATTTGATGAACATTTGTTAGTTAACCACCCTCCATTATCACTGTAAGTGCCCAAAGAAGAGTAGTGCAACAAGGTCAACGGGTCTGGTTTGTTGTAAACCGAACCATACATTGCCTTTGTGTGGTAGAAAGCACTGTGTTGTCTGTTGCCTAGATAATTCATACGGTATTACAGATAGTATTTTTCTCTGTACACATGCAGTGCATTGCCTGTTGAGGCATATAATGATAATTATTAGCAGGCTTAAAACTAAACATTCAGCTTAGGAATAGGGGTTGTCAAATTCAGAATAGAATAGCAAGTAAGAACAAACTTCAGTGGCGCTTTTATCTTTTAACAGGAAGTGGATTTTGGCGATAGCAACTTTGGGCGGCTGAAAGGAATGGGTTGCAAGTGACCTACTAATTGCCTCTGCTGTTTATTGAATTGGCCACAGCCTCTCAATTCTAAATCTTTCTCACATTGAGTAAACTCTTGCCATTACTTGGGCTAGGGCTGCAACGATTAGTCAACAACGTTGACAACGTCAAATTAAAGGCTCAACAAGAGTAGAACAATGCCACTACAACATTGCAATGCAACACAGGAAGTTTTGGGGACAGTAGCTCTGTATTTGCACCATCTGTGACCTAAATCAATCAACCACTGGCTCAGTATGAACGGAGTACAGTGAAGTTGAGACTGCAAATATTTAAAGTCTGGGCGTTGGACGATGAGGATTTTAGTGCCTCATTTTGGAGCTAATTACTTTGTAAATCCCCAGCTGTTTATTTGAATGCTCACCTGTGTTCTGATATCACACGTCAGAAACATCAATGCAGGTTTCGTCTCTGCAAGTTGCACCATCTCTACTCTGATACCAGCAAATGCTTAAACTAATGTATTGTTAACATAAAAGACAAGATCGCTAAAGCTGAACATTCAGCAGAAGGATGGACCATCAGGCAGCAGCCAGACCAATGGTACCCTATCTCAGTTGAACAAACAGGAGTGACACCTGAATGGTAGACCTCTGGAGACAACTGGGTTGCTGCTGGAAGAAGTGTTGGTGGCTGGCCAGTAGGTGGCTTTCTTCCCTCTGGCCTAAGATCAATCCAAGTGCAGTGACGGAGACACTGTGCTCTTGGCGAGGCAGGCAGTCTTTTGGATAAGAGGTCCTGACTCACAGTGGTCATAAAAAGATCCCATTATACTTGTCACAAGGTGTAGGGGGTTCCCTGGTAGCTGATTCATTCGATCTGACACCTAATCATTCCC
This sequence comes from Sardinella longiceps, assembly GCA_027497455.2. NCBI lineage: Eukaryota > Metazoa > Chordata > Actinopteri > Clupeiformes > Clupeidae > Sardinella > Sardinella longiceps. Next base: position 16,407,006 of record JAODXP020000027.1, read on the forward strand.
CCACATAATGGCTGCAACACCCAGGAGGGTGCTACACATTGGTGGTGGTTACGTTAAGTTCAGACTGTACACGTCCGTTGACGGACAACGGAGGGCTTGTCTGATGGAGGGGGAGTCCATTTTGATTGGTTGACGTTCCTACCAGAAAGTTGAACATTTTTCAACTTCTTGACGGACGCAACGGACGGACCCTCAATGCATTTTGCGAAAACCTCTATGCATTATGCGCAGTGGCTCCTTCTACATGCGTCTTTTGTTGGGCTTTAACTCACCACCTGCTTTTCAGTGTTATTTTTACCCTGAATAGAGAAAGGTCATTCCTTGGAAAAGAAAAGTCTTGAAATCTCTGACTAGAGCACAAGAATGCAGTGATTTAGAGCGCATAAACCTGCACAAACTGATTAAGTCACTATCACTGATGGGCCACAGCTTGAGAAAAAGACTCAGAAATCCCTGTCTGTCTTCAGGTTCACTAGAGCAGCTCACCTTCCTACAGTGAAGATGATCCCTGGCTTCTGAGAGACCAAGACAGACGCACACAGACACACACACACACACTCACACACACACACACACACACACACACACACACACACACACACACACACACACAGACACACACACACACACACACACACACACACACACACACACACACACACACACACACACATATGCACGTGCGCATACACATATGCATGACAGAGACAGCTACTTCAGAGGAGGTGAGAGTAATGCCCAATATATGTGAGAGTGCAAGGGGGAGGGAGAGACAGAGTGTGTATCTATATCTTAAACAGAAGAGAAAAGACTTCAATTTATTGTCACCAAGAGAGACCATGAAGCATAAAAAAAAGCAAAAGAAGGCTTATCTTCCTTAGAGGATGGCTTTATCTCAACTTTTTTTTTACACATGAAGGAGTTGGAGAGGTCAGGCTTAGACACCTGAAGATTATGGGGAGAAAATACAGATTGAAAAATGAAAAGCAGAAGATAAAAGCAGAAAGAACGAGAGAGAGAGAGAGAGAGAGAGAGAGAGAGAGAGAGAGAGAGAGAGAAGACAGCACAGTTCATATCACCAACAGCGAGAGGAAATTCCAGAGTCGACTGTGGGGACAGGAGGAAAACCCTGACTGCGAGTCAAAGGCAAGCTGTTGCTGTAGCTACCCAACATAATAGTGTGACAGTGTGCTGCCTGATGGATTGATTCGTAGACTGAAATGACGTTGACAAGCGTGAGCCTCATGCTCAGTTTCTCTCTTTCTCTCTCTCTCTCTCTCTCTCTCTCTGTCTCTCTCTCTCTTTCTCTTTTTAACATGGCTG
>JAODXP020000027.1:16413328-16420828 GCA_027497455.2 Sardinella longiceps
AGGGCGGGAGCCACAGGAGAGCGTCGTCACCGCTGCCGCCACCGCCGCCTGAAATGAGAGGCATCATCATCTCGCTCGGGCTCCTGCAAATTGCTTTTCTGTCCTTGCATTTGTAGAGCGAGGAGATGGAGCCAGGAGGGGCGTTTGGGCGTGCAAGATGTGTGTGTGTGTGTTTGAGAGAGAGAGAAAGAGTGTGTGTGTGTGTGTTTGTGTGGGTGTCTGTGTGTGTGTGTGTGTGTGTGTGTGTGTGTGTGTGTGTGTGTGTGTGTGTGTGTGTGTGCTTCTAAACTGTTTGCGTGTGTCTGTGTTTGAATTAGGAGATACAGACTCATGCCCTGGCCTGTGTTTACACCCCCTTTCATTTCTGCCCCCTTAATTCTTTTTTTCTTTTCTTTTTTTTTGCCGGCATTTCTTTTTCATGAAGGTTATTAACAGCTTTATAGGGCCTCTCGCCAAAGCAGCCAAATGAGTTTGTTGTTGACACCCGGGGTCTGTGGGAGGAATGAGATTAGGCCATTAAAAGTTTAAGTCTGACCAGCCTGTGATTGAGCCATTAGAGGTGTGGGCATGACGCTGCGTATCTTAAGCCTAGACCAAGAAGACTGCGTGCGTGTGTGTGTGTGTGTGTGTGTGTGTGTGTGTGTGTGTGTGTGTGTGTGTGTGTGTTTGTGTGTATGAATGCGGATGTGTGCTATTATGTGTGTGTGTGTGTGTGTGTGTGTGTGTGTGTGTGTGTGTGTGTGTATGATTGTGTGTTTGTGTGTATGAGTGTGCATGTATTGTATGTGTGTGTGTGTGTGTGTGTGTGTGTGTGTGTGTTGCCTGTGCGCTCCTTGTGATTTATGTTCCACTGTAATGGACACACATCATCTGACACGTCACTCAGGCAGTGAGGTCACCCGTCGTCATCGTCGTTATTGGGACAGGGCTTTGATGGATGGCGGGCGTTTCCAACGTAGACCACATCACATCACGCAACCTCAGCGACTCAGCAAAGGGATCCCGAGGCCAGTTCCGCAGACACGTGAGACAGGAAGAGATAGGATAGGGAGGGAGGAAAAGGTCAAAGGTCACAAGTATAGTCAGGGTCCCTGGAACACTTCTGAGCTCACAACCTGTGAGCCAAAACTGAAATGATGCACGAAGAAAGGGAGCGAGAGCGAGGGGAAAATGAGCAGAGAAAGAGGGGGATGAGGGAGAGCAGGTGAGAGAAAAAAAAGATGAAAGGAAATGAGAGGAGGCAGTGAGATAAAAGGATGGAACAAATGAGGGAGGAAAATGAGAGTGATTAAAAATAATGGAAGGGATGGAAGAAAGAAAAGGAATGAGAGCGATAGTGACAGAGGATGGTGACATGCATGCATACACACACACACACACACACACACGTTCAGATACAAAAAAGGAAGAGACGGAGTAATCCCTGGGTGCTACAACCAAAAGAGCGAGCAAAGCAGAAACAGACAGCCACAGAGAGTGATTGAAAGCAAGAGAGAGAGAGAGAGAGAGAGAGAGAGAGAGAGAGAGCTAGCCTCTTGGAGCAGATAAGTTGAGCTAGGGCGGCAGACAAGCGAGGCGGCGGTAGTGGCGACGGTGGGCTGCAGCGTCTCCACTCAATCAGACGCCCTTACTCTGATGAATGAAGGGATCTAATCAGCCAGTGCTCTGGTATGAATTAAATCGACCACCTCTCTCTCTCCCTCCCATTCTCTATCTTCCTCTCTGTCTCTCTCTCTCTCTCTCTCTCTCTCTCTCTCTCTCTCTGTCTCTGTCTCCATCCTCACGGGTCCCGGCTGCCGTCGCCGCAGCAGCCATGACTCACCCCCTCAGGGCCGCCTTGGGGCCGTGATGTCACCCGGCCGCACCATTACAGGAAATGAGGGGTAGAGAGGCAAGCAAGGGAAAACAGAAAGAGAAAGAGATGAAAAGATAGACAGAAAAGTTTTGTCTGATTTCGCCCATTCTGTCATCCGTTTTTGTAGCCCCTCATGGGGTTCACAGAAGTTACAAGATCACCAATCGATTTCCTTCTCTCACTGTGTTTTGTTGTCATACGATTCTTAACTTCTGAAGTTGTCTTTGAAGAGTGAGAGTTGGACATCACAAATATCACAAGCATTCTCATATCAACAAGATCATACAAGACATTTGCCTCCCTTTTATCTAATTCTCTGTTATAGCTGCCATGAGATTCACATTCTTTTCTAAAAGATGCTTTCTAGATTGTGCAATGAGCTGAATGTTTGTGTAAATTGTGCATAGTCTGTATGTTAAGATAACAGTGCTAAGACAAACCCATGGGAGAGAGACCATAGCAGTGACAAAATGACTAGGATCACAGCCTCTCTATTGACATCATCATGTTCTACACCACTAAATGATGTTGGGGGAAGGGTATTCTCACAAAGTTCTGTATGGACAAACAAAAATAAGATCTTGTCAAGGGGAAACTTGGACAGCTTTGCCTTATGACGATGTGGCGAATTTACTTTTTGATGCAATAAGCAGGCAGCATATTGCTTATAGGCCTAGGGTACAATATCTTATTTATGTATCTAGCCAAAGACATATTGCTTTGACATCATGCACTGTTTTCATGCATGCATGCCTGTATGTTTCCTGTTGATACTGCCATCTCTCTGGCGCACCTTCAGCTAAATTCAGTGGCTATACTGTATTCCCGGCTATAAAGTGAACATAAACATTGATTGTTAAAACGAAGCGATTGCTCCAATCATCTCAGCCCCAGATGAATGGAAATAAAGCTCATGCATAAAGAGAGACTTTCAGAGCCAGCTCCATGCTTTTGAAGAAGGCAACCATTTGGCCAATCCATGGCTCTCCCAGGAATGCTGAAAACTCAGTCTTGAGCCATCATGCCACAAAAGCATCCATCACAGCAGCAAAGATCTTTTATCCTGTTTTCCCCCTTTCTCTTTATCACTCTCTGGTATTTAGACTAAGCCCCTATCATGTGTTTCTTAGCCCAGTAGAATCCATGATTTATTGCTAAGCGAAGGGAAAGGTCCATAGATTTGTCATAGGTCATAGTAGTCATCGGAAAAGTAGACTTTGCAAGGCTCATGTGATGTTTGCCATGCTGTGATAGCTTAATAGGCCATTGGCTTTTGAGCTTTTTCACCATGTCACCTTTACCTTGGTTTGGCCACTATGAAACTATGCAGGTTAATCCATCTCAAATACAATCGCTGTCTTAAAAGATGTAATCTTCCACTCCAGCATCAGTAAATTTATGCTCTGTTTTCTCTCCTTCCCTGCTCCCCCATCTCTCTCTCTCTCTTCCACTCTCTCTCTCTCTCTCTCTCTCTCTCTCTCTCTCTCTCTCTCTCTCTCTCTCTCTGTGCCTCTGTCTCTCTTGCCCAGGAGGAAATACAAGAAGACGTCACAGAGGTAAGATCCATGAAGCTCAGGGACTTCACCTGACTCTCGACTCCTGACTCTCGACCACTCCAGCAGCTTATCCAGCAGCAGCCCCTCATCCTCATCCTCCCACTCTGAGCTCCTAGGCAAGCCCCGTCTGAGACAAATCTGAGCACCTCACCTGTGGCTTTATGAGGCCGGAGCAAGAGGGACTTAAAGAATCCCATCAGCGATGCATTTGCTCTGCTCGTCACAATCTCACCCTAAAGCCGCCTCGCGAGCCACGGCTATAAATGTAACAGATGAGATTTGTCTCGGGCCGAGCCGGAGCCCAAACCTGAATTGACCCCCTTTTCTTTTATCTCCAGACTTGTAATTGAGCTCTGTGAGGTAAACACTGTTTACAACATGCCCCGAGGCCAAGGCTGCCATTTTAGCTGTCAGTGTGATGATGCAGTGGTCACATAGTAATGCCGGCCTACGTTTGCTGGTGATTGGACAAAGCTTCATTGCATATAGTATACGTGCAATACAAAGTGAACACTACATATGATTGTTAGGTCAAAAAGTACTGAAGTTTGAATTCTCTCCATTTTCAAATAAATGGGCAGTGCTGAAATATCTTGGGATCAGTGTTCCTTCCGCAGTCTGAAGGTGTTGTGCAATTTTTATTTTTACATAGTAAAAATGTTTCCATTCCATCCAATATCTCTATTGAGCTGTCAGTTTGTGTATGAAGGGGAAAGAATGTGCAAGAACCATGTGTGTGTGTGTGTGTGTGTGTGTGTGTGTGTGTGTGTGTGTGTGTGTGTGTGTGTGTGTGTGTGTGTGTGTGTGTGTGTGTGTGTGTGAAGGACAGTTTGATTGAAACCCTGAGGGTTAATGGGAAGAGGTGGGATGAGACAGCAGTCTGATGTGATGCCTAAGCCACACCTGACCTTGGCTTAACCCTGTCATCTGTGTAGCATCTCCGGCTCTCAAGAAATATGCCATGAGAGAAAATAGCACGTGCGCTCACACACAGACACACACACACACACATAGTACATAAGTACACATACAAACACACACACAAGTCAAAATGAAAGAGAAAAAAAAAGGTATGCTTCCTCCTGAAAACAGCTTGCAAAGACAGTGAAAAAACTCTTGTATAACACACACAGCAAAGATTATGTACAGGCATGCAAAGTCATACATCAGTCATGACAGGCCTGTAAAAAAATGCACGAGAGAGGGAGAAAAAGGACGTCTTGATGCTTTGCAGGGACAGATAGAGGAAGTGTGTGTGTGTGTGTGTGTGTGTGTGTGTGTGTGTGTGTGTGTGTGTGTGTGTGTGTGTGTGTGTGTGTGTGTATCCACAAGGCAGTTCTCACAGCAGAGAGAAAACTGACACTGAGACATAAACAGCCTCTGGTCTTCTGTAGGCTGTGTGTGTGTGTGTGTGTGTGTGTGTGTGTGTGTGTGTGTGTGTGTGTGTGTGTGTGTGTGTGTGTGTGTGTGTGTCAGCGCACATGCCCTCTTGACAATGTTTGATGGATTGTTGATGGGAATGAGAACTAAGGATGCTAGGCATGAAGTGTGTATGTGTGCGTGTGTGTTTGTGTGTACTGCTAGAGACACTTGAGGGGAACAGTGTGTATACAGTATGTTCTTAAAAGAGACAAAGATAGTGTGTGTGTGTGTGTGTGTGTGTGTGTGTGTCTGCATGCGTATGTGTCTATGTACGTGAGTTTCATTGGTCTCTTGGACACTGGAGGTCTCAGCTGTGCTGTCCGCAGGAGGGGCACAATGTGAATGACTCGGCGAGACACACACATGAAACAACCCCACCGCCTGAGGGTCAAACACACACACACACACACACACACACACACACACACACACACACACCACCACCACCACCACCAACAGCACCTCCATCCATCCATCCATCCCACCCCATAGCCTTGACATTGTCAGGCCAGGCCGACAGGGAGAGAGAGGCATGACACAGGGACTCTGGGCCGCTCTCCCCCGCCAGCCTCCCTCCCTCCCTCCCTTCCTCCCTTCACCCATCACACAGACAAATGAGCAATCCCATTGAGACAGCTGAAGCAGCTGATGTATGGGACACCATTGGGAAACAGCAGGAGAAGGAGAAAAACTATTTGCTCTGGACGGGGACTCACCGAGCCAGATGAGACTACACTCTGGGATGAGGGTCATGATGGGGTGGGCGGGGGGTGAAGAGCTCTTGCTTGCTTTCTAGAAGTCCTACACGTCCAGTGCTACCGTTAACTTCCGGTGTGGAGTGTGTTGGAGTGTGCATCATTACTTTTAATGCCACCTTCACACTGCTTTAGAAGCCATGGTGACATTATTGCATATTGTAATTGCATATTCCTATCTGCGTTTCCACAGTGCTTACCCTACAGATATGCATTCATCAACTTACAGTAGGTTGAAGAGAGTTAGCCATTCCAAGGCTTTCTGTTGTAACTCTATTTCTGTATATGCTTCAATGTAATATATAGTGAAAGTAGTTGGGGAACAAAATAGAACGTTCATCAGGCATTGTTTTCGTTTTTATCATTGAAACAGTCTATCCATTCTTCATGTAACTGCAACGCACTGTTTACTCAACAACAATACAGTTATGACTCCCCAGTCTGCCACTGATGCGCAGGATATGCCCTGAGTCATGGCCAGTGTGTGTAAGCCCATGGAGGGCCTGCTGTGTCTCATCATTGATCGAGCTGAGAAACCTACTGTTCAAATGAATGAGAAGTGATAGTGGGATATGGTAGGGAGGAATAGAAAGAGGGAGGTAGGGAGGAAGAGAAAGAAGGAGGGAGGAAGAGAGAGAGAGAGCGAAAGTCGTGAGTGAATGGTGAGAGGACTGGGGCAACCACAAATACAGGTTGTCTGCCACAGTCTGGTAGTCGGCTAATTAGAGATGCACATCAGTGGCGATGTGACGGTGTTTCATTAAATGCAATTATCACCAGTAGTTGTGTGGTTTAGTGGGGTTTTTTTTAATGCCTTTTTTCTGGGTCGTGTTTTTTGTTTTGAAAAAAGGTGTTGCATTTGAACAGAATCTTTTGTTCCAATCAACCCAACAGATTCTTATTTAGTGACTGTAAAGCAGCTTCACACAAAGACAGAGCAAGGAGCTGAATGTGTGTAGCGTGTGTGTGTGTGTGTGTGTGTGTGTGTGTGTGTGTGTGTGTGCATATTCCTGTTTTTGTGTACACAGATGTGTGTATGTACAGTATGTACCCTGCATCGGTATGTACCATGAATCGTTGTTCTATGCGTTGTGTGTGTGCAGTGTGTGTCTGTAGGAGTACACACACCTACAGTATGTGTGTTATTTGCAGCAGATTAAACTGAACTGGTTGTGATCCTCCACTGGAATCAGTTGTCTGCTCCGTTTCCTTTCGAATGACTGTCGTCATCCAGGACTTGTATTACAGATGGATGGAGAGCATCTGGCGCAAACATACATGCAGGCAGGCAGTGCAGGCAGGGCACACTGGTGCGCTCTCCTCAGCAGTAAGGCTCAATAATCAGGATTCCCACTCAGCCTTGGCAGAATTTCAATTACGTCTCCCCTATTAAGCTTGCACATTTTTCATTAGTTTTTGCCTTTTTGGAGAGGGTAAATTGTCAAGTTGAATCCCCCCCACCTCTTCCTCATCGTCGCCTTGAGGAAACGTCTGTAATCATTGAACAGGCTCCAGAACAGTTAATTAATCACTCGTATCGTTTGGCTGCAGAACATTGCATGAAGAGGCAGGCGTGTGATATTTAACAAATCCCTGATTTAATTTTTATCTTTATTTGAGGACGGGCTGTAAGAAAACATGTTTTAATGATACCCTCTGAGGCGCCATTGTGGGGTTCGTTTGCACTGGATGTCTCGTGATGTTTTATTCATTCACCCTTATTTACGGAATCTCCATTTCTCCTCGCTCTCAAACGTTGTGAAATCAGTACTCGTTCCACGGAACTTGTTGATTCTGTATTTTTATCACATTTCTTCATCTTATCAGATTTCTTTTTTTCTTTCGCTTTTTTTTTAATGATTCACTCTGGACGAACAGATAGAGAGAATAAATGAAAGTGTGCGGCCAGACA
>JAODXP020000027.1:16423328-16435828 GCA_027497455.2 Sardinella longiceps
ATATTTCATACCTGGATGTTGATGTTACTGAATGGCATGATCTCTGACTACTCTCACACGATTGGTAGCATTTTGCCAGATCTCTCTGTGTGTGTTGTGCAGCCACCTGAACTGCGTGTGTGTTGGCGGGTGTGTTTAGCTCAGTGAAGGTCCTGCCTCATCTTGCCTTAGTGCAATCTGATTTTGGCTCGTTAATTGATCACTTTCACAGGCTGTGAATCACCCTGCCTGCACCTGATAATTAAGCAAAGATAATTACCCAAGTCAAAAATGGACATATTTATCCAGTGATTGCTTTTCATGACTCTCTCTCTCTCTCTTTTTCTCTCTCTCGCTCGCTCTCTCTCTCTCTCTCTCTCTCTCTCTCTCTCTCTCTCTCTCTCTCTCTCTCTTTCCCTCACGCTCAGTCGCAATTTCTTTGCAAATGTTTCATAAAGCATTAATCTGCCCCCATCTGAGAGTGAGTTCTTGTGTGATTCTCTGCTCTATTACAACCAGAGCATGCTGAGCTCATTCACTGCCACTGAATTAAGCTCTCTAGTCATCTGCTCATCTGCATGTTTTCATCCAAAGCGGCACACTTGCAAATGAATACATGTTCAAACAGCTGATGAAGCACAAATACGTCAATGTGCAATTTCCCTAAACCTGCAGATCACTACAGAGAAACTCATTATGTCCGTTGCTACTTAGTTAGCCATATAACATTAGCAACAGTGTCAACTCTCAACTCTCTACTTTGGCATTTTCCCTAGTCTTTCCTTTAATAATATTTCCCCACCCATTTCCCCATTTAGTGAAATACTTCAAAATGAAAGAGCTGAGCTCTCTGTCTCTGGCTGTCAGTGTCTGTAGTGATGTATGGTATCTCTTTACCCTTCCAGTGAAGCAGACGGTGCCAAAACACAAAGCATTGCTTTGCTTTCTTCAAGGTGCATGTTAGGTTTAAATTCATTTAAAGGTTCAATATGACCTTTCCAGGAAATTCCAATTCAGTAGTTTGGTGTTAAGAGAGCTGGCCAGTGATGATTTGTATCTGAACGGATTCTTGGACAGCATTGTGTAGGTACAACACAGGGAGGTAAAGAAGAAGGGATTTACTGTAAAGGTGACTACAGACCAAAGATCCACGATGAAATGGACTGCGACGTTCTAAAAGCTTGCAACATTCGAAAACTCTGAAACTGCAATTTGACATGTTAAATCTTTTGCGACGCCTTGCAACTGCTTGTTTGGTTGTTTCGTTACGATTGATTCACACCGCCGCAACTTCTCTCTTAAATAGTCTCATCTCGTTGCGGATCTTCTGTTTGAATTGGCCTTAAAGAGGTGCTCCGGAGTGATTTCAAGCATAGCCCTGCCGAACGAGCCTGCCAAATGCACTAGTTAGCGAGTGGAACAAAATAATTTGGGACAGCAAAGACCGAACGCGAACACAGAAGCGAACAAGCACTTTACACTGAATCAATGGATCCTCATTATTCAAAACCGAAAGTAAGATCTGAGGTGCCGTTGACTGAATGTAACGTGTTACACACTCATTCCATGCGAAATACATTGCTGTCAGAAGGCTTGTGCAACAGGGCTATGCTTAAACGGAGCTTTCCTTTAAATAGTGAAGGCATGCTGCTGATATTTTAGCCTTAAGTTCCCTCTCTGCCTTACAGTGGAACCAGTTAGCAGACTTCCATTCAGCTTCTGCAGGTGTTTCCATCCATGATCCACTGTTTTATACAGATTCAAAACTGGCATTGTCCTAATTAAGGACAGGTTCTGACCAGCTGTGGGATCCAAACCTAAGGTCATCAGGGCAACACATGCAAATATATGCGAATAAATTTAATTTTAGTCACCTTATGTGAATGGAGTTAATCCACCACCCTTTAGCAAACTAAATTCACATTAGAAGGAGTTGAGTTATTTTAATAATATGCTATGCACTTTTTGTCCATTGCTTTGGTTAAAACATTAATTATTAGTGAGCAAGCAATGGGCAAAAATTGTAACAAGTTGGAAATTAGAATCCTGTTCCATGCAGATGATATGCTCACAGTGTGGAATTGCAAAGGCATTCTCTAAGCTGGAGCTAGCATACTCTCAGTCATGGTGAGATGCCTTTGAGGCAGTCTGGTGGTTATGGTTATTGCAGACACTTAGCACCATGTGGAACAACATTAACTTTGTTTTAGGACAGTTTAAGGCTTTAGGGAATGAGGTAGAATAATGAACCTCATATTGGTTTTGAGCGTGCACCTGTTAAGTTTTAACATGAGCAAAAAGTTTATGCATTCAGGACTGATTGTGTGTGACTTGGAAGTTGGGGGTGTGTGTGTGTGTGTGTGTGTGTGTGTGTGTGTGTGTGTGTGTGTGTGTGTGTGTGTGTGTGTGACAGAGGATGGAAATGAGTTTGGATTTTTATCAGAGTGTGCATGTTTGCCGTGTCACCTTATCTCGACCATTGCTGTGAGGTTCTTAGACAGCCACATAAGTAACCCCACACAACCCCTACCCCACTCCCGCCCCCACCTCCACACCACACACACCACACCACACCACCTTCACTCCATTCCACCTCCATCTATTCACTGCCTGTCAGAGTACTGTATACAACATCACTAAATCCAAAAGTTTTGACTTTCATGTACTGTAAATAATTTTCAACAACTTTTCAGCAAAGTGAAAATGGCAGTGCAGTTTATTTTTATTTATTTATTTATTATATTTTAGAATAAGAAATGCAAGTCAAGCACGATGGAACTTGCCAAAAAATAAATGCAATGACTTGCAATTTTCTGCAAACTAGTAACAAACCTGGATCCATTTGATGGAAGTAAATGGAATTTTAATCAGTGTGAACTCCAGGAGACACTTCCACGACAGCACATTGTGAAGGCTGCTAAGCCTGTCATTGAGTTTGCTTAAAGACATCACCCATTCACCAAGATAAACTCTAAACTCCTTGAAATTATAAGCAGGGACTGAGTTGCGGTTGTGAAGCCAGTTGAAAACTGATTGCCATCAATGGTCGGTTGTGGGAAACACATCCACTGCTATTATTCATTAAGGGCTGCTAGTTACTTCATTTGTTTACCAGAATTGATTTCATTTAGTTTTCTTGTTGTTTATCTTGTTACTATTTGCTGCTTCTGAGTTCAGGTGAGCATGCATATTTGATTGTATCGTACCTTTCTGTTTGTTCTCCATCTGTCTGTGTAAGGAGATTGGACTGATAAATGGCCAAGGCTCAGGGTGCCCAGAGAGAAAAGGTGGTGCCCAGACGGTAATGGAAAGTCTGGAGCCTTGAGACATCATGCCGTCCGAGTCAATAAGCTGCCACCTATTACAGACCCTCACTTCCCATCAGTGCTGCCAGCCAGGGCTAGTAAAAAAAAAGAAGACGGAAAAAAGGCGTCCTGATTAAACCTAAAACTTTATTGTTGTTCGTGTTGGTCAGGGCTGAGACTGATTGATTGTCCCTGTCAAGCCGCTGGACTGTTTTGGCCCGGAGTGCTCCCAAAATCTTGTGACGTTTGTCGGCCTGTTCTTTATCATCAAGCTGTCGGCTAAGCTTGACATGAGCGCGCCATGGTTAAAAGCGAAATGTTGGGGTGATTTCTGAAGCATAATTTGCCTCTGAGAATGTCATAGCGGAGCCGTTCAAATGCTAAATATGTCAGTATTGTGTTATTTTTGCAGGGGTAATGAGAGCATTTGCATTCTTAGTGGTGCACCTCCCCTCTTGAACTCTCACTCCCCACCACCTCCCTCCTGTCTGTTGTAAAGCCTTCTCTGCCCTCCCTCCCTCCTTCCCTCCCTCTCTCCTTTTTCTCTCTGTCTCTCTGTGTTGGCTCCTGGTCATTATTCTGACATGGATGATGGAGAGCCTGACATACAGATGCCCCATTCTGAATGCAGATGTCTGTAGGAAATACAGACTTAACCTTTGCGCGACTCCAAATATTATTCTTCTGGAAAGGGTTGTAATGTAAACAGCTTCCATTGGGGAGAGAGAGAGAGAGAGAGAGAGAGAGAGAGAGAGAGAGAGAGAGAGAGAGAGAGAGAGAGAGACTCCCTCCAGTCATAAGTCAGACGGCAGCGGTGGCTTCAGTTTAGCACAGCTGTGATGGATTTGGCCACAGCTGACTGATCGCGCACAATGCGGCAAATCAAGAGCTTCAGCCATGAGAGACAATCAGGAGGCCTTCATTTATGAGATCACTTCAGTTTCCCTACCGCAACCATCAACACACACTTAGGCTACACACAAATACACACACACACACACACACAAGCACCCCCCATGTGCCTGCACACACACACAATGTCCCTCCATGCACATGCATACGCACAAACACACACACACACACACACACATACTACTGTAATTGCAAACCATACACCTGAATGAAATTGTCTCGCTGGCCTCTTGTGGAATGCGTGGCTGGCCCATAGTCATTGTTATTCGTTTGTCTAAAGTGATGGGACCATCCAATGGTGAGCGGCGGCATAAGAGACCTGACCCGAGCCTTTCGCTCAGCCTGCTGCTGTTCTTCTACTGAGTTATGACCTTCCGTATTCCACCCGGCGGAATGCGCCGGCAGACAGGTTGATTTGCAGCTTTTTACTGATTTGATTTCACATCCCGTGGCAGGTTAATGCTCAAGCACCCTTCCGTGCCCATCTCCCCGTGATTAATGTGCCCATCTGCCTCTAGGGGGCTTGAGGTTTTGAAAGATGCCGAGCATATTCACCGCTAAATGGTTTATCTGAGCACCCCATCCACTTCTATGCCTCGCTCGCTATATGTTCTCACTATGTGGCCAGTGGGCCTCCACGTTCTCGAAAGCGATTTTTGGAGTCCAAAAGTTTATCAGCTTGTTTGGAAATGTGTTTTTCGTCAGTGTGTGTGTGTGTTTGTGTGTTATTCAGGTAACAGTGACTGCTTGTTGTAGTGCATCCGTTTTTGCCTGCATTGGCACTGAGGTGGAAAGGTGATAGAAGCCGGGCAGTAAATGCCATATGTTGGGTGCGTATGGTGTGCACGTGGCTCCCATACACAGGCCAGTTATTCCGGTCAGTGCCCTTGTAAATCTGAAGACTTACTGAGTTCAGCAAGACTGTTTATTGGATGCATCTCTTTCTTTCTCCCACTCTTTCTCTCTCTCCCTCTCTTTAGTTCTTTCTCACTTGCTCTGTTGCCCATTCGCCTCAGTTTGACCAGCAAGGCTGGAGAGGACGCGGTCGGGTTACAATCTTCCCAGGAAGCCCTCCAGTGTCTGTCACGGAGGCCTAACGATTATGGCTTTATCTAGCCTCTGCAGGAGCCCCCTGTCCCAGTGCCAGCCTGTCATTCATGTGTGTGTGAGGACCAAGGCCTGGGTGCGACACAGGGGCCAAAGAAACCTTCAGAATTGCAGGTCGCCATCGCCACACCAACATAATAGGGATTTTCTCACCTCCACAGAGACTCCTGATCCAGGCATTCAAGGCACCTGGTGGAATCCATCTCTCTCTCTCTCTCTCACACACACACACACACACACACACACACACACACACACACACACACACACACACACACACACAGACACACACAGAGACACACACAGATACCCCCCCTCTCGCTATCTATAGCTCCACTCTCCTCACCAATCACTGGTAAATCAGAAATCCCTGCCTGAAAACAAATGACCCAGAAAAACAAACAGAACACATTTGTATTGATACCAACCCAACACCGTTCTTTTTTTTTTGCACATTGGGGACTGAATACGAATTCCATATACCAACAACCCCCCCAACCCCCAGGCCCTTACCACAATATCCCCTTCCATTGTCCGGCGGGAGGAAAACTGTCAATATTGTGGCGATACAAAGGGTTCATTATCCTCTGCAGATGCTTTGAACCTGGAGGTCTAGGCAGGAAATGTTGTGGAACATTATAGGTTTAAATCCTTGGTCCAAGTTGTACACAGAAATGTACACACACACACACACACACACACACACACACACACACAATCTAGCACAGTTTCACACACACACACACACACACACACACACACACACACACACACACACACAGTCCTTTAAGCTAAGGAGGAATAAACCCATTATTTCACTTGGCAATTTATATGTGCAGTCCAAGATACTTTCTTTGTCACAACACTCCACTCCCAAACACACACCTGACACATGTGCATGCACACACAGAGAAAGAGAGGGAGGGAGGGAGAGACAGACAACACTCCACTCCCAAACACACACCTGACACATGTGCATGCACACACAGAGAAAGAGAGGGAGGGAGAGAGAGACAGAGAGAGAGAGAGAGAGAGAGAGAGAGAGAGAGAGAGAGAGACAGAGAGAGAGAGACCTTATTGTTGATAGATGCATTCTTTCACCTGAGTCAGTGAAAGCACAAGCAGGGGGATGAATGAATCTAACCAGTAGCTCTCTCCAAAGTACCAGAAATTGGTCTGCAAATCTGTTCCCTGCTAGTGTAGATACACTACATGTTTTTTTTTTTTTTGTTTGTTTGTTTGTTTTTTTCCCCCGATGTTGTTGTTTGAAATAAATGGAAGAGGAGGTGGAAATAATTGCAGCAGCAGAAATAATGGACATTTTACATCTCGAAAAGTGGATATCATACAAGCATAACAGCCTTTGAAACTGCTTGATGTTGCTCGTTTTGATGTTTGTGTTAGTGTGTGAGTGTGTGACTGTGTGTGTGTGTGGTGGGGGGGTGTCTGTGGGAGAAAAAAAACCCAGATAACTCTGAATAATAAAACCATAGACTGTTGCCTACAGACACAAGTAAAAAAAAAAAAAAGATACACAACCTCAGAGCGAGCGAGCCTAATGAGCATGCATCGATCTATGGTGGAGGCCACGAGCGAAAGCAGCCAGTAGGATGAATGTCCCAAATAACCCTCGATGCCTCCTCTTGCTATGTCTGTGGAAGCATGGGAACCGAATGCCTTTAGTGGAAGAATATTTAAGAGTTATAGATGCTCAATCAATGACACTAACTAAATAAAAACAACACATACATAACAAATGGCCCGGGCAGCCTTATTCCTAGCAAGCTGGCTTATTTCACTTCTCCCCAAGCCACAATAAAAGCTAAGAATCTGTTGTCTGTCCTTAAATAATGCTGTGAGGACATTATATTTGAGAAAACAAGTTCTGCATCCTTGATCTGTCTGATGGTCTCTCATCACGAGTGTTCACACAAGTTTCTTCACAAGGCCAAGTATTCAGCTGTCTACAGAGGGCATTGTGAGACATTACCACACATTTATTCCTACTACATGTAGACTGGATTGCAACATTTAATATAAATGTCCATTTGCATACATTTACAGTGGGGTCGAACGTTTTTCGTTTTTTTTTTTTTTTTTTTGCCATGAAAGAGGTATGAAACCAATAATGAGAGAGCTTGGATCATTAATCATGACGAGCCCATCGCATCACATCACAGGCGTATAATTGCTTTGCACTATGCATTAAAGTGCTTGCTTTTCACTGACGCCGTTAGCAGTGACCCGTGGCGGCTCCAGCTCTCATCCTCTCCCACCTCCGTGGGACTCGTCTTGCGCCCAGCCCCAGAGCTCCAGCCTCAAGCGCCAGGACACAGATGGGGGACGGACAGGCCGCCGAGGAGGAGCCTGGTGGGGACCTGGCACACGGCTGCTCTACCGTCAGAGAGCCAAGGCACGACACAACCAAATCGTAAATGAGGCAGGGAGACAGGACAAGAGAGAGAGAGGTGTGTGTGTGTGTGGGGGGGGGGGGTCAAGGAGAGAGAGCGAAGACTTGGAGAGAGGAGTGATCTGGGAGGAGAAAAAGAGGAAGGGAAAAGAAATGAGAGTGAGTAGAATAGGGGAAGAGTGACCATGGCTCAAGACGCTTCCGTGGTCGTCGTTCAGTCTTTTAAGACGTGTTGTGAGGGGAGCTGGTGTTACTGGGAGGTGGTGGGGTGCATCAGTGTGGTGTGGAAGCAGCTCCACTAGCCCAGCTCTGGTGGCACGGGCCATTTCCGCTCCGATCCGCGACGCTCGGCTGACAGCTCCCTAATTGTCGGGCTGCGATGCCCATTAAACTTTTCACCCACGCTCAGCGTCAGAGCTCCGCCGCTGCTCATACGCTCACTCCCTCGTCGCAGCTGCTCCCGTTGCCACAGCGACGGGGAAACAAAGCCCACCCCAGATAACAACAACACCCCCAAAACCTCCCTCTACACCAACCCCCCCCCCCTTCCAACACACCCCACCAATCCTATCCAGCAGCACACACACATGCCAGAGATCCATCAAATCCCAAAAGCTCCTCATTGATTTCTCATTAACAGTGCGTGTGCTGGCCTTTTGCCTGCCAGCCTGCCTGCCTGCCTGCAGTGCCTGCTGCAGATTCAGTGAAGGAATCAGGGGGTTATTACAGCAGCTGATGACTGTATTGATGAAATGTTATCCTCACTCTATTGATCTATATATTTATCTATGCATTTGTACTCACCGGGGCAGATGGAAGTGTATACATTCATCGGTACATCTATTATTGATTTCCAGGCATCGGATCACATATCTAAAATGAATGTATTTCACATGCCACTGTAAACTATTGTGATTGATATTTCTTGCGTTGGCAGTGCAAGCATGTTGAATGTTCTTCATGGTCTTTGTTGTTGTTGTTGGTGACCTCAAGAGGGTCTTGAACTCCGAGCTCCGGATGCCTCACACACCTGTGGGGACAGTGATAGGGTGGAAGGACACTGGTTGAAAAGGAGAAGGACAGGGAGAGGCCGTGTGAGAGACACAGAGAGTTCAGCTATGCCTTGGGTCCGCAGAATGACCTGCCACTCCTAATCCTCCTCGAAAGCTGATCCATCAGCCAATGAAGAAGCCCCCTCCCATAGATATTACACATGCTATATGCACACACCGAGAAACGCACGCCTGCACACACACACACACACACACACACACACACACACACACACACACACACACACACACACACACGTGCGAATGCAATTCACATGCACATTCATACACACATAGGCACACACATACACACATACACACACACACACACAGTAACCTGCACACTTGCACCCACAGTTCATCGCTCACTTTGTCACATGGAGCCACTGAGAAGGGGGAGGTATTTTCAGAGGCAGCTGATGATTGGGAATGACAGATAGATAAAGAGAGTGAGAGTGTGTGTGTGTGTGTGTGTGTGTGTGTGTGTGTGTGTGTGTGTGTGTGTGTGTGTGTGTGTAATAGAGAGAAGGAAGGATGGTGAGATGGAAAGAGAAGGAGATTATAATGGCATGCCACTCACCCGTTAGAGTAGGCCAGTATCAGCTTGTGTTGAATGTCATTTACGTCAAATGAGCAAAATGCCTGCAACGCAAGGGTAATAACAAGGGCTCCACTGTGGTATGTTTGAGGGAATGAATTTGCCCTTTTTTATCCGGCGATAACCTTCATCTCTCTCTCTCTCTCTCTCTCTCTCTCTCTCTCTCTCTCGTGTGTGTGTGTGTGCGTGTGTGTGTGTGTGTGTGTGTGTGTGTGTGTGTGTGTGTGTGTGTGTGTGTGTGTGTGTGTGTATGTGTGTGTGTGTGTGTGTGTGTGTGTCTGTGTTTATTGGGGGCAGCCACTTTTGCTCTCGGTGCCCTGAAGTGGCAAGGTTGGCATAGCAGTATGGAATTCTGTTTGCAGAGACTCACTCTGGCTACCTCTAAATATACACACACACACACACACACACACACACACACACACACACACACACACACACACACACACACACACACATACCAGAAGCTACAACAGTGAGCCCCTTGCATCTCTGTGACCCTAGCGTCCTTGAAGATTTGAGCTATATTCCAAGGAAGGTATATAATATTCTCCGTGTTCCCCAAGGTGCACTGTGTGGCCTCTTGAGGCTCCCTCATCTGCACTGTTCAGATGCGATTAGAGAGGTGTGACTTACGTAAAAAGGCCATTTGTCATTGGACAAACACTTCCTGGTGTGGTGTGATAATGGCTTGGATTGACGGCAGCAGATGGATTTTCGTTGTGGGGTTGAGCTCCTACATCAGCGCAGCACCACCACCACCACCATCACCACCATCAGCGCTACATGTCCTGTGAAATGAAGGCATACAAGACATTACTCTCTAGTTATGAATATAGCATATCAGTCATGTGTGTGTGTGTATGTGTGTGTACATTGTATGAATATGTATCTATGCATATGCATATGTGTGTCCAGCTGTGTTTGCATTGTGTTTGCATTGTGTTTGTGTGTGTGTGTGTGTGTGTGTGTGTGTGTGTGTGTGTGTGTGTGTGTGTGTGTGTGTGTGTGTGTGTGTGCATGCCTGTTGCCATTCCTCCCTGCATGTATCAGTGCTCCCTTCTGAGAAGCATGAGGAGAGAAAAGGGGATACTCCAAGCCAGCTGTGACCTATAGCAGCTCTTGTGACCTTCATTATAGAAAACAACCCCATAGAGGAGAGAGGGATAGAGAGAGAGAGAGAGAGGAAGGAGGAGAAAGTGATGACAGACCGAGTCAGAGGGTGAGATAAAAGAGAGGGAAAAAAAGTGAGAGAAAGATGTCTCCTCACACCGCTGTGAAGAAAGGGCAATCTGTTTACATGTATGAGGGAGGGTGAGGGAGGTCTCTGTGGAGAATACTGCCTGCATTGAGCCCTCCGCTCCGTCACTTTAGAGCATTCAATCTAAATTCACACAGCATCACTCAAGTGTTACATCTTAAAATAGACAGCTGAATATTTAATGTTTCTTTTCATTTCTACCTTTCTCTCTTCCATCTTCATTTCTCTGTCCCTCATTCATCCCTCCATCTCATTTTGTCCCCATGACCTTACCCCTTCATCTCTCTCTCCTTCTCTCTCTCTCCCTCACTCTCTCCCTCTCCGTCTTTCAGTTTTATTCTGTGTATCTCTCACTCTTTCAGTCACACTTCTTTCTCCCTCCCTTCACTCTTTCTCTCTCTGTCACTTTCTTGTCCCCCTCTCACACACACCCTTAAAGGCTATCGCTAAGGCGTATCAGAAGGACAGACAAAGTCAATGCTTGAGCGATATGCTATCTGAGACGTTGTGAGCGTAGATATCATAGGACGCCCATTCAAGCCTCAGCCTCAAGCGGTACCAGCAGACATGATGGCATAAAAAGCATTTGGTCATTGACTGACAACTGGAGAGTTAGTTAGACTGTTCTGTGTAGCATACTGTATTCTTTTTGCAATCATGTGCAATCAGACCTGGAGCAGTTGAGAGATGTAAGAAGCTTATTGAAGGTTACAGGAAATGATTACATTCAGTTATCTTTTCAATTGGGTGTGCAACCACATGTTAAGCTGAGGATGCCAACAATTTTGTCCAGACCATATTCTGGGTTCTGTCTAAAATTTTATGAAATGTGCCATTTTTGCCATTGTAATTGCAGTTATTCTCTGGAAGAAATGGTGCATTTTTCTGGAAAAATTCCAGGGATGCCAACACTATCAGCCATGGCTGGATGTTTTCACGGCCACAAATTGTGTACATTCTTCATGAAAGTAGTGTTTAGACCAAGCCTCATAGAAGCTACTTACTGCCATTTAGACACATTGAACCTTTATCAATACAGTAACTCACAAAACATCATGAGCGGTCATATCATGGAAAATCTGTGCCACAAAAGCGTGGCATTGACTGAAAAAAAAACATGCTCTGTCTATGACAGATCATATAATCATATAATCATATCATATTATCTTAATAAGTTTTATTTTGAGCATTGGCTTAGAACTATAAAGATACTTAAACATGAGTGAAATTACCTCATCAATGTAAGAGAATATACAGTAAGTCAAAAATATACTGAAACAAGCCAAATCTATAACAAGATATTCTGCACATATAATGCACAATGCCTTACACTGGCACTATTCTATCTTCCAACCCTTACAGATGCTGCTAACTTTATCATTACATCTAAAGTACTTGTTTATTTGCCCATGCATTCATTCATTTATCCATATTCATGCACAGTCATGCACAAATATCTGATATTTACAGGCACAGGCATGGGGGCACACACACACACACACACACACACACACACACACACACACACACACACACACACACACACACACACACTCACTCACACAGAGTACAAAGACAGGCCACACACACTAGCATTGCACATGCTGGACATGACGTTGGCTCCAATCTGCTAGAACAACAACCTGTAATTCCCTGGCTGCATGTGACTGATGGCTCTGACTGATGGCTCTGACTCTGCGCTGATCAGATTATACCAGAGACAAGCAGCGCGTGTGCATGTGTGTGTTTGTGTGTGCGCACATGTTTGTGTGTGTGTGTGTGTGTGTGTGTGTGTGTGTGTGTGTGTGTGTGTGTGTGTGTGTGTTTGTGATGGATACAGACGATAGGCTTGACATTTACTGGACTCCCCAAACAC
>JAODXP020000027.1:16440828-16458328 GCA_027497455.2 Sardinella longiceps
ACGGGTTGGGGGTGGTGGTGAGGGTGAGGGATGGGGGGAGGGTGGGGTTGGGCTTCTGGAACAGGACTGTGTTGTGGATTGATGTCACTCAAAGTCGGGAAATCCACTGGAAACTGCGGAGTCTGCGGAGGCCAGATGGACATTGGAGATGGCGCACGAGAGCAAGCGAGACAAGTGGGAGTTAATAGAACGGACAGACGGACAGTCTTCCCGTGCCACACATCGCAAACATCGATCAGATCTTTCTAAGGCTTTCAGTCAGATGGGAGAAGGAAATAAGATCACACGACGGGCGGCGCCTCTCGTAACAATTCCTACTCTTTTTTTTTTTTTCCCCTCCGTGCCGCCACTCGCTCGCGCAACAGTAATTCTCCCAGAATCCAATTAGGCCGTAGTTTTGAAGGGATTATGGCGCCAGTTAGGCCTGCTCTTAGGGGTGAGATTAAAGAGTTTACGCCGCACCCGCTTTCATCCTGCCGCATGCCACAGACGCCCCATTAAGACTCCTGATAAACACAGGCGTTCGTTCGTGAGCTGCACTCAGTCGTACTCCATCACACACAGACGCACAAACACCCAAAGTGTTGCACGGAATCTCAAATAGGCAATGCAGTCATCAGGAAACAATAGTATGGAAGTGATGCAGTCAGAATAGGGACATTAGACAACCACTACCTGTGGTCTGCATAGGTCACAGAAAGGGAGGGTTAGAAAGGGGGAAAAAGAGGAGCCTTTTTTGTTTTTGTTGCTTTTTTTTCCTTCCACCTCAACCTTTCTCGTCCTTGAGAAGTCTGCGGGGCAGAGTGTCACCTCCTATCTCTCACTGACATCCTGGCGGACCATGGGGGAGCCAAATTGGAGGGAATTGGCCGGTGATTCGCCATCCTGCCCGTGTTCCGTGTGCAGATCAGGAGGGGGTTGAGTGGAATGAGATAAGGCATGGACGCAGCCGTCCAGATTCACATCCTGTCCCGGACGAGCATCTTCTCCCGACAAAAACTATCTTTGGTTCTAATTTCGCTCATCGTCCCATCAGACGTGCTGATAAGACCGGTAATGGTGTAGAGGGGAGGGAGGCTTGTGGCTTTTAGATTTAACCCCTGTGCACCTCGCTGTGCTTACATCCCATCCGCACCGCGTGACGTCTGTACCCTGCATGCCCTCACGTCGGTGGGCCTCCACAGGGGCAGGAAGCCATTTGTGGTGCCCCCCTCCGACAGCCGCATATGTCTCTGTCCCGTCATTGCCAAGTGTCTGACGCATTCCCCCCGCAGCCCGTGCTTTCTCCGCCACCACTATCACCTTCGTCACGGGCACGAGCGTGTTCCGCCAGGAGAGGTGAGATGATCGCCACCTGTGAGCCCAAAAAGCTCCATTTCCCCCACCCAACCACCTTTCCAACAAAAAAAAAAAAAATTGTGCAAGGTGGCTAAAAATGGAAGCTACTCAGTCAGCAGAATAGCGCAGCAACGACGTCAACGAGCCTTATAAAGGACAAGGCATCCAAGCACAGTCCCCTCCAATGCTGAATGTATACATGCCATGTATCCACAACGACCACTGCAAACTGATTACATCAAGAGCACTAAAGAAACTGACATTCCCATGATTGCATTCCAATGGTCTAGGCCTTTACTGTTTAAACTCTAATCAGCCTTGCCCTGAAGTTCTGTGTCCTCTGTGTGTGTGCGTGAGTGTTTATGTGTGTGTGTGTGTGTGTGTGTGAGAGAGAGAGAGAGAGAGAGAGAGAGAGAGAGAGAGAGAGAGAGGATGGAAAGTATAGTGAAGTGGCAACATTTCCTTGTTGCTTTTTTTTCCATCGAGGCGGGATGACACAAGTCTTTTTGTCATCCAGTTAGACTTTCATCATAACTAATCTGCTGACATGTTTACCCATAAACACTGATGACAGCCCCGGCGCTTTCAGTGGCATGATGCATTGCTCTGGAGGGGGGAAAAAATGCCAGCCGTGCAATCAGCCCATCTGGTAGTGCCACTAAATCTTACTTTAGAGAGACAGAGTAAGAGGGAGAATGAGAGAAAGAATATGTGTGTGAGTGAAAGAGAGAGAGAGAGAGAGAGAGAGAGAGAGAGAGAGAGAGCGTGCCAGACAGTCTCAGAAAGAAAGACTAGAAAGTGAGTAAAACAGTAAGAGGACAAAGAAGTGAAATAAAATTTGTGCTTTAGAGAGAGAGAATGATAGGCAGAAAGAATGAGTGAGGAGGACAGAAAAGGACATGATGAAGGTGAAAAGGGAGAGGAAGAAAGAAGGAAAGGAAAGAGAAAGCCTGTGTATGAGAGAGAGAGAGAGAGAGAGAGAGAGAGAGAGAGAGAGAGAGAGAGAGGACAAAGTTTAGATGTCCGAGTTTATGTATCTGCAGGGCATCAGAGTGTGAAGGGACACTGGACTCCCTCGTGGCTCCCTGTGAGACGGCGTGTCTGCTGACCTTGCGCGAGGCCATCCGAGAGAAAACAAAAGGAGTGATGGGAGGAGGAGAGAAAGCGAGTGGCGAAGAGGGCCGCAGCTTGAAAGCCAGAGAGGGGTGGGTGCAGTTGTAGGGGGCCGTGGAGGGCTGATGGAAGATAAGAGGGAGAGTGGAGAAGGAGAGCGAGAGCAAGAATTAAACATGACCTTGCCAAATCACAGAGGTGAAGAAAGAACAAGAGCATTGAGTACAGCTCTCTCTTTCACCTTTCACAGCTCCCTTCTTCTTTCTCGCCCTCCTTTTCATCCTCCCTCCCTCTCTCTCTTTCTTCCCCATGAGATGGTTCTTAATGGCATTTTCCTGTCTTTCAAGTGATCATGTGTCTGTCAAGCCCACCCTATCAGCTCAGTGAAGAGCCAGTATCTTAGTGCAACACCTTAGCACACCCAGTGATGTGCCCCGCAGTGAACGCATATCATAGGAAGATTTGCTTATTTGAAGATTTCAGAATAACAAATTGTGTATCTACATGAAAGACCCAGATGATTTTGGAATGTCGCAATATAAACATGGTTGGTGCCCGTAAAGTCTCTTTGTATGTTTTTTTTGTTGTTTTTTTTACTTAATGTTTTTTTTTTACACCTGTAGCCTTAGTTTATTTGCACATACTGTTGATTGATTTGTTAACAACATCTCTTCAGCAGTAGTGCCAGCAAAAAACATCCATCTTAAAGGAGCTAGTCATGATTCTCTGGATCTCAGTTTACCTCCAATCTGGGAGTTATCCCTTTGAATAGCACATGCTATTTGTCAAGAGTTGTCTGCAAACATGCACGCTCTGGTGCGAATATTGACTCAGCAGGTCACCAAACTCAATTACAATACGATTATACAGCTGTGTTGCCATGGGAAAGAGGTGCAAAGGTTGGGCTCCTGCAGACTGTTTTTAATCTACCGGTTTGTTCTCATTCGGACAGATTACAGAGGGAAATTGGGCTGGATTTTGGCTGGGGTTAGTTTTTTCTTATTTATTTATTTTTTTGTCATTGCTGGACAGACAATTTGTATGCAAGGAGAGAGAGGCTGTGGAAGGTTTGGCGTTGCAGGTTGCAACTGGGGCTGGTGGGTTGCTGTGTGGGCTACGTCACTGAGTGTGTAATGGAGGACGCTGGGAGTGGAGTGGGTGGGGTGGGGAAGGTGGGGACTGGGGAACAAAAGCTCCTGCCGTCAGAAAGGCAATCAGCGAAGCTCATCAGAGATGTGTGAAACCCCACCACCACCATCGCTCCCCCAACCAGTAAGGAGACCTCAAGTGCCACTGCTCACGCTGATCGATGCACAGCAAAGCAAAGCACAGTAAAGCGTGTCACACAGACACACACACACACACACACACACACACACACACACACACACACACACACACACACACACACACACACATTTATGTTACACTCTACATACTCTTAAAACAAACATCAAAGATTTACACACATGCTCCGAGCCAATATTACATGTGTGCTCTCACACACACACACACACACACACACACACACACACACACACACACACACACACACACACACACACACAGCCTTAGTGAAGATGAAAGACAGATTTGGAGGATCAATAAAGAGTATCTTATCTTTTGCGATGCACTCTTCATTCTTAACAGCATGTTCTCCACTCAAGCGTCGTCTTTGAAAATACCCTGTCTACCGCAAGATAATGGGCCTTGGCCAGAGAGAATAGTAATTGGAATACCAAAGTAAAACTATTTAAGGTAGATTGAGTGAAATAGATTTTTAACTCGCACTAGACACATTCCATGCATCTTAATTCTTCGATCCAGGTGATTTTTCGTGCATTTGTTTGTGTTATTTTTTTCCCCAAAGCCTGAAAACGTAAACAATGCAATAAATCTGCAAGTGAGAAAGAACCTCATTCAGTTCCAATTGATATTCCAGCTTTTGGTCATTTTTTGGCAAAGGGCAACAAAAGGCCGATGAGGCAACAGTACTTTCCCAGAAATACAAAAAAACAGATCATCAAAAGATCAAAAAAAGTAATCCTTAGCATCCGGAGAAAGACCAAAGCATCTGGATAAAAGAGGGAACAGAAGAATAATTCCTATCAGAACGTGAATAAAATCAGGATGTGCATGGATTAAGACATTTAAAAGTAGATTTTCAAAAAAAAAAAAAGAAAGAAAGAAAGAAAAAGAAAATCTCTCTGGTCACAATGACTTTATGCAAATTCACCGTAACAAATTTTGTCTTCTGGCAAGTCTTAATGAGATTCCCCATTTAATTTGGTCACAGTATAATTTCAAAACAAATGAAATTAGAGGTCAGATCATTCCGACACCCCTCCTTATTTTCACTTCCTCTTTCCCCTTAGGTGTGATTTGGTCATTTTGAAACCGGCAACATCTCATCCCAACAGCTTTCCTTGATAAAAAAAATCATTTCTTAATGTAATGAGACTTACATGCTCTGTACTTGCATACAAACAAATGAGGGAGTTTTCCATCATCAAATCATCAGTGGACAGTTATTGGTCTTTCAGATGGATATTGATGGGGGCTTTCCTTCGCAATGAGGATGTTAAAACAAAAAAAGTTCTTGCACTCAAATCACAAATATCTACAGCAGGCAAACGGTTTCCTCGTTTCCAGTCTGTGAGGCTTATGGGAAGCCCTAAACCTGAATGGAATGGAACCTAATGGAACACCTTTGGCTGGAGGCATTGATTGCATGTTTGTCTGAAGATGTGAATGTGTGTGTGTGTGTGTGTGTGTGTGTGTGTGTGTGTGTGTGTGTGTGTGTGTGTGTGTGTGTGTGTGTGTGTGGTGGATGTGTGGTCGGGGGGTTGGGGACATTGAAGTTCCCCAGAGGCACCATTGGCCATCCTTTAGCCACCCTGCCGATTTCAATAACATCATTCCCCTGTGTTTTGACCTTCTTGTGTATCTGTGTGTGTGTGTGTGTGTGTGTGTGTGTGTGTGTGTGTGTGTGTGTGTGTGTGTGTGTGTGTGTGTGTGTGTGTGTGTGTGTGTGAGGGCACACAAGAAAGAGAGAGAGAGACATTCATGAGATAAGGAGAGCGTGTGGCTCACAGCCGTGGTCCATGATGAGCAGTCAGAAATAGCTGGTCATGTGGCCTGTGGCTCTTAAAATACTTCTTTATCGTGTGGCCTGTCGAGGCCGGACGACACATTATTATAATAGGAACACACCCCAGCGCCTGCCCTACACACCCCTCAACTTTGCCCTTGTCTGACCCCCTGCAGAGAGGCCAAATAGGACCAGGCTATTCTCTGCATTAACCTAACTGGCATCTAAGGCATCAACACCCTGCCCAATTTCAGTGCTCCATATTTATTTAGTGACGACAACTTTGAAATGGGCCTTAAATGAGTCTTATTTTTTTCCAACAATGTAAGATTACTAGGCATGATTAAGATTAAGAAAGAATAATATTTAGACCAGATATTTATTAGGAAGAAAGTGCATGTCTGTTCAGCAAGCCAAATAGAGTGAATGTTGTAAGTACAATTGGTTTATGGATATATATTATGGATTAATATACAGTATACTTCCAGAGGAATAGCCAATGCGACTTTATTGTCAAATATTTCCTGTGGTTTGAATTAAGTACTATTTTATCTTATCTTATCTTAAATCCAAAAATGCTAGCTGTTAATTTAAGTCTTTGAGGTATGCAGCAGTATGTTGCAGTCTATCACATTTCCGTGCATTTGAGTCATAGCGGCTACCTCTACTTAAATGTAACGCTCATCAAAAGAAAGTGTGAAAGGGAACGTGCATCCCATAATTGCACATTGTCCCTGGCTCTGTGGCCTGCTCATGAGAGGAAATGATATATAAATAGATGGCACTCTCAAATCCACAGAGGACTGGATTTGCGATTTCACTCTTCAGCTCATTTCCCTCCTCTTGTGCGCACCTTGTTTGGCCCCAGCAGCTGTGACTGGGAAGTGGGTCAAACCTGTCCCCATGTGTGCTTCTCCCTCTTTCACACACACACACACACACACACACACACACACACACACACACACACACACACACACACACACACACACATACGCTCTTTCACACTTCCCCAACAGTGTAGTGCAGTGCAGTGTTGGCCAGCCCATAAAAGCAGCACTCTCCTATATTGGCCCGTGACACAGTGTCAGAGTTATTATGGTGCTGTGTCCTCCACATAACGTCACAATAGATGTCAACGACTAGAGAGGGAGAGATTAAAAAAGAGAGAGGAGAGAAAGAGAAACCTATGGGGTATGTATGCGCGGTCTATAAATAAGAGCCTTATGTACAGCAATGTATGTACACGTGTGCCCCCCTAACCGGCCCTAACCCACGGGCATGCTTGTATTCGGACACATTGAATGCATAATATGTACACATGCATACCGTGGAGGAAGTCTCCAGATGAACAGCAGAAAACAGAAGGGGCAGTGGACTTATGGGAAAGTGAAAGAGAATAGGAAAAAGACTTGGTCAACAGCAGTTCAGAGAGAAAGAGTGATTGGTAGAGATTGAAGCGTTAAGAATGTGTTTTCTTGTCCCTACATACTCGGGTCACATTCAACTTAGCCCTTTAACCCTGAGTTTCAGACCGTTTTTGAGGAAGGGGGTGGATAGTATCGAGTCATTTGCTCTTGAATGGATAGGTGTTCATTTCCCCTGTATGACCCCTCTTCCTTTCTATCAAATCATTTAGTTTTTCATCATGGAAACTGAAGCATTTTTTTTTCACACCAACCACAATACAGGATCCAAGGTTCTTGACTAAGACCAACTCTTCCAGAAAGAAATTCATTTTCTGTTCAAAAGACTGGGAGTCACTTCAGCAGTCAGCCAGTAGAATAGGAGCCTTGCATGATTTCATTGACAGTGTTTGGGGGATAGTGGTGGCTGGTGAGAGGGCTTTCAAAAGGGATTTCAACTTAGCGAGATTGGCAGACCCATATCTGGCTCTGCTGTGTGTTGGCAGCTTGACTAGTGGGGTCATTTTGGAAGCGGACAGCCGGCTGTATGCATGACTGCGCCCATGAATAATCAGATCTAGTTAACTCTCCCTCCCCTGTTCCTTGGGTCACCACAGATCATTTCAACTCTGCACACACAGGAGCTCATTTTTAATTAACACTGCAATGGAAATAAATAGGGCCAGAGAACTTGTAATGATGAAAGATCTCTGTCTCGCTAAAAAGGTCATTGGATTTTTTGGGTGCAGCTTTTTCAGTGATCTACGCTATCCCCCTGACTGCTGTCTCAAGACCGCTGTTTTTCTTATTTCCGCTGAGAAGGGACGGTGGCAGACAGATCAACTGAAGTTGCTCGGTTTGTCTTAAAGGTTAAAAAACCTTCAGAGAGAGAGAGGCTGTGTTTATTGAACCACAAAGATGCTATCTGTGGTCTCCTCCAGTCAGCCGCACGTATCTGGATGACATTTACAGCAAATTCACAGCTATTCAGTCACTTTCACAGACAAATGGTATCAGAACCGGTCAATGTGTTGTTGTATAGGAGGTTTTATGCATGCTAAATATTTTCTGTCTTAAGTTGTCCTGAAAGTATTACACAAATCCTTTAACTCTATAATCTTGAGTAGTAATGGTGTCTATAATATCTTCCATAACCTCTGACCTTCTGGATGTTCTTTGATTACAGGTTGCGATGTCTGGTCAAGCAGTTGGAGAGAGGCGAGGCGTCGGTGGTGGACCTGAAGAAGAACCTGGAGTATGCCGCCTCGGTGCTGGAGTCGGTCTACATCGAAGAGACGCGGTAAGTCTCTGATCTGCTCCGCTGTGGCCATGGCACCAGCTAATTATGGCTAGCAATTAGCATCTCTGCCAGCAAGCCCCCAAAGGGAGCCTTTGTCCTGGTGTTCAGAGAGAGGCTAATAGCCCAACTGTTTTTTTTTCTTTCTTTCTCATTCTCTCTTCCTCCTTTTCTTCTTTTCTTCTGTCTCTTCCTCTTTTCCTACTTGCACTTTTGGGATAGAGAGGGAAGATGCTTCAAGTAAGACACCGGCGTAATCAAAATTTCAATAACACAGACTGAAGCTGATCCATCTTTGCAGCTTCCCTGAGAATTGTGTTTTCACGGGTGATGCAAGATGGACAAGGGATGAGAGAATTATTGCATTTGTCTGACGTTGTTAGCTGACTGAGCGCCATTCACAGTGGATGTATTAAAGCTGATGTGATTACATTGCACTTAGCTCAGACTGCTCAGACGATGGTTCTCTTGGTGACGACTGCTGCTGTTGTTTACACGAAACAAAAAGTACACACTCATAAAGTACACTGCTTAAACCTGTTTTGTGTATGGTATCACTATCAACAAACACAAATGCATAGAAAACGCAGCACACTCAACCCTTCATTCATGTCGTATAAACACTTAACAAATACCTGCACCTACTAGCAAATTAGAAACTCAGACAAACTAAGGTTGTGCCTTCATCATTAATGTTTTCTACTCTATGTTTTTTTAAAAGAATTGAGTATGTACTCAAAAGATGCTCCATAGCATTAAATCTCTGTCTCTCGGTAGGCGTCTGGTGGACACAGAAGATGAGCTCAGTGACATCCAGTCGGACTCCGTCCCATCGGAGGTGCGTGACTGGCTGGCCGCCACCTTCACGCGGCAGATGGGGTTGATGCTCCGGCGGACGGAGGAGAAGCCACGCTTCCGCAGCATTGTTCACGCAGTGCAGGCTGGGATATTTGTGGAAAGGTGGGTCAGTCAGTGTGGTGGACCTGCTCCAGCATGAAACATGAACATAATATTGAGATGCCGCTCATGACTTTATTGTGCTCAACTGTTCTCTGTCGACGGCGTTCATAATTTGTGTGCTTTGTGTTGAAATTAATTATACCACCGTTTGAGCAGGATATTCATTATCTTCTAATGAGTTCATTTAGGAAGCAACATATTATATGGGACCTTACCCTCTTAATGCATGAGTTGTTATTCTTCACACAAATGAGTATCCACTAACAATGTCATTTTCCTCTTCTGGCTGCATAAATCTATAATTTGGCCTCTTTTAAAAATATGGCACGTAAAATAAGGACTAAATGTAGTCAGTGTAATAAAGACAGTAAAGCATCAGACCAATCCCTTTACCAATCTCTTTACTGCTGTTTTCCTGGAATGACCCTGTGTGCCCTTGAAATGCTAATTCCAAATAGCAATCTTCCACAAATCAGAGGCGCATCCACCGCCTTTTTTTTTACAAAGCGACATTCTGACTGCTGTATGTTATCTCTCCCCGACAGAATGTACCGACGGACGTCCAACATGGTGGGATTAAGCTATCCTCCCAGCGTGATCACCGTTCTCAAGGTATTAGAACACTCGGCCGTGGGCATGGGTTGGGCTAGGCAGCGTCCATGACTGGGGGGTGGGGGTTTAGGGGAGGAGGAGTGTGTTGGGGATCTCTTTGAACCCAATACAGAAATAAATACATACTGTACATCAATCAGACACCTCACCCTTAAACGCAGTCAGAGAATGTAAACATGTGTGGTGGCCGTATGTATAGGAACGAATTGGACGGAATTGAGAAGGACCATGGCAAAAACATCATGGTGTTGGACTACTTGTGCATGTGCCAGCTGGACATCTAAATGGCATGTTCCACAGCACGTGCAGGCTGGCACATGGTACATACTGTATGACGGCCCCACTAGGGACGTGCTGGCAGGCTAGCAAGTGAATATTTGGACCCTTGAATGCAGAATCCTTTTTTTTTTTTTGCTGTGCATCGGGCCAAACTGCATTGGATTATTACAGCATAAACGTCCAGCTTGAAAAATGAGTCACAATATTAGCATCTTATTTATAGCTCCATCTCTAGTGGCTTTCCTTCGCACCACCACCAGCAGCAGCAGCAGAACAGCCGCTACACTGGGACCAATCTTGACCCCCACCACTCATACAAAAGATGGGGAAAAAATTTGCCAAGTCACTGCAAAACTCCCCAAGTCCTTGAGCTAAACAGGTCTGGGCATTTCCCCTAAGACTTTTCCCCGCAGAGCAATGCCATCTAGCCCTGGCCTGGGATGGTCTGCTAATCTCCTGCATGGGGTTGGCTGATTCCCCCCGTGATGCATTCAGACGTCTCCTGGGGGCCTCCTTCACGCCCATCCATCCCTCTCTCTGCATGTCTGAGAGGGCAATCAAAAGCCTCCGTCACACTCACACTCTTTTTCTCTCACTCTTTTTTTTCTCACTCTGTATTGCCCTCTCACACACTCTCTTTCTCTCTCTTTATCTCTTGTGGTCTCTCACACACTCTTTCTCTTTCGCACTCTCTTTTGCGCTCTCACACTTTTGCCTTTCTTTACTTCTCTTCCTTTCTCTCTGTTTTTCTCTCTTTCCTCCTCTCTCTCTCTCTCTCTCTCTCTCTCTCTCTCTCTCCCTCTCTCTCATTGGCTGTCTCTTTTGCCCGGGGGCTTTTCGCACAAGGGCGGCAACATGAGTGCCAGGACCCAAGCATCCTCCGCTTCCAGAGCCCCTCGGGGCGCAGCAGCGAAGGCCTCCGCTCGCCCCGGCGACAGAGATGGAGAGGCCAGGGAAAAACTTCCAATTTAACGATTTAAATCTTTAATGATGCTGTAATTCATACGCAAGGCCGCGCCCGGCGCATCAAAACTGTGCGCAAAGTCGAGAGGAATTTGGGAGTCATTGGACAGGCGCGGAGGGAAGGGAGGAAAGAAAACGAGAGGAGGGAGAGAGGGAGAGAGTGAAAAAAAGAGTAATAGTTCCATAAATTGCCCGTGACTGTACACTGCTGACATTCAGCTCCCCCTGTATCACTGCTGTAGTTCATTTTACGAGCCGAATGGCTGCAAGCGAAAGATTAAACAACCGGCTACTCATTGCACACCAAGGCCTTTATTTCCTCAGCTCCTTTCCTCTCAATCATCTCTTCTCCTTCCTCATGTTCCCTGTCTTCTCTTTTCTGCTGTTGTATCTCTGTGCTCTTAGTACTCTGAGATTCATATACTGTAGAGAGCTCTATGCAATAGGCCTCTAATGTGCTTTATACTGGACATGGGTACAATTTACAATGCATTCATGTCTTTTGCCTGGGCGAGAGAGAAATATCCTGTTTGATTCCGCTTGCAGCACGTGGACACGTGGACATTTGATGTGTTCGCTCTGAATGACGCAAGTGGAGACCACGCACTGAAATTCATCTTTTACGAGCTGCTCACGAGATACGACTTGATCAACCGCTTCAAGGTAAGCCAGTCTGTGTCAATTTGTTCCTTTCCCACGTCCTTCCACATTTCATCTCAGGGAAATATAGGTATGGGAAACACTCTCTGGGACCACCGATTTAATCACAGAGAGACTTGAGTCAAAAGATTTTACCGCCTGTCAATCACAGCAGCTTTACAAACAGCCCATTCTCTGCCCTAACATATCGTAGTTGTGTGTATCTAGTTTGCATCATGCCATGCAGGACTCCTATCTGATGACATACGCATATGAACCATCTGTTTTATTCTCAGATACCCATTTCTGCGCTGGTGTCCTTCGTGGAAGCCCTGGAAGTTGGCTACAGCAAGCACAAAAACCCTTACCACAATCTAATGCATGCGGCAGATGTGACGCAGACTGTCCACTACTTCATGCTGAAGACGGGCATAGTGGTGAGTTCTGCTGTCATGCTTCATAATCTCTGATGAGGGCAACCATGTGGCATTGCGTAAGGACCAAGGAGCGACCTCTTTCAGAGATATTTCAAACAGTTGACCTGTTCAGAGGAAATGCCTAGAACAGTATAGCTTAATGTGTGTATTGAGTAAAATGGTTTTGTGAAACATAAATGTTATTAGGTCTACATGTATAATTGTCCTCTGTAATTGTCAGTGAGAGGCTTCTAACAAAGATTAAGATTCTGAAGATTAAGTGCTAATGTGCTTCAGACCTCGTTAGATATTAACTTTTGCTTAGAGTGTTATCCAACGCAAGAGTGCATATCCTTGATTCATATCGGCATGGTTTCTGCTTTTGACAGCCAGATGGTTGGGCCAATTAGGGCTCTCATTGACCCTTAGGCCAGCACCACATTGCAAGTCCCAGTGCACCTTGTAATGGATCATGAAGATGTTTGTGGGCAGATTATTACTTTGGCCTTAATTTGGCTCAAGATTTTCCAGCCAAGATGAATCAGCACAGTACAGTATGTACTGTTACTGTATATTAGACAGATTGAGACTGTGAATATTGTTTTATTTTTGTCTTATTCGTGGTCGTAGTTAGTTAGTATGTTAGTTAAAAGTTAATGTTTGCTTAATCTAAAACTGCCTCTGAGTCTGACATGATCAATGAAAGTAAATTATTAGTCATGATCATGAAACGATAAAATTATTGCTAGGATTTTGGTACTAAAACTGCACACTTTACACATACTCTTTAGTACTGCCCTATTTGTAACTAGACTAGCCATGGTTGTAAGAAGCATGGTGAGTGGAAATGTTTTGCATTTTTAAAAGATGGCTCGACATAAAAAGGGAAAAAGTTCAGATAGACTATGAGTAAACACTGAAACAGATGAGATATTTTAAGATCAGTGTTAAAAAAGAAGAGTCTACAGAAACTCTGACTGTGGTTCAGCTACTGAGGGGATGGGCAGGGGTTCAGAAATAACCAAGTTTCAGAAAGGGTTGAATTAGGTTAGAATACAGAAAAATATACTTTTAAGTGATAAACATAAATAAAAGCAAAGTCTTTCAAAGTTGTGTTCAGTGCACTTGTCCAGATAATGTAATCTGTTTACATGAAGTAGAGTACCTAACTGGAAACTGCTGCCTGTCAGAATGGCAAATGTTAATTAGTTTCTAGATATTCTGTCCCAAACTTTGCAAAAAGTCATTAACCAATTGACTCGTTTGACATTTAAGATAAAGTAGAAAATAAAACCTGCTTTGCTATGGATTAAGTTGGCTCGTGCTTCAACTCAAGGCTGCAAAAGAGCTTGGTTCATTTGACAAGACATATTTATGCTCAAGGCAAGCACACAATTTCATCAGCCAAATATATCTATGGCTCAGCTTTATTCAAGTTGTAGATCACAACAGAGACCCTATCATCTAGTGACATTTATTGATTGCAAGGTAATCTTCCAGCTCATAGAAATGGTATTAATGCCACTCAGACTGTGCTGGTCATTAACCAGCCATGTGATATGCTAGCATGAAATGGCTTTTGCAATGAACAACAGGCCTTGAGCTAGACCCTGAGTGGGTGGCTAGCAGGCCTGGAGAGGCCCTGTGTTACGGAGCGTGGATGATTCAGGTGCTTTGGTAATGTTAAGGAGCAGCACATGACAAGCATAAAGCTGTCGTCATTGGGGAATACGTCACTCGGGTCTCTTCCATGGCACCGATAAAACAAAGCACGGGCTGACATGGTGACAGAATGTGTTATTTAGCTTTGCTCCGCACATACATTTTCCTGTGCCTCAGCAGCAGCTTTTCTTTAAAGTGGTTTTGTTGTTTTCTTATTGAAGTCGTGGCTCACGGGCTCCTATTAATATTTATTTTGCTTCGGATTCCCAGCCATAAATAATTTTCTGTGGCAAAAGAAAGCCAAAGTAGATCTTCTGTCACGATGGTTGCGTCGTCGCCTCCGGGCTTGAACATGGGCTGCTGAAGCTCGTGGCTGTGGCGGAGTGGAAGTTGTAGTAGGGAGTCCTGAGCCCTTCAAATAATCACATCAAAGTCGGGGGGGTGGAAGGAGAGAGGTTGGAGAAGAAAATCCATTCCCCTTGCTAAGTCAATTCCGAGAGTACAAAAAATTCCCCAATGGGGTCTTAAAATGGATTGATCTAATGCGACCTGCACAAATGTTTCAGAACATATAGGCCTTTTAGGTCTGTACATTCTTCTTAATAGAAGCTAGCACATTTATAGATTTTCCCAATGTGTATACTGTAAATAAATATGGGTACAGACGCACTAAACCACAACCTTGTCCATTTTTTTTTCTTTTTGCCATGACTGCCTCAGCATTGGATGACGGAGCTGGAAATCTTTGCTCTGATCTTCGCCGCTGCTGTGCATGATTATGAACACACAGGGACCACTAATAACTTTCACATTCAGACCAGGTAATGGACTACAACATACTAATGCTCCCAAACTATTACAAACAAACAAACAAACAAACAAATACCACCCTGCATAATCTTGTTCTCATCACCTTCTCCACTTCATACCTAAATTATCTTCTCATGGTACTTTTTTGGTAGCCTGACATAGCCCGACCATAATACTGCTGTTCATCCGTATTCATGGTTTGGAGGTTCTTTAACCTGACGCGATTATACTGCGGGGGGGAGGGCATTCACTTCTGGGTTGAAACAATTGGACAGCTCGTCTAATCAGCGTCGCCTATTGGCCGGTAGACTCTCTACCGATCTAAACACGCCCAAGAGGACCGTGCCCAGACCATGATACGTATGAACATTCGTATTATGGGCGGGCTATGTCAGGCTACTTTTTTGGCTCCACCAACACTGGAACGAATCATAGGCTGTTCAAAAAATAATCTAAGCCAATATCTTAACTTACAAACTAAAACAGATGCTGTATAAAATAGAATTTTCAGTTCTTGTCCAGAGACATAAATCTGGTTGATAGATATCAGTACATATTATAAAATTATTATAATAAACATATTATTATAAAAAAAAACATATTATGAAATTACATGAAATGTACATTACATGACTAACCTATCTGAACTTTTGCATACCAGTGCCTTCATTTAGGAATATTCTAATGCAAAGGACAGTTTTCTCTACCACCTAACCTACTGTATATATGTGCTGTTCCTATCCCATCCACTCCAGAGGTGGGAGTCGGGGCTTTCAATTTTGAAGTAGGCCATGAGCGTCACCCTGGCTGCTCCTCTGAAACTCTCATTAACCTCTGCTCCAAGATTAGCATTAGACCCAAATCAGAGTGACAAGCGTTTGAATTGCGGTTAATTTCCATCATTTTCACCCATTTACTGCTAATTCTCTTGTTTGCTGAAATGATTTGGAGCCGGCACCTGTCATAATCTGTTGGAGACTAATTACACAAGCTTTGGTGATTTGCTCTCAGGTCAGATATGGCAATCTTTTACAACGACCGCGCGGTGCAGGAGAATCATCACGTGAGCGCAGCCTACCGGCTCCTGCAGGACGACGATGAGATGAACATCCTGTACAACCTGTCCAAGGATGACTGGAGGTAAGCGGGGACAGGAAGGGATTGCCTGCCTCAGAGACAGCAACACAGAGAGAGGGTGAGGACTGAACAGTAAAGCCTGGCGGCTGGAAATGACGTTGAAATCTCACCGTTATGTCGGTTGCCTAGTAACAATCTACAATCTAAAAACATTTTTAAAACTCTAAAAATTAATACTTAAAATGGGGGGGGGAAACCCCCCCTTTTCTATTGATTTATTTGGTTGTGTAAATGTAACAGTACCCGCGAGATTCTGTGAGAGCGTATGGTAAAGGTTTACCAGAGAGAGTCACTGTTAGTCTGCGCATAGTGTCATCATATGTGTGCTTGTGAAGGACCTAAAACAGAGGTCAGGTCTCAGTGGAATGAAAGATCATCTGTATTTATTGGTTTCTGTGACTTTAATATATACTCTTGCGTATGGACTGGTAACCCAGAAGTTACCCAGAATCTGTTGAGATTTTACATGTAAATACAGATTGTATTTAATCTGTATTTAATCTCTGTCCATCAATTTCTCTCTCTCTCTCTCTCTCTCTCTCTCTCTCTCTCTCTCTCTCTCTCTCTCTCTCTCTCTCTCTCTCTCTCTTCTTCTCTCCATCTTTCTCTCTGTTTTCCTTTCTGTCCTCTCCCACTGCTTCAGAGAGTTGCGGGCCTTGGTGGTGGAGATGGTGCTAGCCACAGACATGTCCTGTCACTTCCAGCAAATCAAGGCCATGAAGAATTTCCTCCAGCAGCCTGAGGCGTGAGTCCAGCTCCCCGCACCCTTTCCCCTCAACCCCCCCTCCCTTTTCCCACATCGCCACGGCAGGGGACCAAACTGGGAGGCGGGTGGCCTCTTTAGCAGCCCCCCTGCCGCTTAGCTCCGGAGGGAATAATATGTCCCACAACTTCACCATTGAGCTGCACAACAGCAATTATCTGGAACCGTTTGTGGGGAGTGGGGGGTGTATAGGTGCTAATGACCTGTGAAAAGAAATTTTTGGGGCGCATGAAGATTGTTTGTCCTACATTTGGTAAAAGTGCTGGACTGGGAAGTAATAGGTTGGGATCACGTCTCCGGGAGAAGCCACAGGGTGTCCTGAGTTTTGGTTGACTAATTGCACCCTCCGTGGCTGCACTGTATAATTACAGATTAGAGATTAATTACTAGAGAGCCATGTCCCCTTGCTTTAACAGAACCTAATCAGTAGCTACCAGTAGTCTTTGTTCTTCAGCATGTCTTCTTCACTAAGCAGTAAGTGAACTAAGAGCGCTGTTTTGTTCCTGGGGTGGATGAGGGAGTGCAGTGAGAGACTTGTGTCTGTTTCTGGCCAGGATTGACAAACCCAAGGCCTTATCGCTGCTGCTGCACACAGCCGACATCAGCCACCCGGCCAAGAACTGGAATCTGCACCACCGCTGGACCACCTCCCTGCTGGAGGAGTTCTTCCGACAGGTGAGGCCCTCTTACCGCATGTAGGTTGGACAGGGAATGACCACGAGTGAAGGCAATAAGCAGGATTTCATCCAGCATCTTTGCATATTCTGTATGCATTCATGGAAATGTAAAGAAAGAGTTTGAGCACATTTGTGTATTTCCAGCCATTGTGCAATGATTAAAATGGCCATTTAAGAAATGGCCAGTCTGCCAATTAAGGGATGTGCTTTGAGCAGCTGTGAGATCTAAGTGTAAGGTAGTCCCGGCAACATCTATTGAAACACAGATGGAAATGCAACAAATGTGGATGATACGGCCGTAAATAATTTCTTTTCATCAATTTAATTGTATTTGTAC
>JAODXP020000027.1:16465828-16513328 GCA_027497455.2 Sardinella longiceps
TCCATCTGTATTATTTATAATGACTGTAATTACACTTTACCTTTTATGCTACTTTATCTTTATCATACAATACCGTGTCGGCCAGACCCTCTTCTCTATGAATACACAAGCAGCACGGGTTGTGATAGGGTTTGACTTGAAAGCTTTAAAGTGATCGAATGTTTTGTTCTTGCTTGGACTCAGACTTGGAGGAGAAGACCAAGAGGGAGGCCGAGGAGAAGGCCAAACAGGAGGAGGCAGAGAGGAAGGAGGGCAAGAAGGAGGAGGGCAAGGAGACGGACACCTCCGAGCCCACTCAGGACAAGGACGCGAGAGAACGCAAGGACACTAAAGACACTGTAGAGAGCACAGACAAGGACAAAGAGGACAAGGAGAGAGAGCTGGAGAAAGAGAAGGCGAAGGAGAAAGAGAAAGAAAGAGAGAAAGAGAAAGAGAAAGAAAAGGAGACGGAGAAAGAGAAAGCCAAGGAGAAAGAGACGGAGAAGGACAAAGAGAAAGGGAAGAAGACGGAGGAGAGGAAACCGGAGCCGGTGGAGGCAGAGATGGAGGCTTCTGGTGCGATGAAAGACCCTGTGGAGCAGAAGCCCAAGGAGGCCGAGGGCAACAAAGACCCGGGGGGGTCAAGGGGGCCGAAACCCGAGCCTGACTCACAGGAGGCCTCTAACCCAAAGCAGCCAGTCACCCACAGCCGCACAGATAGCAGCCAGCAGGTCCAAAATGGTAGGTGGCTCTCATATGTAGATCCTCTCATTACCCACACAATAATAGACACAACAATAACCTCATTGATCTTATTCTGATTAAGATAATACTGCAGTTATGGTGTTTCCATTCCATTCATATTCACATGTACATGTGGTGGTACAGCATGGCTTGAGTAATAACATGGAGAGATCAAGGTTTAATGATTCAAAGTCTTTGTAATGCCTCTGTAATTGTTTTCTGCAAATGATCTATGTTAATCAAATGCTGTGATGTGATTAAGGTGAATACATGTCCACAATGCACCTCAACCAAATACCTAGGATCAGAATGCTTTGCATGTCTTAGGTTAATTGTTGCTAATTACACTGACTAACCCCTTATAAGCCTATGCACTAATTAGAAAATGCTGTTAACATGGCAGCACCTTATTCAGAATTTTGTTTTACTGTCATCTGGTTAACATTGCTGTGTATGGTAATAGATAGGTGGCTTTTAACGGAAACTGTGCCGTTTAAAAATGTGTCAGTGGCTTTTGTCTTTTTAAGCAAAGTAACTTCAGTAATGCAGTAATGATATTTGAAGTTTAGTGCAAAATGTTTTGCTTTGTACTCGATGGAAATGTGATGTGTCATGTATTTGTTGATACTTTAGTGGGGTTGCTCTGGATAAGTTGAAACACAGAATACAAAGTGCAGTTACAGAAACATGACTATTTTATAATGCATTGTCATATTATACTGTACAACTATATAAATCTCTACAATACATTACTAGGGTACTATTTGTACTACCAGCACTACTTCTACTACTACTTCCTCTACTACTTCTATCACTACTAATC
Source organism: Sardinella longiceps (assembly GCA_027497455.2). NCBI lineage: Eukaryota > Metazoa > Chordata > Actinopteri > Clupeiformes > Clupeidae > Sardinella > Sardinella longiceps. The sequence continues at coordinate 16,467,375 of JAODXP020000027.1, forward strand.
CAGTAGCATTTTTATTTTCCTGTCTCCTTGACACTGGACACTTACATTTTTACAAGGGACCGGATGGACCTTGCAAAATATAGGCTACCAGCTTACCAGTAGTCAGCAGTTCTTTTACAATGTATGTGAGTCTTGAGACCAGAGTCTTGTTTTTTACATGGAAGTTAGAAGTTCCTCTTATCTATAGTTGAGTTTCTTTTAAACCCTTATTTGACCTTAAATGGAATGTATTTGAAACTCTGTCTGTGTGACCGATGCAGATCTACATGAATGTAGCATGGAGCCTGGGGATCCTCTTTCTTTTATTGTGAAACAGTGCCCTCAACTGGCGACTCCTTGTGATACAACTCGAGTTGCTTTTCCAGAGGCAAAGCAACTGTGCTTGTGGGTTTGAGCTCAGGTTAGGTTCAGGTGCTGATGAACATTAGTTGGGCAGGCAACATTCATTTGGTGACCAGAATCTTATTTGACTCCCAGGTGAAGTGCCCAAGGAGCTAGACTCACCCGAGAGTGAGGACAGTGAGAAAAAGACATCAAGTTCAGACGGTAAAGATCTGTTCACTGGTCACTTTCCTCATCCATGCCTCACTCTCATTTTATTCTCTAAGTTGACCCATCAAGAAATAGTTTGGGGCCAACCTACACAAAGACCACCATGGTTCACCATGTCAGTGCAATCCCAATCATCCAGTACAGTGTATAAGTATAGAAAGGAACCATATTATTTCACAGGTAGATACCGCATCCTGTTCTTGTTCTTTTTCCCCGTTTGCATTATTTTGAAAATGCATCCATTTGAGTTCATTTATTGCAACCAGTTAAACCTGTCTAACCTCACTAACAATTCACACTAATTCCACATTCTCACAAAGGTCTAACCAGCCTATGAAGAGACAGAGGTCCATCTCCATCATGACTCTATCCATATTTCTGTCCTCTTGCCAAAACTGTCTGTCTTTTATTCACAGCAGATTGTACTCCAGTCAGTGTTTTACTTGCATTTTACCTTAGGTCTCTGCTACCTGATTGAGTTTACTCGTTAGTGTAGTAATTAGTTTACTTTAGGGGGTCAATCATGGATCTTGATCTTTGTTTAAAGGTGTAGTCAACAATACTGGATTACATGTAAATTGAATTTGTAAATTGGTTGATTTTTGTCTTGCACAAATTACATTGTATTTGAAGCAATGACAAAAAACAAACAGGACAGAGATATAGTAACCCCTCCCTTTTCTAAGAAAGATCAAGCTTTGTGGATCGTATGCCCCAGCTTCTTTGCTTCCTTTTTTTGGAGCCAGGGCAGTGAACAAATTTTTGTTCTTGTTGTTTTTACAGTGTTGTCAGATAAAGAGTCAGCAGATTGTGAGGGGACTGTGGAGTCATTGAATGAAAAAGTGTCATGTTTACGCTGTCTAGAATTGCTGACTCACCTTTAACAACTATGTAATATCAATGTGATGCATGTAAAAAAAATCATATCCACATCACCACCTCACCACCTCAAGTTGCTGACATTCCAAAGCAGCAGGCCTCAGGTCACTCACTTTTTCTCTGGTGTCTCCTATCCCAATCCTTCCTCATGCTCTTGGCCCCCCCCCGAAGAAGGAAAAGTCCCACCTCTAAGTGTGCCATATCTCCTTCCTTTCCAGATTCCGACGATGACGGACAGAGCAACTCCCCTGGTTCTCTGACGGCCGCGTCGGCGTCTGCGGCCTCTGCCGACGATGCACACTAATTCCCACAGTCCTCTGCTGCATACACACGTGATGCACACACGCCGCGCTGACGTGTGCGTGTACACGCGCGCATGCACACTCACACAGACACATCCTTTTCGTTTTCGCGCTCTCTCTCTCTCTATCTCTCCCACTCCACAAGGCCTCTCTCTCGCTCAAAACCCTGGCAAGAGCAGCAAAGCTTGAGGCTAAAGCTCATCAGTGTTGGCCAAACTTGTTTGGTTTGTATGCATTTCTCAAAGTGTGTTTTTGTTTTGGTCCTCATTTTGCACGCCATCGGGCTGCGTTACCATGGAGCTGAGCCGTAAGACTGATAGCAGAGTTGTAATTTTGTTGCCTGACAACTGTTGCCATGCACCAGATTCCTTCACAACCATCGCTGCTGTGCCAGCTTTCCAAGTGCATGCATGCGTGCGAGTGTATGCGTATGTGTGCGTACTGTACATGTGTGAGTGCGTGTGTGTGTGTGTGCTATCCATGAGAACAGCCTAACTGCAGCTGGCAGTAGTGATCATGTGGAGGAAGAGGAGGAAGAGAAGGAAGAGGAGGAGGACTATAGAGGCGAGTGCTGGCCCCATGCAGCCTCCAGACTCTTAAGGCACAGAGAGAGAGGGGAGAGCGCAGGACAGGGACCCCAATGGCAAAGACAGTGGTGGTCCTCAGTGGTGGTGGTCCCCAGTCCCCTGGTCCCTGTATGCTGCTCCTGCTAGACCCCTCACCCACCCCATATTTAGAGGTGAATGTGAACATCAATGTGGAAGAACAATCCAAGTGAAGAATGTCAATTTTGATGCACACACACACTCAAAAAAAAAACACTTGGTGTTTTTCATACCATTACTCAATTCATAGACAGCATTTACAACATCAGCACAATGTTTTGTTTTTGTTTTTTTGTCTCCCTCAAGTCACACTGTCATTTTTGTGCTTAACTAAATGAATAGTAGGCTACTGCAGATGTGGAGTGATGCTAACTTGGTTTCCATTACAGTGTGGTCCATCTCTTTGTCTCATACTGTAAATAACAAAAGGACAGTTGACAGTTGCTCATCTGCATTTGCGTAGTCTGGGCTCAGGTGATGTGATGTTCATTTGGAAGCACAAGCGTGTGCGTTTCCAGTCTTTCTGTCAGCTTTTTACCAGGAGTCATCACATTGATTTCCAATACAGCCTTTCTATTTGGTGTAACTCTAGTGTCTAAAGTCAGTAGTACATAAGGATATATGTCAAGATCTATACCTAAAGAGTCAATGTTAACATGTATGGCTATGCCCTGTATTTACATTTCCACAAAATCCGATTTCAGATTCAGTACAGATTCTATCACATGAATCAACAAAGCATCAAAAGATTTTGTAGAAAATATATAGAGACTGAAAACTGAAATCAAACTTACAAAATTAAAATAGTTTATATTTTGCCATGATCCACCTTAATACTTTTATATTTTGCAAGTTCAACACTATGTTCACTTTTTATAGCTCACATTTTTCTTAGCAATGAGACATGATGTTTTCAGAATAGTATAAATCAGATTAATTTATTTGCTGTAGGATGCTGGTGTATGCTGAGAATATGTATCTGTCTGTCTCATCCCTCATGTTCTTTATTGTGTTACCTGGTATCACCTTACAAAACATAGCTCTCATATGTATGTAATGTATATAAAATGAACATATTATTTATACTTTTCTGTGTACAAGTGTTGTCATGATTCTGAACATTATCAAAGAAATATGTTTTGTTTGACATGGACATTTGAGCAGAAACGCAACCTGCGCTGCGTTTGGATTCCTGTATGTAAATTGTAAGTTAGGAGAGCAATGAGCAACATACATTACAGGTCACCCATTTTGTTTTGTTTTTCACTGTCCCTGTGTCCTTCCCTCCCTTTCACACAGAATTGAACATACAGTATATGCCAGCCCTCTGATCTGACACAAATACTCAGTCAAGCCATCTGTTGCTAAGACTGCCATGAATTCTTTATTTCCTGATGCACAGAACTATTGTTTTATGGTTCATCCATGGTAGCCATACATCTTAAACTTTATATTTAAGAGTTTATTCAACTGCCTTAGATATATATATATTTTGAGGATATAGTACTGAAGGCATTATAGATAAAGTATGCATTCAGAATAAAGGGAAACTCTTACACTGGGTCAAATTTAAGCACATATTTTCATAGATGTTTTAATATAAGGAGTATATTCAAACCGTTTAATAGATGTTTTGGTCCCTTTCGAAGAGCACATTAGCATCATGTCACAAAACAGTCATTTCTCTCAGCAAATGGGAGATCAGTGTCTCTCCAGTGAGGTCATTCCAAGGTGATTTAGAATGACCTCTGCTATCACTGTGTGGAAATTCCTGATGCCTTGACCAAAGATAAAATGAACCTGTTAAATCTTACTTTAATTGCTGTACTGAGGTTGAAACAAACAACAAAACATTAGATGCATTTGCCACATCGTACAGTAATCTGCAAGTGTTTTTGCTTTACTCTGTAACAGACAAAAGTACTGTTGCCTTAAAATAGATGTACTATTTTTAGCTTTAGTCCTGTAAAACTGTAAAGGAAAAAAAAACTTATGATGTGTGTCTGTCTGGCTTAGCTATAGCAATCTCCTTGAACAGGCGTTTAGATAAACATTTATGTCTGTAACTCCATCATGTGATCTCCAAAACAGCCGTGGCTTCGAATCCCTTTAAGTTCAGTTAGAGTAATGGAGTCTGTGTCTGTGTTCTGGTTATTTCTGTCTTTAATGTCACGTACTGTTATTGGTCCTCCCCACCTTGTTCAGTCGTTGCCATTGGATAAGTCTGGTAATATTCTCATGATCACTGTTCTTCCAGTCCCAACACTTCCTGTCCCATAGCTCACCTCCAGAGCACATAATATTTATGCCATATTTACACTGACATTTTTATGTTGTTGATTTAATTACCTTTTTTCAGCTGTTTCGCATATGTATATTGTTTATTAACAGCATTACCGATTGTCCTTTTATAAGGTGATTTAGTAAGCTATCCATTTCATGGATTTTCCTCTCTCATCCGTTTTGATGCACATGTGGTGGTGAAAAGGTTGGCACTGTTCAGTTTTCCATGTGGTGATGTGACTGCCTGTTCACGTGACTGTTAATGCACATAGGAGCAGAAGCATCAGTGGACACAGCTTAGTGCATCAGTTGAAGTGAAACAATACAGTGCAATCCAATGTTGTACCACACAGTCTTGTATTGAGAGTTGCACAGCAAAAGTGGCTGCAGCAGAAGCCGTGAACATAAACCCCCTATAAGAATGCATAAATGTCAAAGTTCATTAATTAGGTTTTTCTCACATGGAACTGTGTGTGTGTGTGTGTGTGTGTGTGTGTGTGTGTGTGTGTGTGTGTGTGTGTGTGTGTGTGTGTGTGAAAACAAGCTCCCCACACTAAAGGTAGGGTTAAGCATTGCCTTAGATTCCTGTTCTTGTCTGTGTAAAATAGCCTGTGTGTGTTTTCTGTTTTTTTTTTCCTTGCCAATAAGCATCCAGTATTGTGGTCCTCTGTCATGTGTCAAAGTAAGCATGTGTGTCCTCACTCCAGTCGTAGAGACGAACAGAACCATAGCCAAACCTAGCAGACCTATCAGTACTGCTGAATTTATAACAAAAGCCGAAGATTGGTGAACTCGTAAGTGCAGGGGCAACTTTCTTTTTTTTTCAAATGGTGTTATGGAGTAAAGAAACAGACAAAAATCATAATGTCATTTTTTCACATTTGGAATTCACATTTCGTTGTGCTCCATACATTTTAGAACTGTGCAGATGTAAACAACCACACCAGAAATGAGGAAGAAGTTGTGTGTAGTTGTTTTTTTTGTTTTTGTTTGTTTTGTTTTGTTTTTTTCCATCATGCTGTACTGTATGTCTCAAATATGCATAGCCCTGCTTTGGTTGTCCTGCATTGCTATTGGCTATTCACCAACACAATCCTGGGACTGCACTTGTGATGTCAGTCATTACTCTCACACAGTTCTGTAAAACCCTCCTGATGTTGCCACACAATATTGTGGACACACATACACACTAAAAAAATATTTTTGTATGTTTTATTTTAGGTTTTGTCCTCCTCTCATTTTTTTTCTTTTTTTTGGTTTTGTTTCTCAATGCCATTTGTTTGAAGCCACATAAATGTCTCTACTTGGTGAATAAGCTACAGGGTGTTTTGATTAAAATTATTGCATTTTTGTTTTGTTTTATTTCTGTTTTGATTATGTTTGAGAGGAAAAATGAATTTGACCACCAAAAAAAAAAAAGAAAGAAAAACAACAAAAAGAAATGTGTGGTCATGTTCATTCCAAGGCTACGTTATTGCACTGTTGTGTCAATAAATCTGAACTCAAAGGGCTCAGATCATGACTCTGTCTGTTTATTTAATTCCTTTTTTTTTTTAATTTTCACGTGTTTGTTTGATTTTCACCTTACAATTCTACTAATCCATATACAATAGACACAATCATCAACAGTGTTTATGTTTCAGACCTTAATGGGAATGGGGTACATTTAATTAGCAAAGACATGCATTCTTAACTCAGAACAACAAACACAAAATGAAACAATAGTGGTGATACCACTCATATCCCTCTTAATCCCCCAACTCGCCTTCTCTTTCAGACGATTCTGGAAGGTACGACCTGATTCGCTACTACAAGCGGCCCAGCTACTGCGCCACCTCCTACCTGCCCTCCCGTGGTCAAAGGGCAGACAGTGACCCCGCTGACCCCCGCACCAAAGCCCTACGCCTGCAGCGCATTTCTCTGCGTCGGGGCAGGTGACCACAAAGGAAGTGACTTCACTGACTTGCCCTCTAAGGTCATCTTGGTGTCATCTCAGTTTTCAGATTTTTTCCAGTTTAAAGGGGGGCATCTGGAATCAGTCATCCCCTTGCCCTGTTGTTAGAGGTTCCTGAGTGCTATCAGTAGGAATAAGAATGGGAAAATCTAATACACAAACCTCAGTAACGCTAACTGAGCATGGCACATGAAAGCAAAACTGTAAAGGAAACTGAAATTAAAAGTTTTCTTTGCCCTCATCTGTCTGCATTGGCTGCACTTTGTACTATTCAGTCAACACTGAATCAAATTTTCTCATTCATATTTCTACCGATAGCACTCTGCAATTCAAACAAAAGGGCTATGGTTTGATTGACTCCAGACGATATTGCTTTACGTGTAAGTTAAAATACTAGGCTGGGTAAAATCAAGAGCATACTATGTATTGACTAAGTTTTATTTGTGGAAATACCTTCACATCAAACTCTATGTTTTCAATAATATCTGTAACACAGGACCAAATTCCTAATGATCATAAACTAGGTATACACAACATTCAAATGTACATGAGTAAATGGCAAAGATTGCACACCAGAGGGCTCCATAAACTTTGGTAAATGGTCTGCAAAGTGACATTAAAAAGGATAAAAGTGTGAATTAATTTTCTCTATGTTAATACAACAATATAATAACATATAGGTATTGGGCATTAGCATCACTGAAGTTTCATGTACAGTACTTGAGAAAATGTACAGTAATATTAGATGGCACTGTTAAACTCTAGCCTTATTTACCCAATAAAAACATTCTTCATTTGACCTCAGTTTGACCCAAGACTGGCTGATAGATCAGATGACTGCCATTATGAAAGCTGTTATAGTAATTCCCTCAATGTGGACATCATACTTTTGTAATCAAGTTCAACAACAGTCTTCTAATAAACAGCAAATATTAAAGTTGCAAATAAAGATACAGAAACCTTATGTGAAAAGAACACTGCATGTACTTCACGTTTGTTTGGCCAATATAGCATGTTCATATTTAGTCATATTAAATATAGTAATTATTTTTTTGTGTGTGCCGTAAGATAATAACAATGAATGTTCTCTTCAGCAAATGTTCAATAACAAAGGCATGAAAGTTTAAAGTAGAAATATACCTTTTCTATTTGAAAGGGCATTACATTGACAGTGAACAGTCAAAGGACCTGTGGCAGTGAACTGAAAGGTTGTTATCAGAGAATTAGCTCTTCCCTTCTTTCTCCTCGTCCTCAAGATGAATCAAGCGACTTTCTCCTTTCATCAGCCTCACGCCTGTTTCAAATCAACACAGGAAACACTAATACTTAGCCACTGAAGCCAAGGATTTTACTCATACGTTGGTGTCTTTCAGACCATAGTAGTTCTATAGAAGTGGAAAACTGTTAAATTTAAAATCTTTACCCTAGAAGATCAATACGTGTAAACACAAATAATCTTATGGTATACAGTACCACAATCACATCGTCCAAAGACTACAGACAGTACTGTCAAAATGAAATTTAAAGCATGTATACATTATGTATTCATTATGCATTATAATCATAGATAGTCCTATATTCATATCTTCCGATACTTTATATAAGATTTTATAATAAGTAATGTAGGCTGTAGTCATATTTACTCTGAGACCTTTTGACAGGGATTCTGCATAAAGCACACTATGTTACATACTACATACACTCCATATTGTTGAATTAAATAGGCCTACAATACAGGGGCCATATGCATGTACTGAAAACATGTGAAATGATTAAAGGCTATAAAGAAAACCATCCAGGAGAAGGGACCAAGAGGATGTTGACAGAAAGAAAGCAAGAAATGCCAAAAAAAGAGAGAAGAAGACACTGACCTGGGATGAGTGGAGGAGAATACAGCACAGGCGTGTCTTTCCTGCGCGGCTTCTTGTGTTCCTGATCATCGTGCTGATCATCCACATGGAGCTCCTTTGGGCTACAGTCCTTTTGTCGCTCCATCTTCAACTCCTGGGCCTCAGACAAACCATCTATCCCACACAAATACAAGACCATACAAGTACTAGAGATGTTTGGTGTTTGAAAGGGTTCTTATAGTAAAACCTTATCTCCCTGTGCTGGAAAAAGGCCAGACAATTTTATTGAAACAGTCTAGCTGTGCTATCATTAATTATAAGGAACTCCAGAAGGAGGATGTAGACTGTATTTCACCAGTACACAAAAAGTAAGTTAGGCACTGGCAAATATATACATGTAAGTGAATGACTGTGGTGTATGGTGTATGTCCGTGTGAGGATGTGACTCAGACGGCATTGCTCTCTTTATTTCTCTCTCTCTCTCTCTCTCTCTCTCTCTCTCTCTACTCACAGTGGGCTTCCTGACCCTGTAGCCTGTGTTCCGTTGTCTCCGGGGGTGACCTCACACAGCCAGTAGACATCTCCTCCGATGGCAATCTGTCCCCAGATCAGATGACACTCTCTCAGTCTTACAGTCCACTGAGATTCAATATTCATTATTCATGCCCAAATCACATCACTGGACTTCCCAATGCTGGAAGAATAGCTTGGGACACTCTTTTCAATCTCATTCATTTTTTTCTCATTCATTTTTCTTGCAGTAAATAGTAAAAAGTAATAAAGTCAAGACAAAGCAAAACTGATCATACAATGTGTCATTCAAATTTGACGCCAGGATGAACATTTCAACATAATGCGAATTATTTCTTAGTAAAACATTCATAGGCTATTGAGTTGGGCAAGTCAAAGGAAAAGAAAACAAATTTTATAATACATGCAGATGACATCACCACCCCTGCAGTAATGTCACAATTTTACTTACTTTTTACTGAAACAAGTTAGGCCTACACAAACAAGGACACACATGACACAAATGACACGCAACTGGCTGAGAAACAAGAACAAAAATCTTTTAAACTTCTTAGATGAGCTCCTGTTTAAATTCAAGTAACAACAACATTGATGGGACAGACAGCAGAAGACAGAGCTCTTACCTTAGTAGCCCAGAGAGAGAGTGCCTGGTAGTGGAGCGCTAGATCAAAGGCAGGCATTATGTACCACGGAGGAGGGGCATCACCGCCACCACGATTCCATTAGTGACCGTTGTCAGGACGACGGGAGCTCTCACCATCAACCTCCGTCACACACGGCTGTCCAAACTTATGAATTTCAAAGGGCCGCCTAATTAACCTATTTCGACAGTTTCACTTACACGCCATGCTAACATGTAACTACAAGTGGCTCTCGGAAATAAACAAGAGGAGGAACGAATGGGAGGTCCAGAAGAAGGGCTCAAACAAAAGTAAGGTCATAGGGAGGGATAAAAAGGGAAGCAAGATCTAAAATGATCAAAAATCGTGAGGGCAAGAGAGTGTGAGTATTGTTTGAGGGGAAAGAAATAAGGCCAAGCAAGACAAACAAAGACACCATTTTCAAGTAGAGAGCATATCTACTAAAGTGACCCTTCACTTTTTGAAGAGAGCATGTTCGGACTGGAAGACAAATCTGGCCCTGCAACAATTGTTAATTTGGACAAACAAAGGACTTTTTTAACATACCGGATTCATTTTGGACAGAATTTTGTATATATACATAGGCCTATATATTAAGATGACAAGCATATTTCTGCCAACCACATCTGATGTGTTATTCATTCAGAACAAAAACCTATTAGGCTTTCTTAAAATACAAATTTAACTTTAGATCAAAATATAAATGAGACAACAATATTTAATGTAGTGATAGAAATAATATTTTTTATAATTATTTTGTTTATTAGGTGGCCTAGGCCTATGGCTTCTAGGTTGCTATTAGGCTACTAAATAGTTCCTAAAAATGCTATTTATTTATTATTTTTTTTATTTATTTAAGGCATTGCAGGGTAAACTACCTCCTTACTTGCCTTCACTTTTAAAAATTAGAGACAGCTCACCCAATACAAGATCCCATGGTTTTATAAGCCTTGAAACACATAGGCTACAGTTAACTGGCTTTTCAGTTTTTTACCTTATTTTTTATTCTTAGAAGTTTTTTTTTTCTCCTTTGTATACATTTTGTTTTCCCTTGTGCAGTTTTGTTTGCTTGCATCTTTTTTTTTTTTTTTTTGTAAAATCAGGACAATGCTGTAAAAGAGCTTGATGGTCAGTCATTTTTCCCTGAATAAACAATGGATGATGATAATGATGATGCTTGCTGAAAAATCTTCAGATTTGTCTGCAGTTGAGTAGGCTGGTGATCTACCACACTAGCCTATTCAAGCGGTCACTATGAAAGATCTTTGATAGTAGTAGGCTAATGATAAAATAAAATGAAAAAATGAAATGAAAATTGAGTGCTTAAACTACCTGTGCACTTCCAAAGTTGTTAGTGCCCCTTTTTTAAAAAATAAATAAAATAAATAAGACCCTTGGAAGTCTACCAATGAAGTGTGGAGCAAATGGGGTAAGAACAGTGATTTATTTGGATGGTTGGGTAGGCCTATGCTTAACAAAGGCTACCGTTGTAAGCCTGTTGGGAGTAGGCTAAAGGCGCTGGACTTCAAAATGCTGGGGGCCAAAGGAGGTGACAGAATTTGAGGTGAAGTTGAGGGGGTGCAGGGCAAAGCAACATTTTTAGGGGCAAATTGGTCCTCAGCTGGAAAGAAACAGCTGTTTGCTAACTGTTTTGTTTTTTTAGTAGCCTGGGTAGCCTACCTCTGCCAGGATCTCTGCCACCATTTATTTATTTATTTGTTTGTTTGTTTGTTTTCCCCCCAATGTTTGTGGTCGCGCATGTAGGCTAAATTTGGCAGGTCGGCCCTCTGAGGAAAATCTCATAGCTCATGTGGCCCTCGACAAAAATTAGTTTGACACCCCTGGTTCAATGAAAGTCTCTAGAATCTTGATTTACTCTCACAGGCATCTTTTGAGCAAAGTGTTCACTCTAGAATCTTTGGTGTGAAGCCCTGGAGACAGTAACCATAGTATGGAATGTTTAGTGTTCGATGGAACGTCAGTTGGTATATAAGGAGAAGCAGAGGCCCATTTTTGGTTAGTTGCTGTTCAACTTCAACGAGGAAGTCACACGCATTTTCTCCTCCGATTTCTCCTGTGGATCTCATTATTACCTGCAAGCTTCTTTATTACCAAAGCGATTACGTAACATTTAAAGAGATAAACGTAATAAAGTGATATACATCACATTTAACTACTTTTAAGTCATTTGCTTCTACAGAGTAGGCCGTATTAGCTAGGCTATCTTGTTAGCATAGGTATCGATAGTTAGCATAGGTTAGCTAGGCTACTTGTTGTAAGCTAACTTGTTTACTGTTAAGTAAGCTAAATTATTTTGTTTTACCAACTTTAAAATGTCCAGTAGGTCAACTAATTGTTTTCCAAGGTTATTTTTTAGGTGGCGAAAGGAGACGGCCGAGGTGGCAACCCAAACAGAGTGGGAGAGCAAGGAGGTTGACACCCAGACAGGATGCACCCAGGTTGACGTGGGATCCCGTGGGAAACCACGGAGACCGAAACACAAGCGAACTGGATTGACGGTAGATAGTTTTCTTATATCATTTAATTCATTGAACGTGATGCATGTCATACTCTTTCTTTATATTAAGTTAAAGTTTCAGCAAAGTTGTGTCACTGTCTTACAGTTGCCTCCCTGAGGATGAGGATGGCTTTCCAGATGGTGAGCACTCATTTAATTGCCATAGGCTATGTGCTTTTGTGTGTGATAAGTACACTGTACCAAAATATGCAAAATACTGTATACATATAACTTAGCTTTGTGCTGCAGGGTCATCTGGACGTTGAGCATGGACAACTAGTGCTGTTCAGGGTATTTTGCCATCATCAGCTTGGCAACCTTCCCAACCAAAAATGTTCTCATGATTGTTTGCACTGCCATTTTATGTATTTGTCTGTACATTTTTTTAAACAATTGCAGGCTCTGGAAGTGCAGAACACCCGTCAGACCACTGGATTCGAGCAGTTTGCGTGGTTCTCCCGAGGTCCCATTGTAAACAGACATTGGAATGATATTGTTTTCACCTGGGTTCAATATCTGTATTACTCTTAGTGTAGGCCTACCTTACATGTCCACTTCTGTTCATCGGCTCACTGGTATGTTTGTTTGGGGTTTTTTACATAGTGGGTGGAGGTGAAGATGACTGGACGGCTCTCTCACGAACCAGTGGTGGTACCTCACCAACGCTTTCTACGCAGAGACTGCAGAGGTATTCTAGTTAGCACCCATTTGCTTGTATGCTTGTTTTGTTTGTTTTCAAGCATGCCATCTGTATCTAATTCTAATTCATTGATGAACAATTCTGCATTTTTCACTTCACACTATCACTTTAGAGAAAACGTGAGCCTTGTGGTACAGTGGAGATAGTCACCTACATCCAGGTAGAGAGAGTTATTTTAGATGGAGAGGTCTTTTCATCGTCATGGATCCTCACTGCCCCTTTACCTGATCATTTTTGTGTGAATATGCAGACGGTTTTTCAGTTAAAAGTACCAAGCTTGTTGTTTTCTATTTCTAGCGGTTCTGTGGTGGCATCATCCATCTGTCATCCCACCTCGACGCAGAGGCCAGGCTCTATCTGGAGATGGACAGAGTCCTGGTATTTTTCTTTGATTCTGTCATCCATGAATAGTTTACATACTCTATGCACATCTTTTATCATTAGCAAGTTGTAAATGTCAGTAGTATGTCTTAAAGCTGTATGGTGATTGGGCTTCCACAGATGGTTGAGACGGTGAAGAAGTTTCACGCGTTGACCATCTCTGTCGATGGCAGGGTGTCAGCCGTGGAACGGAACTCGTCTGTCACCGTCCCGGCTCCGACCTTCTCCTCCCCCGAGCCTGGCCCTGAGCCCGAAGATGGGGACTACTGGTTCGCTGATGCGCACGTTGCCACCGATGCTGCCCCTGGTCCTGCTGGTTCTGGCGGAGCTGCTGACTCCGGTGCTGACCCACTGAGTTCTGCTCAGGTAAGATGAAACTCACACTTGTTTTACTACAAGACTAACAGTACTAGTGTTCTAGTGACAACTCACTGCCAGTGCTGGTCTTGTCATGCTCATGTGTTGTGGATGTTTGCTGTGGCAGGGGTCAGGAGACAGCAGTATCCTGCCAGAGACCACCCAGACTCCCTCCCTCTAGTAAGTACAGAGGGCCAACAGAAAGGCCATAAATCAGATGGCATGACTTAGCACAAAAGGCTATTTAATGAGTGTCATCTTCTTTTGAAAAACATGACATTGGTTACTATGTGCTTGTTGGTTGCTTGGATGTTTATTTCATTTATAAATCTGAAAACACTATTTGCATTAGCCTCAGTGTGACTAATGACTGTTTTTACAGCCACCTCTTCCTGTCCACGGGCCTGGGGGACTTCGCTCTGAGGCTGTGTGGCCTGAGACTGGCGTTTGCTGTGAGTACTAAACAAATGGATGCCCCGTAATTTAAATGTCCTTTAGTCTTTTGATAAAGTCAGGTTCTCTTGCTTGCTGATTTCTAGCTGGTAACTGTAGGCCTTTACCATTAGAATGTAATACAGTCATTTATCCTCCAAAAACATTGTTTTTGCCTTGTTCAGGTCCTACTTGCCCAGGGGCAGTTTGTGAACTTCCTCACTGTGGCAGGGCAGATGATCGTCCGGATCATGGCTGCAGTCATTGGAAAGGTAGCATTCTCAGAGTGCATGTATTCTCACTGGGCCAGGTGTGACCTGAACACGCAGGTAACTCATCTGCCAGGTAACTCACTGGAATGCTTTGACCAGCTGATGGCCTTCACCCAGACTCCTGAGTGCAGCCAGACCATTGGGACTGAGCTCCTGGAGGTTGGGGTATGTCAGAGGTTCATTCATTCATAATAGTACTGCCAGAGACGGTTGATGAAACTGCTTAATATGGTATCCTTTGGTATTTTTTTATTCAGCCATTTTCTTTTTGTTTTTAGATCCACCATGTCAACCTGTTGGACGTCCTCTTTGAGCTGGTGTTCTTTCGGGAGCTCGAGGGGGTTTCTGCTAGGCTGGTTCCGGTAAGTAATGTGTGATCTCAGGATTTGTTGCCCATATTTAGTTCTAAGCAGTTCTGCATGATTAACACCATTCTCTGTCTGAATAGCGAGTGCAGGGAGGGTTCTTAGACCATCTGGCAGCAGTGATACCTGCCCTCTTGCCCTCTGAGGCTTGGCCTCCTCAGGCATGGGAATGCTGGGAGCTGCTGCGGGTAATTGTCCTCTTCACCAACCATTTAAGATTCTGTAATGCTTATAGATGATTGTAATCAATGAATCCCAAGGTCAAGCTGCTTATGGTTCCATATGTGTGGTATGGATGTAAGATTTAGAACAGGAATGTCACACATCACACAGTTATTCTCCTGTAATTGACTCAGTTTAGTGAGCAATGGGTCATATCCTGTTTAGTCATTTGTTTACCAGATTAGGTAAATGAAAGATTTTTGCTTACAGTTGGATTGAATAAATGATTCCACTAATCACTAATTGCACCAAACAGATAAATAAAGTTGACCTATTGTGCTTGTGTGGTGTTTTCCCAGTTCCATTTACATCAGTTTAATGCTATTGATGTACACATTTTGACTCGGATAGATACAGTATGATTTCAAAGTGCTTCTTTTGTATGGAGACACTGCTAAAAAAATCTTTTAAATTTTTCAAGCTATTACTCAGAAAGTGATGTAAGCATAGAGTGTAGGCATGAAGGGAAACGGAAACAAAAAGCTTGAACTCAGCTGGGATATGCACACCAGCATATTACATCCCTCACTGACCTCTTGGTGCCATTTAGTTGCTGCTAGCCACCACATATACTTTAATTTAGGCTGTAGGCCAAACTATCAGCTGCGCCCTTGATTTATCTTTAAGCTACGGGACTATCCTATCCTACAACCCCTATTTACCTGTAATATCCTCAGTAGGCATATAATTAACACAAAAACTGCAACGATAGGTGTTGATTCTGGTGGGCCAAATTGGTATGTCTTATCAGCAGGTCAGTATGGTAAAATAAGTCCAGACAGGTTGAATAGGACACCAATGCGAAATTTCCATTTTATCCTCAGGAGACCTGTAGATGACACATGTAGCATTGTTCTTGAAACCTACATTTGGGATTTGTCTGGGACCTACGCAAGGGATTTGTTTTAAAATAAAAATGCATCAAGGCTGCACCTAAAGGACTGCAATACAATCACTTTAATTTTTTGCTGCTTGAATTTAGGTTATTTTTTTTTTTAGGAATTTAGGTTGCCTGAATAGTTTGGACAACCATTACATGCCGAACACTGAGCTGCCAAAGCAAAGTGTTCATAGGACAGCTTGGCAGACATTCCTAAACAGCTATCAGATATTTTCAGGTTCATGCTAGAATGTATGATGTCCCCAAATGACCTCAGGTCCATGTCTGTGGCTTCACTTGAGGATTTGTTTATCCTCATTCTTAGGCCTGACAGAAATTACAAGGGATTTGTTTTCAAACTTGGAGGCAATAACCATTGGCTGAGAGATTCATAGTAGAACAGCTGTGTACTCATAAATGTCCCACATAATGAAATCATGACGGAGAGGGTATACTGGTGTAGCATTCATTGTTTGCCTGTAATAAAGCAACTAAAACGTTGAGCGAAGAGTGGATACTTTGATGTCTTTTTCAATATGAGGGGAGTTGACCACATTATCTGTCCAACATGAGAGGCTTTTACTGTTCTAGAACGGAGGACATAAACATTATAATAAAAATAATTATTTCATATTAAAAAATCCACTCAGAGGACAATAGAATATGTTAAAGAATAGCTGTTATTGTCCCAGCAGACCAAATCTGAAGTACTCAACATGAATGCAAAATCAAAAGCATCAACAACATGGGATGACGAATAACAACTATAATTCAATTTAGATCAGTATTTGATGCAATTTCAAGAGCCGAATTTAAGTCCAGACAAGAAGGGGAAACATCAGCTTGTTCTTATTAGGACAGCAGGATAATGGAGGGCCATTCACTCCTATTAGGCAATGTTATATAAAAGATTGCAGTACCTATGGAAAAAGGTAAGAACACAGACACTGATACAAGACACTATTTGTCGCAAACTCTTGTTCTTCCACAGCCTCAGATACCTTCTGAAATGTAGATCAAGAACACCAAATAAAACTCAACTCTGAACTGCTGACCACACAGCCACTACCTGTGCCTCACAAAAACACACACACACACAAGAATATAAACAGCTGCACAGTTCATCTCCCCATGCTACTCTATTTATACAGCAAGTCTAGCTTCATCAAGAGCATTTCATATCATATCGTGATCTGAAACATCCTGTTGGCCAGCTGGTCCTACTTCACACTGCCTTCAGCAGTCATTGGATATTATCCATTATGATGATATTTGAAAAAGAAATGGTGAATGGTTATATTTGGGCCGGTGTCCAATGAAGGACAACAATAACACCACACAACAGACATGGAGGACTAGTTTTTATATCACTTTTATTGGACTCGAGCTGAAGACTTGCTTGTGCTTGGAAGACTACACTCTTGTCCTCATTAAAAATAAAAAAGCAGTAGGCGGATGAAGGCGATTGTTGGAAGGAATAAATTAGTTCAAGAGGAAGACATCTTCAAGTTGGCAACGGCTGAAACAAAAATTGTAGGGAAAACAAGTTAATTACTGTTTGTTGAAAATGATTCCTATTACCAGCCTCATTCAGACTATTCCAGTGAAAAATAAACAAATGCATAAAGATCATTATAAATCAATACTGCAAAGTAAGACATACTCCAGGGAATAAAGCAGACAAATAATAGAGCAATTAGGGAAGAGGGAAGAGAGACAGAGAGAGAGAGGGGTACTATGTAAAGTTGTGGGGACAACATAAGATCCTTAGATTATCAGATCATACTCACATCACGTAGCTTAGTTAGCATCACTCCAGAGAGTCGCTACTGAAGGACCGGTGGAGTGAATTCTTCAGCTGTGGGAAGGAAAGTTAGAATACATAAAGAAAGGTAAATCATAATTAGTGTATCAACAAGCTGAACCATATTAAACAGCAGGGCCACTGATTAGAGCCACTCTACACCAGAAGATTGTGAGATACAGTGGTGAGGACAAAAGCCCTATTCTCTTTTCACTGCTGCGCTGTAGGAGGTCTGACGTATTCAAGACTTCAGAAGACCGACCATGAAATGGATTCTCAACGATCTCCCAATGACACAGAAGATAAAAGAACCTTAATTTAAAGCGCAGACTCTTACATTTTGGATGAACCCTACGAAGTCCAGCTTGCCTTGCTTTGTGGTGCCACTCGAGCCAGACGGAGGGGGGCGTGGTGGTGTTTCTATTGTGTCCGTCTCAGGCAGCAGGCTGCACTGAATGGCCACATGTTGGCAGGAGGCGGGCTCTGGGCGGGGCTTGTCTGACACGTGTATCCTCAGCTGAGAGCAGAGATGAGACTGTTCATCCAGGAGCCTGTTGATCTTCTGCAAAAACCAGTCATGCACTTAGATGCCACCCATATCACAAACTAAAGTTCACACTTGCATGAAAAACACAAACTTTATATTTTCAAATATTACATAATTATAACATTCCAGGTCATGAATCCTGAAGGCTTTTCTTAGAGTATAAAGGGCAACTTCAGTCATTTTCAACAAGAGCTCTATTGCTCAAGCTACTTGAGATTAGCCAATACTGAAGACGCAAGACATTTTGGTCCAACCATATAGGTTTCCTTGAACAGAGAATAATCGCTTACAACTAGCCCAATGGGGTAGCTATTTAAACTGTGTTTTCAGCATCTAAACATGCACCAAATATCACCCCAAAAGCTATGTAATATCATCAGACACATTACAACACACCACTGTAGAGTTTATGACTACCAATGTCTGACAAAGTGTTTAAAATAGTGTTTTTATGCAGTGTTTCCAAAACCGTTTGGTAAACAATGTTTGGCTGCTTGCATAAACACACAGTTTTAACACTTTTTCAGCCATTTGTAGTCATACACAATACAGTTCTGTGTTGTAAGGTGTCTGTTGATCCTTCATAGTTTTCGTGGTGACATTTGGAGTATGTTAAGAGAGTACAGTTCAAAATTCTGCCCCATTGGGCTAGTTGTAAGTGATTATTCTCTGTTCAAGGAAACCTATATGGTTGGACCAAAATGTCTTGTGCCTTCAGTATTGGCTAATCTCAAGTAGCTTGAGCAATAGAGCTCTTGTTGAAAATGACTGAAGTTGCCCTTTAACTGCTCTTTAGAAACCTATAGATTCATAATCACTGGTATAATATGATGAAGTCGCAAAGTTCACGCACATGTTCACACCATACCATTTTGAAACTGTCATCGTAGTGATGGACCAGCTCGGTCAGCTGTAGCTCTAGCTCCCGTGCTTCCTGTTTGACCGCAGCCCTAAGCTCCAGCACGTCTCTGACCTCCTCCCTGGGAAACAGCAGAGTTCAGGTCAACAGCAGCAGCGGAATGGCTACACTGATGCATATCTACAACTCAATTCCTTGTTGGTTGCAACAACAATCTTCAATGGTTTTTGCTGTTCTTTTTTTCTCTTCTTGGCTCTGAGGAAATCACCACGAGACCTCGTCTTCTACCAGGCTTTTTTAGGGTTGTCAGGGAGGAGGTTTATTTATCCAAACTGTCAAATAAAATCCTCTACCTGACAGTGAGCTGTCTTAGTTCTGAAATAATAACACAGTGTGCGCTAGCCAGGGAGAAAACAGTGAAGGCTTCACTCTGGCCCAGTGTGAGCGTACCTGTCACCGACTGAGAGATCCTCGTACACCGAGGCCTGCTCGTGGCCCAGCCTCTCCTCAACTTCGGTCAGGACGGCGCGGAAGCGCTTCACTCCCCGCATCATCTCCTCCAACTCCTCCAGAGAGTACTGAGAGACAGACAGGTTAGACCAATGAGATGGACACACATATGAGGACCTCATCTATAGGCAAATATGGAAGACATCACTTCAACTGGCACCCAAGTGCTCTTCGTAAGAGATAAACAGCATAGAGGGTTGTAAGAATGAATGAAAGAAAGACATCGTCTTTCGGTGAAGGGGAGTGAGTTTAATAGAGAGACAGATATTGGGAAAACAATGAGGGAGGAAAAAAATCGGAGCGGTATGAGAGATACACGACAGCCAGGCTTCAAGCACCGGAGTCCTTTGACGTGTTCCAAATGTCGCCTTTTGTTAAACGTGTGTGGTGAGTGTGTTAAAACGAGCAATGAGGTGGAAGTAGGGGGAGAGAAAGAGAGAGAGAGTATGTGAGAGTGAAATAGAGAAAGAGTGAGAGGGAGACATGCTGCAAATGACCTGCACCTACACCTCCCCTTGGCCTCTCGCATTCAAATCAGGCATTCAAATGCAAATGGCGGCACACACGTAACCATTCCCATCCTGCTGTATTTCTCATAGAGATGCTCGGGGCGGCCCTTACCACCACTAAACACGACAGTCGTGGGGAGAAAGTGTTTATTCATTAGTAGGATAATTGTGTCTCGCAGTTCAAGAGGGAGAGACACAGAGACCAAATGAGATCATGTGGAGCCTCGGCGCCCCAGGGTGAGAGAGCTCAAGTGAGCGAACGCAGGACTGACGCCCGGGAGACAGACAAGCTCACACAGCAGGCCTGATTTTTATCCATTAGAGTTGCCCATCAGTCTGCTGGCTGGGCCAGCTACCTGCTATTGATTTGATTATTTGATCTGGTTGGCCTGCCGCTGATTGGATTATTGGGGTTGAGGGAAATATGAGCTTGTCTGTGTGGCTCCCGCTCAGTCAGTATGGTACAAAGACAGAGAGAGGGAGAAAGAGAAAGAGAGAGAGGTAGAGAGTGTGTGTGTGTGTGTGTATGAATGTGTCTGTTTCCCACAGCTGCACTTCGTTGTGCAGAAAGATGAAAAGGGGAACGTGAAAGTGAAAATGTCTTTGTGGGTGTGAGCGTGATGAGACTGTCTGTGTGTGTATGTGTGTGTGTGTGTGGGTGTTTGTGGGTGCTGATGATGATGGGTGCTGGTGTACCTGTCATGTGCATAATAAGCTTCTATATTTTTGTATTGAATCTAACTATGTAGCAGTGAAGGTGTGAGTACAGTATGCATGTGCACGTGTGCGTCTGTGTGTGCACGTGTGTTTGTGCATGTCTGTGTGTGTGTGTGTGTCTGTGTTGACCAGGCAATGTACTCACAGGTAAACCAGAGGAAGGCTCTGGCAGGAGTGTGTGTGGCCCGTGTTGGACGCAGCACAGACACTGGCACTGGCACCAGCTGCTTCCTCTGCCCGTCATCACCCCATCCAGACGCCCGTCACCGTCCTCCCACGACAGCCCCGTGTCTAACGAGAAGGAGCGCATCTGGAACTTTCCGAAGCCCTGCGAGCCGTCTAAGGACTGTCCGAAGGAACCGGCAGGCAGCAGCTCTGGTATTTCAGCGGCGAGGCTCTGTGGGGTGGGATGGGCTTCAGCTTCAGACCACGCCCTCCTGGAGAACGACTCCCGCCTCTGCGCCGCATCGCTCGAGTGGAGAGCTGCGTAAGGAGCGACACCTTTCCGAAAGGCAGCCTGGGAAACAGGTTCCAGTGACGAGCGCATCTGCACCGACACCGACCGCCCGGGGAAGCGAGGCCTTCCGTCTGTGCCGGAAGGTTCCGTAGGTCCGTCGACTGACGTGCCCTCAAGTTCATGGGACACTAGAGGTTGAGATGTTTCTGTCAGGGGCAACTGTGTGCTTTGACTTGATGTGTGAGACTTTGCCTCCTGCTGGAAGAAGGCATGTTTAGAGCTTAACTCTTTATCACCCCAAACCTGAGAGTCACACAGACCAGTGACGTTCTCCTCAGTCACGGTGGACAATAAAGACATTACAGAGTCACATTCGTTTATCTTTTGTTCAGTCTGCCCACCACCATTATCAGTACTTGCCGGTTCTTTGACATCAGGTTCAGTGCTTAAACAGTCCTTAAGTGCGTTATCGATAGAACAACCTACGCTAGCATCTGATTCATCAGCTTGATCACTAACATTCTCATGCTGTCTAACCACACTCTTGTTAGCGCTGCCGCTCTCTTCACGAGCAACTGCACTTTCACACACTCTGTCCTCCCTGCCGACCTCTTCACTAACCACACATTGACACTGCACAGGCTCACCACTTGCACCTCGTTCACTTACCCCACGCTCATCCCCTTTCTGATCCTCTGCCCCGCCTCCTTTCATTGCACTCAGGCTCACGATTAAACTCACAACACCGTCATCGGTCGAGACTTCGCCACTCAAACGTTCATCGCATGCACTAGCACCTTCCTCACTGACGGTGGGTTCGAGGACTGCACTGAGTGCCCTACCCCCGGCACGTTGCTCTTGCTCATTGTTCGATTCAGATGAGGGTTGTTCGCTTTCTTGCTGAACAGCTGAGCTCTGTTTAGGCCCAGTGGCCCCATCAGAAGTATTGATAGTGTCCATACACGGAAGATCCATGTCCCCACACACAGCGTCCTCTGGACAGCACTGGGTAGACCCCATGGCAGTGCTGCCGTCTTTGTCTTCTCCGAGAACGGCGGCAGCAGTGACGGCCTTCTCGGTGGTCGACGGCGCATCCACAGAACTTCCGTCGCCCAGAGGTGCTGTCGGCTTGGGCTCAGGGTCCGGGTCAGGCGCGGGGGCTTCGGCGTCGGAGGTGGGAGGGAGCGAGGTGAAGATGGGGGTGGGGAAGGTGGGCGTGGTGGGGGAGGGCTCCTGACTACCCCGAACCGTCCCCTGGCTGTCCGTGCTGCTGGACATGGCACTCAGCGCCTGCACTCACACAGAGGGAGATTAGAGAAGGGGTCAACAATCTCAGCAGCAATAAACTTCAGTTAAAACACCAAATATTTTCTGCACTTTGTTTTAAACCACTTAACTGTTCTAAGGTCAGTGTAACTCATGACCTTAAAGGGCTCATTGCTGTAGTATAAATATTTGTAACTGTAACAACCAATACACAGCTCCTACATAGAAGCTCCTAAGGATAGGAGCAAAACAAATGTAGGCCATCTCGCCTATATCTAGCAAAAATGTAGGCCATCTCGACTAGGAGGACATGCTTTACTTGAGCAGAAAAGGGTGAATAAGTCACTCAGTGTGAAGCTGACAGACATAACTCTAAACATTTACCACAGTAGTCTCACTCCAGTCTCTTTATTTGCATTGCTGACTTCCAAATCACTTGAATAAGGTTTGAGTGCTGGCCAGCGCAGCATACCATTGTAAGTACTATTGGACAAAACCATCAGCTAAATACCTGCCAAGGCTATGTTCATGCAGCGCAAGAACAGTTTGTTCTGGTGAGAAGAGTTTTTCTGTTAACTTTTACAAACATCATTGCATTTTTGATGTCATTTCAAACTTTTAACTGATTCCAGACTTCATCACTGTTCTCAGCCCAAACATATTTTGGTGTTGACGGTCTCTTGGCATCTTAATTACTTTGACAATATTTCTTCCTCTTTTTTTTTTTGCTGGCTAATGAACCAAAAGCTTTGTACAGCACATCATTCTGAATCCAATTCATTCAGGCATTTACCAAAAAAATATAGCTTTGTGAAATAACACTTGACATATGTTTATAACACTCCAGGAGGAGTGTGCAATACCCAAATAACTCACGGTAAATGCCAACTGCTCAACATTTAATCTCCTGTGAATAGATCTCAATGATATGTGCCGTAATAGTAAAGCAATATCAAAAATGCATGATAACAATGAAAGCGGAGGTAGGCGTCCACATTACCTTCATGAGTTCAGGGCCAGGGGAAGGAGACTGGGAGGTCACCGGGATGAAAGGTTCCTCCAAGAAACCGCTACTGTCTGACTGGCAGCTGTTGGTTCTAACCACGCTGGATTCTGCTCGAGTTAGGAACCCTCGCTCGCTTTCCCCTACACATGAGAACACAAAAGAGAGCTCGGTCACATCTCCTCTTCACTGCTTTAGCTTCTCCTCTGTCTCTCTCAACCACTACGTCTACGTATACTGGCAAGATTATATCATTTCAATGAGTCCCTATCTGAAAAATGTCCAAATGTCCATTTGCCTAAGTCTACAGCCGAATTAAATACCCGTTTGGTAAAGGCACCAGGAAGTCAGGAAGTGACACAGTGTCTGTTGTCGTTATCACCGGTTAAACTGATGGACACATGGAAATGAATCCACACTGTCAACTGTCAAATTTGCCATTTTATTGTGATAACAGTTCAGTGGCTCACGGGGAAAGTTACTGAATATCATGCACTTCCATTCGTCTTTTCGCGAGTAAAACATTGCACACTGTAAATATGGCATGGCTTACGTCATAAAACTGCGACAGCAATAGGGCCTTGACAGATTATTCACATTCACATTGTCGATACCTGCTGTTGTATCAATTGATGAGCTTCTTCAAGTGTTTACAAAGGTTACATTCAAGTCAAATCAGTGATTTTAGGTTTTAGTATAATTCAATAATTTATTTAAATACTAGCATAAATAAATAATAAACGAATGAGCTGCAGGCTGAAGAGAGACACATGTAGATTTCTGTGACTTGAGGTAATAAAGCAGAGTTTGGAATTCCTGTGTCAAACACAGGTGATGGATGGATAGATAGATGGATAGTTGGATGGATGGATGAATGGATGGATGGATGGATGGGTGGATGGGTGGATAGGTCCAAACGATGTGCCCAGACTAGATATCTACTGTAAATTGTGATTTAAAAGACATGGCCGCAAATAAGGAGTCCGGTGTCACTTCACAAACCTATGCAGTCTGCCATTCCAGTGCCACTCCCTGCCACGCTGCCTTCATCGAAGCTCTGGATCTGGGGAGAGCACAGAGCACACAGCACTCTGAAACACATGCCTGCAATACTGCCACACCACACTGTCTTTGGAAATATGTAAAACATGCAAATAAGCCAGGCTATATTTAGCACCGCCTTCAATCATTGTTATTATTGCCAACAATCACAATAGATACTGTGTGACACTCACATGGGTTACACGCACGCTTTCCAAGAAAAATACAATGACTACTGCTTAGCAACAGTTCACAGAAAACAGGTACAGCCCAGCCCAAAATTATGGGGAAAGGTTGTTGGTACTGAAGCTCAACATGGTCCACACACCTTATCAAGTTACACCTCTCAATTCTGTGCTCCTGCATGACTTTTGTTCTAGCCAGAACAACAAAATATGATTATAAAGATTGTTCTGGAACAAGATTGGGCTGTGGAACAATTTGTTTACACAAGAATTGTGGACTGAGCAAAACATGTGGGCTGCATCTTTCAGGCTATAGTTCATACACTTGAATGACGGGCCTTTTAAGCTGTATTTCTTGCATGCATGACATGCTCTAGCAGCGACAGGATGTGCCTTAGGCCTGGCCTACCTCCTCCAGCTCGAAAGACTCCATGTGCTCTCCAGGGCTTCTCTTCCTGAGTGGGGGAGTAGGGGCTGGAGCCCGGGCCTCCCTGATGCTCCTGAGCCTGACGCTGCTCTCTTGGACACTCACATCCACCACAGCCTGGTCCTGGGTCTCGGAAGGTTCTGGCGAAGGCCCCTGCTCCTCCACCAGAGGAGTGAGGCCAACGTTCTCCGCAAGGCTCGGTCTTGAGCGCTTGAGGGTGCCGCGCTTCTCCGAGAGGTGTGCGTTCACGGGTATCGACGTCTGTGGAATAGGATGCTCGGAGGCAGCTGCTGCGGAGTCTGGTGTGGGGCTGGGGGGAAGCTGCTCCTGAGAGGACCTGGCCAGGGACAGAGTCTTCTTGGAGGCGCGGCGCAGAAGCATACCCATCCGCTTCCTCTTCTCCCGCGCCTCAGGAGACATGTTGGCCAAGGAGCTCGAGGGAGGCCCACTGGCTCCTCCACCCACCAGAGAGTTAAAGGCAGTGGTGACCTGGTGGAGAACCTCCAACTGTCTGAATCGACCTAGAAGGGTGGTGGTGGACAAGAGACCGAGACATTAATGCATAAGAAGAAATACTAGAAAAACAAAAACAGAAAGGGTGAAAAAGAAACTTAAGAAAGAGATAAGTGAGAAGATTTGCTATCAAGTGGCTGACCTCTGGGTAACGTTATGAGGAAATGAAACAGCACTTCCCTCTCTGCTTCTCCTTTTACTTTACCGAAGATGACACACTTCAGAGGTGGTTCAACCAAGTTTAAAAAAATGCTTTAAGGTAAAACTCATTCATTCACTCACTCACTCATTCATCCTGCACCTGATGGACATGTATCCACAGTGACAAGCATCCAACTATGTCAGTGTTCTACTACACGTAGCAACAAGGTAAACATACTGTATCATGTGTGTACACAATGAAAAATCAACATGGCCCTTGTGTAGAGTAGACAGTTATGAAACAGACAACTAAGACACATGCAGCAATCCTTGTGTAATATCATGCAACAGTCAGCTCGTACTTCTGACGTCTGGGTTTTCAATGTCCATGCGGTTCTTCTGGGCCTCCAGAAACACTTGCAGGTTGATCCCGCGGGCCTGTGACTGGTTGTTGATGAAGCGGGCCGGGATTCGACCCGTGATGTCCGGTTCCTCAACACCAAAGCCCAGATCCAGCAGCACCTCCTCTGGGTCATCACTCCAAAGGTTCAGCACATCCATGACACTGAGTCAAAAAGCAAACAAATGTTCAGCATAAGAGCAAAATCACACTCACTTAAGGATCTGCAATGCATGTAGACCACTGCTGATTGGAGTACCGAGTATGTAGTCCTAGCTACAACACTTCATTTGAATCTACAGTACCTGTTCCAAACAAGCATTCCATGTTCTTTTCTAGCTTCCAAATTTAATACCTAACATCATACCTAACATCTAGCACCAACAGTCAAGAATGAAACACAAGGAGTATGGACCGTGGGTTCAAAATAGCGCCGTCATAAAAATCTGCACCACAAAGCTGCACATGTAGTCTTCAAGGACAAAATTTACATCACACACACACACACACTTGTGGATGCAAAAAATATGATAGCAATTTAAGATATTGCTCGTTATAACTCCACAACAGCAGTCTCCAAGTCCAACAAACACTCCTGTTTCTATACCTCCTTTGATAAACCAAGGTATTAAAATAGATAAACAGAGCCAGAGACTGCCACAACCATATATATACATAGAGGGGGACTCACGCACACGTACACATACACCTAACTATAATTACATAACGTAATATATACACATACAGAAAAATAAACAATACAAGTGTAAACATTTGTGCTCCCATTTGGAAGAGTAAACATTTGCAATCAGTCACAAGGTTTCACCTCAGTGTACTGGACTGAGTAGAGAAGGCTGAGGTCAGGCTGTTCCACCGGGGTAGAGCTGTGCTGGCCAGCGACGACCTGCAGTGTGGAGGCGACATACAGTAAGTTCACCATGGACACACACACACAATGACCCATCAACACTCAGCAGCAGTGTGTCACCCTACTGTAACCCACAACCGTTTGCACATAGCTCTTATTGTGATGCTTTGCCTACGACCAGAGCCCTTACGTTAGTGTTTCTGTTTCCACTTACTTACTTATATGACCTGATTAAGGCTAAAGTGAATCATATTTTCTCCCAGCCACATGCCATGCAAACCATAGCACGAGGCCTAGTTTCGAGGAGGACGGGGCCTCGGTGAAGGTGAGTTTGCTCAGAAATTTGCATGGTAAATATGAGGCGGTACGGGGTGACAGCTGCACCTTGCCTTGCCCAATAGTCCCCTAGATCACATGACACTCCACGAGTTCTGTGACACCGCAGGAGTTTCGTTTCATTTACGTATCAAAACGGCAGCCGCCCCTTAGGCAACACTACTGAACATGTTTGTGTTGTGTTGCTATGTGATAACAGTTGGCAGATCAAGAGGGTGATCAATAGTGTGTCTGAAAGAGGCTTTTACTTTGACATGTGGTTTTGATCTGTTCAAAGGGACGGTCAATTTATCTGCACACCTCTCTCTCTCCCTGCTGACAGACACTGATAGAATGACCTTGAGGAAAAACATTCTTACCGCAAAAACTCCTTGACAGTCTTGGCTCCTGGATTACCATATATAGATGCTGTGAGAGTAGAGACAAGAAGAAAAGAGAAGAGAGAGAGAGACAGAGAGAGGGAGAGCGAGAGAGAGAGAGAGAGAGAGAGAGAGAAAGAGAGAGAATAAGGAGACAAGTCGAGAGGAGAAAGAGATAAAGACAGAAAGAGAGTGATTATTGGGAGGAAAGGAGGGAGGGGTTGAGGCGGAGAAATGCAACAAGAGTTGGTGCAAAGATGGAGAGATTAAACAGTGAGCAGACAGGTTTAGGACGGGGGAAAGAGGGGTAGACAGGATGACAGAGGAAGAAAAAGAGAGGTAAACAAGATGTTATCATGGATTCCACAAGATCGGGCAAGACGGACACGGTGACAATTTAAAGACCATTTGCTATCTCGCTAGGGCTGTTTGTGTAGAGCCAAAGCAGCATGATGCTGTTGCTATATTAGGCAAGCCTCCTGTCCTTGCAGTCTCCATTTGGCTGGCCTTACAAACTCTCAGTAAGGTTATGTCTATTCGTCTTACTTTGGCATTTTGTCAGGGACAGAGTGCGCTACGCCATGCCTTCCTCTGGCTTTTTTTTCCAGAGAATTCTCGTCCCAGAAGTGCTCTCTCCCCCCCGTACACAAAGCTCCTGGGCCAGTCAGCAAAACAGTCCCCTGGCTGCCAAAAACATCATTTCTGTTTGATCCCCACAGACACCAGGGACTAAAGCTAATCTAATCCACTTCTTGAGGAGTTTCTGTCTCATTTGCTTCGGGACAGTGTGCACCGAACACTTCTTATGTAACCAACAAGGCTACTGTTGCTCTGTGGCTTAATATGTTTAAAGCTTTGTCATATGCGTTATTCAAGACAAATTTTTGCAAAGTCAGGCTTCCCTGAAGCAGAAAGATGGCCCAAAACAGAGGGTCAACCGCAGTGTCATTGAAAGCAAAGCCAAACCGAAGGTAAGTTGGCAGCCTTAGTTTTGGAGGTTCTATCGGCAGTAGCTGCCTAGTGCTATGGTCACAAGAAAGAAAGTCCTTGATGTGAGGGAGAAAAGAAAATGATGTGCTCAGTAACCGGCAAAAGGGAGAATGGAGGTTGCCAGGGTGAAAATGCAGGGCAATGTGTCGGCGAGGGAAAAAAAAAAACTTACAGGGCACACACTCTTCAAGAAGGTTATAGAATGGTAGATGCTAGAACACATTCCTGCTCAAGACAGCCAGTTGTATGTAAAGAAGAAGAAACTCCTTGCCACCATAGCTGGTGATGCAATCGTCTTCCTCTTTTCTTTCTTCCTCACAGGACAGAACTTCAGAGCATCAGCCGATCCTTCCATCCAGGGAGAGAACCACAACGTTCCGACAAAAAAACCTCAGTATTCCCATGCTCAGCATTAGACCAGATCTCCACGCCAGTTGTCCTTGGATGCCCCGTACTCTGATTCATCCTCCTCTTCTTCTTCCTCTCTCCCCCCGTCTACAGTGTCCTATCTGCTGTCTGCTGCTTCAGCTCCCCACCTTCTCTTATCCGCCACAGTGCTTTGCTCTTTCTTCTTTTTAAGGCTGGCACTGCAATAGGAAAAGTATTTCTGCCCGATTGCGAGGCCACTCAGTGCGGCATTTACACACAAATACACACCTACACACACACACACACACACTGTCATACACACAGTCATACAAACACAGTCATACACACGCCCCACACACCACCATCGCCTACAGCAGGTGACAATCGGGACTGGAGAGCATCAAGCCCTGGCGGTGTTTGTGTAAGGAACAGGGAGTTCTTTGCCAAGAGGGAGCAAGCTGTTCCATCGCAGTCTCCGGCATCCACTTAGAGCGCAAGAGGGGCTTAGGGCAGCCCCCCACCCCCTCCCCCATCCACCCATCACTTCCATCCAAAATCGTATCGTCATCCCTGAATCTAACGGTGTGGGGCTATAGCTCAAAATTGCCAGCAAAGAGCCAATTCCTCTTTAGTTATTATTCAGTGAATTATGAAATTGTTGTGACTCCTGACAGCAAGTCAGCTTCTCTATTGGGAAAGTGTTGCGTAAAGCAAGATAAGTTAGGCTTTCATTAGACTATTTACATTACATGCTGCTTTTTTTAGAGTGACGAGCTGTGTTGCCCAAACAATGAATAGGTGTTTACCTTCCACACCCAGCGCTAAGTCATCTTCGGCACTCGCATTTCTCCGCAGTGACTCCGCTGTCGGTAGAAGCAACACACATACACAAACACACACATCCATTAACAGAATAATCTACAACCATCTATTATCACTTGTAAACATACAAGTCTGTTTAAACAGTGCAGAGAAATGTACGAAATGTACTAAATGTAACTAAAGCTATGGCTGATAAACAAAAATCATTGCATTGTTATTCCTGACCAGCGTCCTCATCATTTCTCTCAAATGAAATTTCACCTCACCTTTCTGATAATGTCAGGACATTTTAACAGTGAAGCTTGTTTGTAGATGTTCTAAATCCTCTTTTGGTGACATTAGTCCAGGTGTTTAGTGGTGGAAAAGTGGCTGATTGCCTTTGGACTATATTGCAAGTGGCTGTTCCCTTGGTTTCCCGGGCTCTGATTTGCATCTTGTTTGAATCAGTTGAACTTGCATGGCCCATGCCTACTGCCCTTGACTGACTGAGTCACTGAGTTACACAACCCCTTCACCAGGGAAAAATGCTGAAACATATTATCTATGGCCAGGAGCCAACTGCAACATCGCTGGCATTTCTTAGCTGCTTTTAGGACTTTCTAATGATTTCTTGTTTCTTGAAAGACAGCACTGATTTGCCAGTCAGCTGTCATTTACTTCACTTACTCAAACTGGACTGTAAGCAGAGTGACTGTAATATTGCCACCGATCACATGGTCATAGGACACTCAAGTTACCAAGATTCCAGATTGCCATCTTTTTTGAAACTACTACGTCACTACTACGTACGCTTCCCTCATCTTCAGAGACAGAATGCATTGCCATCATATGGAAGTAAACTATAACGAGAAACACATAAAGGCACTATCTCTTTCTTACCTGCAGGTTTCCGAGGAGGCTCAGTCTTCTCATCAACCCTGAAAAAGTGTACAGTGTTACATGAAAAAGGACAAATTGTCGAAAAATACAGCTCTTACTTTATGCACAGCAGTTCCAGTGAATTTATAGTTCACAATCTGGCTACATTTTTTAAAAATGTCATCAGTTCAGTAAAGTGTCCAGGCTAGACCAACTGAATAGCTGCTACAAGCGGGTGCATATATGGACATCTGGTGGAACAAGCTATGGAGTTCATACAACATGATTGATACTGACCTGTTAATGGAAATAAGCCACTGCTGGATGCTGTCTTGCTTGTAGTCTCCTGTACAGAATACAGAGAGACATTGTAAAGCAGTCTTTCTCAGGACCATCACTACCCAGTTGCCTCAGTCGTTTAGAGAACTCTTTTCATATACAAAATGGGATCCTGTTTTATTTCATAAAGGTCCTAAGACAGACAACTGGCCTAAATCTGCTTGACAACCGAAAGCCAGTGACCACCCCTGAAAGTCATAACAGTGAAAAATACAGTCCAAACAGGAAAGAAGAAACTGCCAAGTTAGGTGATCCATTATCACGTCTTTCAAAGCACATATATACACCCCCTCCCCTAAAGCACATCATCAGGCACTGGTGTACAATTAATGGGCTAGCCTACAATAAAGACCAATGAAAAGCCTATCCCTAAAATAGACACAAATGAGCCTTGTGGAATTTAAAAGAACCTCCTGAAACTTCAAACCTCATTTTCTATTATTTATCCCAAGTCGTTTTTCTAAAATTGTGCTGTGGCTGACCTGCACTTCACCAGCCATTTCCATTTACCTGTTGCTCCCGTGTTTGGGGGTTGGTCAGCATGTCTGTCTACAGTTCCCCACCTTGCCCTCGAGGCAAGCAGGTTTGCCCTCTTCTCCACCGCCGTGCCAGCAGCCATTGCTTACTTCAGCTTGAGGCTACAATGGGTAAGACCTGTAAAACACATAATAGCTGACGTGCCAAAGACTATATACTACAAATAAGATGAGCAACAGTTTTAAAAGGGGCAGCACTAAGGAAAGAAAATTGTAAGCAATAGACTATTGTAGAAAATTGTAGGCTATAGACTCTGTGAAGCCCTTCAGTGGCCCTGAGGTTAAAGAAATATATCCTGCCCCAGCATATTCCACTGTTTCCTGTCAGCCTGTTTATCATTTGCACAGTTCACTTAAATGGTCAGGTAGTTTGGAGACGTGAAATTCCATCGAAACCGGCAGGATGTAGTAGCCTACATTAATGCAGCAAGCAGTGGGATGTGAATGCTGTTTGCGCGTGTTACTGTAAGTCCCAAGCTTCTGTGGCCATTTTAAAATATGTAAATAGAGATCCGGTCATAGCTGTTCGTATGAAAACATCTGTAAGTGCCATATCTAAGTTAGAAGGACACAAACTAGGCGAAGGGTTTCTATATTCTTCCGTTAAAGTTAATGCCAACCATGCTTATTAGAATGCATGCCTACCTAGTTTGATAGTGCGTGGAGGGAAAAGGAACTTATTTATACTGTTTAACGCAGTTATGTATGTAACTTCAAAAACAGTGAGCTGTCCTCGTCCAAACAGACTATACTTCCCAAATGGACATACTGTAAAGCCTCAGTCTCGCAGTTTTACACGTGTGGTTAAGACGGAACATTGGCTCACTACTGACGCGTAAAGTTCAGAACAAATTAACATCGTTAATTTTAAGGTAAATATCACTCACCTCACTGAGATCCCATTCCACTGGTATGTGCGCATCGTAGAAGGGTGTGCGAACTGTGTTTTATGGCAGACATGAAGATAATATAACTTTCGTTTACATGGCACTGCCTACCCGTCACTCATGACTATATACAAGGAACAACACACTCTCATTTGTTTTCGCGTCGATATGCTGCTAAACATGCAAATAGTCGTTGAACTTGAGCGCTCTAATTCCTAGAAGCCTGTGGGTTTGGGCGTTGGGTGTTTAGCATTCTGAACAAAGAAGAAACGAGGAACTAGACTACAGTAGCCTATGTTATAACACAAGTTGTTACACTGTCTCAACAGGGAAGTGTCTCAGTAACTCTTCACTGATAGTGACCTGAAGAAATGCGGTAGTCTGCTGTCTGTCCCTGGCCTTAACTCACTGGTGCAAGCTTGCTACGAGAAAATTAATAATGTCTTGATTTATTGTTAAGGTATGGTCGTCATATCGCCTGCTTGCCCACTCTAGAGTTTGAGTAATTAAATATAGCCTAACAACTGTGTTCTTCACTATGTTCGCGTATCCAAAAAATTACTCAAAATATTGAGAACTAGAACCTACTTTCTACCACGCAAAACAGCGAAAAACCCAGACGTCTAACGCCGTGGCCAGTAGGTGACGCGCTTGACACAAGAAACGAGAGTAGGCCAAGGTATATTGAACTGAAATTGAGAAAAGCCTTACATGTGTCCATTTTACTTGTGTCTTTTATTAGTTTTATAGGAGTAAATAACTTTCGCGTTAAGGCTCGCCAGAACAAGAATAGGCATTTCTTCTAACTCCTTTGAACTTTTTAACTCCTCGCACTCCTAAAGTAGGCTATAGGCTACTTTTGTTGTGTTGTAACTTGATTGTTTTTTTTAAGTCGGTTTGGATAAAAGAATCTGCTAAATGCTTAGGCTAAATGCCTAATGTAAATTCTTTTGAATACAATTGTAGCCTCAATGTTTACATTAAAATATCATGCTATTTGGTTTATACAGACCAAGCTTTATAACATCACAACATAGCCTACCACCAGTGGATACAAAATGTATTGCATTGTAGGCTAAAAGGTCAAATAAATGACAACAAATCAACGGACAAATATTTGACCCAATGTAACCTATTAACTGTGGTTATGTGGGGTTTTAGGCTTAAATATGTTTTTTCTTGTTCCCTTTCCCACCAGGAGATGGCATCAGTTGATAATATTATCCCTCAATATCATCCCTCATATTATCCCTCATCATCAAGTGTCTTATCAAACACAACAAAAAAAGTACATTTGTGTCTGTGACACTTGTCACCCTTCTCTCCTAAACAAAATAAAACACAAACATGAATATGAGCACATGGACACATGTCATTGCCTAATGTTACACCTTATGTGAGCAAAATGTGTCAGAGTCATTAGACAGTATTCAACAGAATTTGTTCACAAATGGTATACATTCTCTGCGTGACATGAATATATGGGCAGCCTGCAACAGCTAATTTAATCACTCAGCATCTGTTGGATTCATTTGGCTTCCACACTATTTGGCCTCCATGAAACTAGGTGTTAGGCATACTCACACCTACATGCTCTTGCTATGAGAATAGAGTGCTGAAACAATGAATGACACACATTAGGTTTATCCAGAACCTTTCATATCAGATTTAATGGTGACATTAACCTGGTGAAAAATCCTGTGCAATTGGTTCACAAAAATGATTAGGGAAAATGCATCAGGTCATTTCAGAATAGCTCTTCTACTTTCACACATTTTTGCAGGGACTGATTAGACATTCATAACTAAACGGGGAACAAAACAGGGTTTTTTTTTTTAATAGGCTAATTAATGTGTGTTCTTTCTTTATTCTTCACACCGTGAGCTTTTCATTCGCATCCCCTTATGATTAGCCTACAATGACATTTTCTTTCTTTAATAACATTTTTTGCTTACTGCATTATTCAAAGCAGACATTTCTGTTGATAAACATTTTAATCAGAAAATATTTACCATTCATCAGAGCCAGGTCTGAAACTGCAAAATGCTACAGTACTCAGTTTCAGAAAATCTCAGTCAGTGACATACTGAGCATTCCACTGTTACTTTCCTACTGAACACATCTTTCCCTCATCTTTAAGAAAAAAAAGTATATATAGTATATATACATACACTCACTTTTGCTTGGTAACTGCGCCTGTTTGAAACACACAGTTGAACAGGCATGGGTATTGGGTATGTGTGGTGGTGGTGGTGGAGGCCTATAGTTAACACAGCGTGCTCCCTCCCTGTCATCTTGAACATGACGCTACTTTCGCTGGCGCTGGCACCGACGACAGGCACACGCAGACAGGCTGTCTGTGGGAGGGACACACAGACCCCAGCGAGCACTGCCGGGTGGTCACAGGGCCCAGACCATGACTAACGCAGGACCCAACCAGGATGACCAGATGGGGCCATCAGATTGGCTGTGAAGAGGAGATCGTTGAGCCAATACGGCCATGACAAACCTACAACAGGCATTTGGAGTCTTACATAATTGCCTGTGACAGGGGAAAGTCTTGTTTTTGACATGGTGGTGTAGTCTGTAAGTACTGCATAGTACAACCAGAGGACAATAAATCTACTGAGCAGTATAATGAAGTTAAAGTAAATATAGATAGATTGATTGATTGATAGATACTGTATACGTTATTATTCCAGAAGAGACAACATTTGCCATTAAGGAAATCAGGTTACAATAAAAATCTACAATTCAGTTCTGCCACAAAAGTTCTGCACCATTTAAAGCAGCTAATGAAACAGAATTTCAAATCAAGTAGTTTTGAATGTCACCAAGCTCACAATTTATCAAAGCCACTTGATGGATGGACAGTGCATTCAGGATAGGATGGAACGCCAACACCTTGTTCCCAATTGACTTGCATACAGGGAGAGAGAGAGAAGTGTGTGTGTGTGTGTGTGTGTGTGTGCAAGGGAGAGTGGAAGAGAGAACAAATGAGGGGCGATATGAAATTATGTCCTAAGTGGGGACAGCTGCCTGCAGAAACGCAGGATATTTAATCCTGATTCCTGTGGGTTCACAATCCAGCTACATGCTCCAACTGCACAGGTCTCTCAGCTCTGGTTACAGCAGAGGTTACATTAGTTGCATCAAGAAAGTCATTACTACAAGCAGATGGTCAAGTCAGGAGAGATCAGAACACTGAATCAGTGAAACAATATGAGAATGTGTGTGTATGTGTATGTGAGAGTCCTTGTGAATGTTTCTATGTTATTAGCTTCATTCTTATGTTCAAGAAACTAGTCTCTTTTTTTAAGGCCTCCACATGACCACCCTCTCAACTCTGTGGTCATGACATGAGTAAACACAATGAAAGTGATTAACATGGAGCTTCAACAGAAGTGTGTGTGTGGGTGTGTGCATGCATGCATGCATACCCGCATTCTCTCACAGTGAGCATCTCAGCAGCGAATAAAATCTTGCAAGCTGTGTGATTTGCATGTTGAACCCGTCTCTCCTCTCCTCTCCTCTCCTCTGCTCTCCTCTCCTCTCCCGCTCACACTCACAGCTCCTTTATTTTCACTCGGGTCATTAGCTTCGTCTATTAGATGGCAATACTTCTATTAGCGCTGCCGGCTCCACATGACACTTCCACACAGATAAAGGCAGAATGTCGTCAACATAACCCTGCCTGGTTGTCAGAGGTTGAAAGCAATGAAGACGGTAATTGGCACAGCGCATAGGTACACACACTCATTGACTTCCTATAGCCCCCAGGTCTCCTGCAGATCTGCGAGGGTACTGAATGCCTTGTTGTGATGAACAAGGGGACTTAAAGAAGATGGAAAAAAGGGATCACTTCCAAAGCAATATTTGTTGTGGTGGCTCCCAGTGTGATGGGGTGCCATTCCAGTTTTTACAATTAGATAAGCTTGGAAAAGCTCTTGATGGCAGATGATGGAACGCCATTGTGGGTAACAGCTGGGGCCTTGTCCACAGAGGACTAGAAGGGTATAGTGATGTTGAGGGCATGTTATTGTTAACCTGAGCTGAGAATTTATTTGTCCCACCATTTGCATAGGTATTGTCAAAGTCTAGCTCTAACTCAACTAAAATTGTATAGGATATTTAAGAATGTAATTTTCGTGATTAAGTCTGATGATCGCATCACATTATGCTGTCAGACAAAAAAGCACTGAAAATAGATATTGTTGAGATATTGTTGATTTAACTGTGAAGTTAAATTTCTGGAAATTGCTGGTACTCATCACGTTCAGCACATACAGACTGAACTCATCTTTCTCAAACACACTGACAAAGCCATAATACTACTTTTAAAGGATCTCTTAGCTCCCTCTACTGCTTCTTCTTGTACAAATAGTTATAGCACTTGTGACTTGTGAGATGAGGACAGCACCCCACGACATCAAAAACAGAAAAAAAAAACTTTTAAAAGAAAAAAGGCAACTGTGGGGGAAGCTCAGTAGGTTAAAAATCGCAGCCTTGTCTGGTATTCCCTTAAACTGATATGGTTGGTCAAGCCAACATTTGGTATAATGAAAATGGTGGTATAGTGATTCTGTAATTCTCAGTCATTTACTGCAGGAATCTGGGATATATTGCGACATATTTGTAACTAAAAAATGTTACAGTATGTCACAGAATTCGACTGAAATGAACACTTCAAAGTGCACACAGTGAAAATCTCAGACAGTTAAACTATGATGATTCTTTGCAATAAACTACTTGTAGAATGATTAGCTAAATAAATCCATTTTATCCATCATCGGCCTAAAAGAAAATCTCCCACCCCCACCCATATTATGAAGTAGACCCTCTTGGGTAGGCCTAACTGTTTAACATTAAGTTTACATTATCATGTGGATTGCCATAACTAAACTCTCTTGGTCTAATGAATAGCAAAACAGCCCAGAGAACCTTCCAGGTTTGTGCGCCAACCTGCCGTCTGATGCCAGAACGTTTAGGAAAAACACCAACTAGCAAGGAGGGCAGGATTCCCAAATTCTGACTGGGAACGGAGGGCAGGGGAGAGCTCTGGCTCAACCAATGCCTCAAGGACCACGAGTGGAGGAGGTGTTTGCCAGATCTGTTCTAATGCGCGCACACACACACACACACACACAGACACACACACGCACATACACATACATACACACACACACACTCAGTCTCTGAAGACAATAGTACAAAAACACACCAAAATCACATTTATACACACACACATACACAGACATGCATGCAAAAATCATATTTATTTATTTATCAAACATACATGTCATGCTCTCACTCTTTCTCTTACTCTCTTATACACACACACACACACACACACACACACAAAGGGCAACAGGACAAACAACTCTTATGCCCACAGAGAGCCCTAGAGCAGAGCTTTACCTGACATTGATGATCAGATATGGGTCCTCCTCAGTAGAAAGACTCCTGTTAAAAGAGCACAGGTGAGCCCACAGCCAAAGGGCTTGCAAAAGGGAAAACACACACACACACACACACACACACAGAAAAAAAGCAAGACTCCCAGTTGGCATGCCTGGCACGACTCTCAAATCAACAACCCTCCAATCAACATTCCTGGCACTCTGAGTCCCTCTCCGCATCCCTCCTCAGTCCCAGGTTGGAGGCACTGGCAGAGCGCGGTGCAGCAATTAAAACAAATTCTGAAGCTCAACACCGCAGACTGAGAAACGCCTCATGAAAACACAAAATACAACTCTGCTAATTTGCAAATCATGAATATGAGAGAGAAAAGGAAAAGTGACTGAACAGAGTTAAAGAAATGTTAAGGGCACGGAGGCTTTATGGATGAGAATGCTGACTGTGTTACAAAAAGGTCAACGGATAGAACCAACAGAATGCGTTGTCCTGTAGCCATCTTACCACACATTCAAATGAAGAAACATAAAATGAATAAATAAATGTCATCAGTCTGACAAGAGGGGGGTTGAAAAGACTGGAAGAATCTACTGGCATATCTCAATTGTGTGATCAAGCAACAGTTCTCATTGCAGATATTCTTCACCCACCAGTTATAAATTAACATTATGCATTTTTAAAAACATGCGAATTATTCATCACTCCATATTGTCATAGCATTAACGCTCTAGCAGTCTCACACCTGGGTTCCATTGCATGTCAACACTGTTTATTTTTCTCATGTTTTTAAAGCTTTTTTCACGGTATTGAGCTAGCGTTTTCTCAAAAGACATTTATTTGTTGGTTCAGATGAATATTAATATCGCCCTTCAGAATAATACTGTGTGATTGTGAGATGGCACGTTATTTCTCTTCTGTTACACATACAATGAAGCCTTAGCACAAGGCCAAAATCTAAAATCAAGAAGGTTTTCCAATCATTCATTACTTTATACAACTAAAAGCCAGATCCAGACCAATCTTCAACTGGCTGTGTGTCAGCCTTGTAGTCGCTTGAATCTCTCAGTAGGCCTTCTTTAGCAGAGTTGCAGATCTCAATGCTGCACGATGTGTGAACACCGGCGCCTTCATTTGCAGCTTGCATTAGGCATCAGCCCATCTTTAAAAGTTGATAATGTGTTAATTAAATCACTGGCAGACTCTGCGTCTGTTGGACGGGCGGGCGGGAGTGGGGCCTTGCTTTGACATCTTTTGTTTCCTCGCTGCTCAAGGGATTGTCCCTTACTTGTGTTTTTTCACAACTGACTTTGTCAGAGCAAGAAAGATTTTATTGTGTCTGACTTATTTTGAAGCGGAAAAAGAAGGCGACGCAAGGGTCTATTTTTGAGTGTGTGTACTAAATTTTTTATGTGAAATGGGATGGGCCTTCTCTCTCTCCATTCTCCGGCACAATGATTTATTGCCCAAAAAGACCAGAGAACTAATTAACAGAGTAATTAATTAATATAAATTTGCATATTTGCATTTGCAATTAGTGCAGTCAAGTGATTAGTCTGAAATGGGAAGTTTGACTCATCAGATGTTGCTGTGTGTACTGGACCAGAAAGCTCGTCACCAGCTGAGGTCTCTGAGGGGGAGGGGCAGGTAGCCATTTATGTTACAGTGTGTGTGTGTGTGTGTGTGTGTGTTTATATCTGCGAGCATGTTCTTGTGTACATGGTCCCATAAACATCCTCATGTAAGTATATATGCCAATCAAGCGTGAATTTAATGAATTGTCATTGAGCTACAGTGCAGTCATTGTGTGCATTAACTCTCAATGGGCCTGCAGTCTATTCAAGTCTGTATATAATAACCTTTGCACCATTACTTCTTGTCACAATATGCAGCCAGCTTGTAAACAATAGCCCATTGACTGCGACAAAAATGCTATGTAATATGATTTCATGTGTCTTTCTGAATTGCTCAGGAAGATTTAGAATCTCACTGTAGCAGAATGAACCAAATAAGGTTAAATGATAATCATGGCCTACCCTCTTGAACATCACATGATGCCATCTCTCCACCAACACCCCCCTCCACACACACACACACACACACACAAACACAGACAGACACACACACACACACACACACACACACACACAATGCACCCAGAATCACTCTTGTTCTGTTTTTTTTTTTTTACCTCCCATGCGCCACGTGGCACCATCCTTGGCTGTCCTTCATAATCCTGCGAACGAGGTTGGCACCTGGGGGGGTGTTCTCTGGCCACACGCGTCCCTGGGTGGAATAATAAATGGTGGCGGCCCTCTTGCTGTAGCAGCTAAGGGCGGCAGTGACCGAGCGCACCGCGGCTCTGGTGGAGACAGCGGGAGCTTTCAGGGATAATGGAATGTGCGGGTGCGGCGTCTCAGCATGGACAGAGTCAGAGCTCATTCCAATTACTGAAACACAGAGCTGCCAGATGCACCAGTCACCCGGGCCACTGGCCCACCGACAGCAACAAAAAAAAAAAACAAAAAAAGAATTTCACACGCCAAAAGCAAGAGGGAGGGAGGGAGGGATGGAGGGAGGAGAGGAGAGGAGAGGAGAGAGGAGAGGAGAGGAGAGGAGAGGAAGGAACGGAAAAAAAAACAACAACAACCCAGAGCCAAGGAGAAAAATAACAGCATGCTTGTTCAGGATGGCACTGTGCTATATCATGGAAGTCTTACAGAAACACCAGACTGGTTGGACTGTGTGAGGGAGAAATAACATACCAGGCTAATTGTGCACAGAGTGCATTTTGCCGAGGTACTGAAACCACAGTGGTGAGACATTCCACATCTTTGAATTGATGGCTCAATTTTGATGTGATTGTCATTTAATAGCCTTAGGGCAGTGCACTGCAGAGCTGGTCAAAAAGCCCCTCCTGGACACTTCAGGGACTGGCTGTCTGTACGCTCAGAGGGGAATGCAGTGTTGTGGTCCATGGGCATAATTACCCCGGGCCCCCAGAACTCTCCCCTTGCATACTCATCTGATTTAAGTGACCTTGAACCAAAGGTCATGTGTAGAGGTGGCCGGGACAACGAGTGTCGGTGCCAACTCAGCCGATTGGCCAACACCCTTGATGAGGCTCCCCTGGGAGATAACATCCATCAATCATCTAGAGAGGCGCTGTCATTCACAGGGATGTGCTACAACTGTGACTGGCACTCTACTTACACCTGATCTAGGAACAGGCCTGAAAAACAAAATAAGTAGACCTAGGTAGGCTGGTGGGTTGAGTGATGCTCAAATTCTGTCAAATTTCATTTTGGTCTTTAAAAACGCAGCAAAATTCCTTAACTCTACATTGAACTACATTGGCAACAAATATTTGATTGGCATTAGTGGGGCCCCAACCTACTGTATATTAGGCCTATACATTTTGAATGCATAGAATGTATAGAATTTTTACCAACTACAACATAAACAGGACTTAATTTGACGATGATGTCATGCATAGCATACCTACAGAGCTTGACTGGAAAAATCCCTGTCTTCAGACTTGTGGTGATGTGATGTGTGTGTGTGTATCTGTGGATGGGGGTGTATTATGCCTTCACTGTGGTGCCCAGCTAGAGGCATGCCAGATGATCAGGGAGGAATAAATGTCCCCTGAGACCAAACCACGTGACGACCACTGTCACGTGACGTAAGCACCAGATGGCATGGGTACCAGCTTTGGCAGTTGGCATCAGTGTCATTTCTCCTAGAGAGAAAGCAAGCGGCACAAAACACTGCGAGGATTGGTGAGTTGCGCGCGTGGTGCAGGAGACTGGTCTGGAGCTAAACGACATAAAGAAAACTTTAAAGGACAATTAAGACAATGAACGTTTTTAATTAACCTCTCAAGGCACAGGTAAGAGGACTTAAGTGTATTGTTATGGGCACGTGATATTGACCAATGACTAGTATTCTCACAAATTCTGTGTAATTGTCATTTTCGGATGTTATTAATTGGTTGGAATAATTGCGTTAGATTAGGCTACTTTCACGGCTGTGGCATTAAATATTGGATAAAAATCTGAAGGTTTTTTTTTTTAATTGTTAGATGACCCAAAACGATCCTACACCAAGCCTTGAAGGCAGGCATTTATTTAGGAATATACTACGTGCTGTAACAATGAAAAGCTTCTCATTTCGATTCGCTCTTATATTGCCTTCTCGTTACCCTTAGCAAGGACGATGTTGACTTTACCATTTGAGGAGCCTGTGATGATGGAGTCTCAGTTCGTGGCAAACTTTCCTCGGGACTGCGATGGCAATATGAAGGTCAGCAAGGCAGGTCCCTTCAGAAATGACGACAGCATTTCACAAACCGATATCAGGGGGCTGGAGGACGAAGAATCGGAGAGGGATGAAGATGAACGCGATGAGGGTCAAGATGAGAATGGCTTACCAAGGAGACGCGGGCCGCGAAAAAAGAAGATGACCAAAGCCCGTTTTGACAGGGTTAAACTTCGCCGCATGGAGGCCAACGCAAGAGAGCGGAACAGGATGCACGGCCTAAACAATGCACTTGACAGTCTGCGGAAGGTGGTGCCCTGCTACTCTAAAACACAGAAACTCTCCAAGATAGAAACTTTGCGTCTTGCCAAAAACTACATCTGGGCTTTGTCCGAGATCCTAAGCACTGGGAAGCGACCTGACCTGTTGACCTTTGTTCAGACACTTTGCAAAGGTCTGTCACAACCCACAACGAATCTAGTAGCGGGCTGTCTCCAGCTGAACGCCAGGAATTTCATTACTGATCACAACGGGGAAGCATCCTTCTCTGGCAGGTCCCCTTATGACTCCATGTATCCACCTTACCACAGCCCGGATGTCGTTGCGGCCTCCGGCCACGGCAGCAGCACGGTGGACAGCGTGAAACCCTTTCGCCCCTACAGTTATTGCACTGCTTATGAATCGTTCTATGAGAGTACGTCCCCAGAATGTGCCAGTCCCCAATTCGATGGTCCACTGAGCCCTCCTATTAACTTTAATGGGATTTTCTCCCTTAAGCAGGAAGACCCCAGTGATTATGGTAAGAGCTGCCACTATGGAATGCGTTACTGCTCGGTGCCAGCCCGTGGTACCTCCGGCCAGAATGCGTTGTCAAGAGGCAACTCTGACATCCATTTCCCCTATGACATTCATCTCCGCGGCCAGTTTTATCCTGTGCAAGATGAATTAAACACGACTTTTCATAATTAATGAGAGAAAGTCAAATGTGAGCGTCCCTTATTTGCCGGCTAATTAGCCTACTGAAAATAAAAGACTTAACACACATGTATTATTTACATGCATTCTGCTTTTTAGATGGGGATTTGGTTGTTGGCCATCTGATGATTTATTATTAATTCATTTTAATTGAATGGAAAATTTTGTCAGTGCAAACGGAGTCTGTCGTGGAATCTTTTTGTATAAAATCAGCAATCAGATTTTGTTTGCAAACTGAAAATTAACCAATCAATTGATCCATGTGACTTAAATGGTATAAGGACTTACTGTTTGTCGTTTCTGCAGAGAATAACTAAACATGGTGTATAAAACAAGTGTGTAAAATGTGTACAGTGCATTATCAACGAACTGCTTGCGATAATGTGTTTTACCGTCGAATGCAATCATTATGTGATCGAGTTAATTTTCCTCGGAATTATACACCAGTAAATAAGGCAGCAATAAAGAGGAGCTATGCAATTAAGACCCCTCTCTTGCAATTCCGAACAATCAAATTGAAATGATTTTAAAAAGTTAGGTGCGATAGAATTGTACTTGGCACAGACTGTCTTACTGATTTGAATTTACGTTTAGAAGTGTCAAAACAACAAATTACATGTCCAATGAATGACGCCAAGATTGCCATATGTGTACT
Organism: Sardinella longiceps; assembly: GCA_027497455.2. Classification (NCBI taxonomy): domain Eukaryota; kingdom Metazoa; phylum Chordata; class Actinopteri; order Clupeiformes; family Clupeidae; genus Sardinella; species Sardinella longiceps. Next base: position 16,511,144 of record JAODXP020000027.1, read on the forward strand.
GAATATTTATATAGATTTTTTTCTACATTTATTTGCCAATGTATTTACTTATTTATTATTTAAGCTATTTGTGGGAATAAACTTCAATGTTAATGTATGCGTCTCTCTGGAGACTGTTTACAGTTTACAGGTCTTCTCAGACTGACATGTGGAATTGAACGAATGAATAAAACGAATGCATTATTATGAAAAACATCTCCAAATGTCTGAATATCCGTAACCATATATCGATAAATAATGTATAAGACCTGATAAACTATTCGCATAAGGGGCTGACCTGGAAACTTATTTGTGTTATTTCCAGAATCCTCTTGCTCACAAACCAGAAATTTACCATTTATATCGGACAGTCTAATAAATGAAATGATGAAAAGTTTTGATAACACCATGTGTTGAGTCAAAATGTGCAATCAAAAGGCTATATCAAGAAAAACAATTGGGCAAAATTATTTGCTTGGATGTTTGTGTAAATGCCTTGCTTTGCAATGTACTTGATTTGAATTTTACTTTTCGAATTATGTGCATTTCCCACCGCCTGGTTAGAAGCAAAATCTTGTATTCAGTTTAAACCAATTTTTACACTGGTGTCTTACCATCTTATAGTCTACCATAGATATTATTCTTCGCCTTAAATTATATGGCAACCATCAGATTATGCAATATTATGGATGTCAATAATGGTGGATTCGTGAAACATTGTGCTTTTCCTCTAAATGATGAAGTGTTTTCACCGTATGAATAATTGCAAAGTGCACTAAACTGGTTTTGTGCAGATTTGTACACTGTAATGAAGTTGTTTTGTACAGCAAAAAATAAAAGTTTAATTGAATTTATCAAAGAGTGTCAAAAAAGTCTCTTCACACATGACGAAAAAACATTTTCAGAAATGTAGGCTACTGCTATATTTGGCTATTTGGCTAAATAATCTAATTTTGGACACCCACTTGTAGCAAAAACATTATCAAGCTGTAGCCTAGACCTTAATATGTTATTTGAATGATTATGTTTTGCTTCAACAAAGTCAAGCTGTTGCTCCATGTCCATCAGTGTTCAAACAACTTTTAGAAATCCCCCCACATAAGCCAACATGCAGTAACCATTTTGCTTAGGGCCTACAGCCTACTGTGCGCGCGAATTTGAAAATATTATTGGAAGAACGGAAGAAACGTCAGCATTATACCATTATCAATCAGCATTATACAATCAACATTTTAAACTTATTAAGTTAGAATGGAAAGCTTTTAATATTTTTATTGAAGCCTTTAAATTAAACAGGGCTGGATGTGACTGGTGATGTTGCCAAGTTGGGTGCAAAGTCTGGAGTGGTGCCAGTCAGCAACAGACTGTGGATCAAACTCTTTTGGGAAGGAGAGACCTAGCACGCTCTAATCCCCGGGTGAATGTGCATTGTCATTTGCGTGACAGCATGCAAATGGCGAACGGCTGACAGGTTAACATAGGTTGATCGGAGATGCTAACGCATTTCTACATTGGGCCTGATGCTGTAGCCTAATGGAAAAGCACTGGATCGTCCTTCAAGTCCTTTAAATTCAAATCAATCTTGTGGATTTAAATTACCTAGACTAGGCTACTGTAGCCAATTTGAGGCCGCACTACATAGACGAAAATGAATTGATTTGACGACACTGTCTGATTCTGGTTTCATACATTCCCAAATACCGAGACACGTTGTGATTAGGAACAGGGCTGTTTCAAGGTACATAGGGGCCCCAAGCAAACAAAACATGGGGGCCCATCACCATCACCCCATACACCAAGCAAACATCTTCAAGCATCTTCAATATAATTATTTGTGTTGAATATTTGTCTTACTCCAGTCTAAAGTAATTTTTTAAATTGAAAAACACCAACAACTAAACTGCTAAAATGATTAAACAGCCAATCATGGGGGCCCCTTTCAGTCTGGGGCCCCAGGCAATTGCCTGGTTTTCCTGTCGGCCCTGATTAGGAACTAAAGCCCCAGGGCAAAAGTTACTTGATACTTTGACAGGTGCTAAAACCCTAAATGCAGGCAATGAACAGCGACGCCTTTTATTCATGCGCTGCTGCTGTGATGCATTACCGGGTATTGGCAATTCAGAGAAATAGAACATATGTTCAGCTTTGTAAAGACACAATACAATCAGGCTCGGAACTGGACAGCATCACCTCTGCACATTTCATG
>JAODXP020000027.1:16515212-16620039 GCA_027497455.2 Sardinella longiceps
GAAGAGGAGTGGAGTGGAAGTAAAAGTACCCTATCAAAAAAATTACTTGAGTGGAAGTAAAAGTGTTCTTTAAACACCATACTTAAGTGGAAGTACTAAAGTATTCAAAATGTTTTGTACTTAAGTATTGCAAGTAAAAGTATTTTAAAAAATGCTACTCAAGTACTGAAAGTAAAAGTAGAAGTACTGCGTATATTAAAGAAAGCAGTCAAAAGTTTGAATGTTACTGTTTTACATTTATTTGGTTGAAATAGTCTGTTTGGCCATGGACTCTAAGTAGGGCCAGGGATGGTCACCACCATTCCCGTCACTACAATCATTTGAAGTTGAAGAACTTGGTGTTTTTCTTCCATCTCGAAATGGAGCAGTAGACTGACCCTTGCTAATCGTTCCCAATTCACTGCATTCATTCAGTACTGCGGAAGGTCGAAGGGGAGCTTGAGGTCTCTTATACTGGTTGAATGGCCCAATAATGACAATGAAAACCTGGTGATGGTCTGGTCTGGCATTGATAGACATCATTGGATGTGGTATGATTTGTAATTTTTTTTTTATAAAAGTAACGAGTAACTAATCAGCACAGCAAAAATGTAATGGAGTAGAAGTATTAAATTCATCAAAAAAATGTAGTGAAGTAAAAGTGGAAGTAGGAGAAAAAAAGAATACTCCAGTAAAGTACAGATACTGCATTTTAGTACTTAAGTAGGCTACTTAAGTAGTTCTACTTAGTTACTATACATCTCTGGTGAGAGAGAGAGAGAGAGAGAGAGAGAGAGAGAGAGAGAGAGAGAGCGAGCGTGTGTGTGTGTGTGTGTGCGCGTGTGTGTGTGTGTGAGAGAGAGAGATAGAGAGAGAGAGAGAGAGAGAGAGAGAGAGTGTGGATAATGTGGATAATGGTGTGAAGCATATGGCACTGCAACGGTGTCAGGAGGTGGAGGGCTAGGTTTGTACAGTAGATGGGTGCCATCATCTTACCATCATCTTTTTTGAGCCTTTGCAAGTAGTTTTCTGCTACTCATTGCTGTGGTTTCATCTCCATATGGATGGAACGAGCCTGAAATGTACAAAACATTCAGAGACACATGCAAAAACCACTCAAACAGAATAGTGGCCTCAAATATAACCATGTGTGTGTGTCACACTGAATCTTGACCGATAGGTGAAATGAGGTTTTCTGTTTTGTTTTTGGACCAAACAACGTTGTTCTGCAGTTATGAGTTGGTCTGTATTTCAGCTGAAGCAAGAACTTCAGCAAGGACACATGCAGTAGCAGTGTTGGGAGTAACGAGTTACAAAAGTAACTAATTACTGTAATGCATTGCTTTTTGTGGTAACCTGGTAATGTAAGGCATTACAGAAAAAAAACTGGTAATATTTTCCTCGTTGCAATTGTCAGTAGCCTAATTCAAGTTACAAATTGGAATGAAGTGGTGTTTTTTTTTCTTCATACAAAATCGAGACTGCCAAATAAAAAATGACCAAAAATCACAGAGAGGTCAGCAAGGGTAAAACGTTTGCTGTGCCGGACTTAATGTAGAAATTTACAGTCTCCGCTTGTCATTCTCAACATTGATAATGGACTAATGAAGGTCATAGGCTACCGGGGGCCCTGAAGAGTAACTTAAATGTAATGCAACAGTAATTTAACGCCTTACATTTTCAAAACACTAATATTATAATGTAAGGGACTACTATAAAATGTCAGTAACAAGTAATAAATAACGCATTACAGTTTTGCAGTAACTTGCCCAACATTGTGCAGTAGTGTACAGTAGAATGGTGAATCGACAGCTAAGACTAACCTTCCTATGCCCCATACAGTTAATGTTTCCTTATGGTCTACAGTATATTGTGGTAAATTCTCTGGTTCTTTCCCGTACAGACAGCACTTGATGACCTCAAAGCACATCCATAGCCACTGTGTCCCTGGAATGAAGGAATGTAAGACCCTGGCTCACAGCTATGCTCCATAGCCCTTGATTGTGCATGGCGGCTAACAAAGGCTCTGCTGGGTTGCCTGGGATAGCAGACACCTGAGGGCCCGGGAGACGCTGCCTGAAATGAATAGGCGGTTAATAATAACGTGGCCATAATTAGACGTGAAAAATGTGCGGCGCTCCTGATGGTGATTGATCTGCAGGGGGCGCCGGCGCGGCACAGGCCTCTCACACACACCGTTTCATCCTGTCACACCTCTGCCCCCGCCTGTCTGCTGGAACAGATCTATTTATCTACCTATCGATTTATTCATCTATTTATGTAGCTACATATTCATCCATCTGTATAGTCAAGTGACCTGTCCATCATACTCCATATATCCATTGTGCCTTTTAGTACGCATCATACTCACTCCATCTGTCTATCATTTCATCCATCTACTGTATGTGTCTATCTATCCATCAATCTTCTATTTGCATCTATGTAATACCATCTGTACATTCACTAACCTGTATATCCATCCACAATAACCTATTCAGATGTCATGTTTCCCATCTATCTATCTATCTATCTATCTATCTATCTATCTATCGTTTTTCCCTCTTCCATGCCTGTATCCCTCTCTATCTGTCAGTGTTCCCACATCTTCTCCATAAGTCCCGGGTCACAGATGGTGTGGGATGGCGCCTTTTCCCCATTAAATTCCTAATAATCTTTTTTTGAGGCCGCGTGGGGCTGTGCGGGAACGGCGGCACCGGGATTTCTCATTTTAATTAGAAGGTTTAAGGAGCTAAGCCCCTTTGAAAAGCGTGTCCTCCGAGATCTGGGTGCAGGTGATCCTCCGAACAGAAGTTGCCACCATGTCTGCAGCCAGCAGCTCGTTTACATATTAGATTGGTGTCAGGTTGGCAGCCATCCTAGCACACAAGACACCCCTCTCCCCCCCAAACCCACAGCGACTCCTCCTCCTCTTCATTCCAGGACTTGGCACATTGTGCCATGGGCCTGGCATGGGAGAAGCGTTTCTAAACAGAAGAGAAAAGTCAGGGGGCTTTTAGAGTTCTACACTGAATAGGTAACTAATGTGAGTCATCAGGAAAAACTACAGACCTGTAGCTATGTGTGTGTGTGTGTGTGTGTGTGTGTGTGTGTGTGTGTGTGTGTGTGTGTGTGTGTGTGTGTGTGTGTGTGTATTTGCACATGAGCCAATGGGCAAGGATGGATTTGGCATGTTCATTTTTAGGTGGGGACAAATGCCTCGTTCTCCTAAGTACCCTCCTATTAGAAGCACCAAAGTGAAACATTTCCAACAAGTAGCCCTTGTCCTGCATGGAAGGTGTTAAAAAAGAGCCAAGTGCCACCATGTCCATAATCACTGACCTCATCCATCTAGGAGACCATTTAATGTGAATTAAAAAGCCAGACATTAAAAATGCAAGAACTATTCCCATTTGGACAAATTACATGAAGTTTGTCTGCCCTCGACATGGGCTAATCAGAGGCACATTTAGCAGCCATTAAGACGGCTGGTGGACAATAAAGTCATTTGTATTCCTCGTTAACACTGAGCCAAGGAAGGGCAAAAAAAATGTAACGAAAATGTTAACGACCACAAGTCTCTTAAAATATCTCTGATGACATGAGCGCGTGTCCAAAGAGCACGCCAGCCAGGGAGGGCTGCTGAGAACCTCATGTTATCAGGATTAGCACGAATATGGCAGTGTGGTGTGAGAAAATGGACCTTAGGCCTGTGGGTCATCGAGACCCAGAGCCCCTCATGGGCTTTGCACCCACTGTGATTCTCGGCAAAGTGTTTAACCCCGACAGACTGGTCGTTCATCAAGTACCCGTGCCAAAAGCCTCTTTGCTGAATAACCCATTGCACATTAGTCTATATGGCTCCAGTTTTCTTTACAGATTTGAAATAGTCAAAGCTATATGCTGAACATTAGCTATCTGAATGACTGTTCCCTTCAGGTCTACAATATTTTATTTACACTTTATTTGATCAAAGTTATCGTGGTAAATGAATTAGGCTACAGTTCTAGTTGAGGAATTCTGAGCAAAACATTCAATTTAATAGGCTTAGTACAAGAAATATTGCATGTTTGTTGAATAAAAAAGGAAACATTTGAAGCGAGCAGAGAGACCTCCATCTCCCAGCTGTAAACATTAGGCAGCAATTTTATGATCCAAAAGTCAATTTATGTCCGCTAGAGAAATGGACTGAACATGAGCAAAATGGCAATCTCTTTTAATTCCCTTTCCACATTTCAATGCTCATCAGACATGTAGAGAGGCCAGTGAAATGGGGAGAATAGTGTGTGTGTGTGTGTGTGTGTGTGTGTGTGTGTGTGTGTGTGTGTGTGTGTGTGTGTGTGTGTGTGTGCGTATGTGTGTGTGTGTGAGTGAGAGAGAGAGAGAGCGAGAGAGAGAGTTTGTCTAGAGGTGGCACAGACACAGGCACCAAATGGTCTCTTGGCACTGAATGAAACTCCCTTAACCACCACAGACTGAAAGTTAAAAATAAATAAATAACAGGCAGTGACAGAGCAAGTAGCCTACTGCTCTCACTGATTCATCATCGAGAAAGTTGGGGTAATGTCTTATCAAAAAACAAATGACTGAATTGAGATAAATATTAGAAATGCTTTGACCCTCCTGGGTTGATTAGTAAGATTCCCAGCAGCATAATTACAAACACCTTATGAACAAATGTTTACAGTCTTTGAGCTCTGAATAAGCATGAGGCACAAGACAGACCTGTCAATTTCACAAAATTTCAACATACTACAAAATATACACTTGGTATGCAGATGTAATTTATTCCACCATTCCAAAAATTCTGAAGACGTTTAAATGCCCATTTTTTCTATTACTTTTCTAGTCCTGAACATTCCTGTCCCTTGGAATATAAAAGATATATAGGCTATATGTTTTGACTGAAGGCTGACATAGTTTTTGTATCAGCGCTTCCTCTCAGTGATAGATTACTGCAACAAACAGTCACATTGATCTCATTTTACTGTAACAATGGTGAGAGAATATTGTTATTCCCCTGATACCAAGGCTGGATGTATAGTTATTGGTGTAATTACTGTGCTTAGGTTATAAGATAAATCTCCCTCTCACTGGGGTCTAACCATGTAGAAGTGCCTGGCAGGCCTTCATGCATTTTGGGGCACATATGTTGCATTTCTGTGTGGGTGGTCAGGGGAGTGTGTGTGTGTGTGTGTGTGTGTGTGTGTGTGTGTGTGTGTGTGTGTGCGTGTGTGTGTGCGTGTGTGTGTGTGTGTGTGTGTGTGTGTGTGTGTGTGTGTGTGTGTGTGTGTGTGTGTGTGTGTGTGTGTGTGTGTGTGTGTGTGTGCATTTAAGTAATAGAGCAGGGGAGAGAAGTGGGGTGGGGGTTGCACTTTGAATTTAAATGCCCGAATTTAATTTCAACCCGAGCCAAAATATTAAACAGCTTTAGGCCAAACGCTGTGATCAGAATACCTGAACATTTCTACAGTAATTGGCTGCCTGATCATTTTAACCCTGTGAGAACTAGTCTATTTTCAGGGTAATTCACTACCTTTCCATGTCTCAGTCATTAAAGATCATCACTACATTTTATTTATTGTTTTGCCTTGTTAACAGGACAATCCAGTCCTTTCATTTATTGATTTATTTTTATCCATATTTGGATAAAGGAGGTTCTCTGGAATCTGCTGATATAAGACGGTAATGGTGAGATACTGCTGACTAGAATTAGCAAAAATATATGTGGTGACATGTATCCTCTCCACTGCTGCCTGGGTACTGAAATTACATTTCTTGCATGTGCCCTGGCTATATGACAGACAGGGGTCTGGAAACAACAGTCATGTCATGTTTGATTAACAAAATCATGAAATATCTCACCAGGAAGAATCGGTATGAGTTGGATGCAAAGCTTATCAATAGCATTTTTATTTAAATTCAAAGCTTTTTCATTTTCTTGTGAATCGTTCATCACAGTGACTGCTATTGTTTTGGAAAGCTCAGGTTGTGTGGAGGTTCACATGATGCATGACGGATAGCAAAATTCAGACTGTCCTTTTGTCACACACGTATAAAAAATGGTAATTGTTTAGAATTGATATGGAAATGTTGTTGGTCTGATAGGATCAACTTCCTGCATACTACAAATTTTGGTGTTGTATTTAAATTTTGACATAAAACTATCCAAACATAAAAAATGTCATATGGTGTGACTGTCCACTATGCGTGTGATTTTCCTAATTAGAATGTATATCCATATAAAGTATAAATACTTTAAAATTTTACCAGGCAAATAAAATAAGTGGATGTTTTCTATAACCACAGAAAGTTTCGATGCCCATGCATAACGTCCAACTAAGTTCTAATCAAATATATTTTGTCCCTACAATGGACGTCATATGGTGTGACACTATATTTTATATTTTCAACGGGCATTAATTTGGACATCATTGCCATGACACGGACCCTGCTTCATCAGGAAGTTACAGTAGCATGTCAGGAGTGATTGCCATGGTCAGGAGGTCAGGTCTGCCTTTTAGATTTTTATATAAAAAGCTCCATATCCGACATCATCAATAGTGGCCAAAAAATTGTGTCTTATGGTGTGACATCATTTGCAATAAAAAATTTTATTTTTCACAAATCTTCTTTATGAATTCTTAGAAAGCATTGCTGCCATGTGGTCAGTTGCATGCTAAATAATATCTAGCTGTATTTAGTTGTCTAATAAATTAGATAAACTGTCAAAATGTCATATTGAGTGACACTATGTCATATGGAGTGACATTGTTATTACATTGTTATTACATTGGGACATTGAAAATGTACAGTCACACTATATGACATTTCTGTCACACTCTATGACCAAACTGCATTTTCATATTGAAATATATGTAAAAACACGAATTCAATTTAAAAATCATATATGAAATATATTAAATCTGTGATAAGAATTTAGCAAAATAGGATCTGTACAATTTATATTTCCCTTTCCCATTTTTCCCCCATGTCACCATGTTTCACATGTAATATGCAGTTGAAAAATAGATGTTATCCCTAAAGTTCTTTTCAGTGGACTTCAAAATTCGTTGTTAATGATCTTATTTTCATGAAATACCTTTTTTTGCGCTGATACATTGTGATTTGGTGCATTTCATCATATGGCGTGACACTATGTCATTTGGTGTGACGTCAAATAATCATAGAAAACGTCATAAAACAAGACTTTCTAACTGACAAATCATGACAAAATCAATAGTGTAGAAAGGAAATGACATCTGCAAGAATCTCAAGAATTTTGAGCAACTTTTGACAAAGAATGTCAGAAATACGCTAAAATATCTGGTTAGAGTTCAGACCATTCTCCTCCTTGACATAATAACTTGTCAAATGTTAAGTTTTTATCCTAAATATTCACAAGCAAATGTTGCATATCAAAGCAAACATGATTAATAAGTACATTGACGTAAATTAAAGAAGAAAAAAATACCTAATTTTTATTTTATATCAAATTGTTTTAATGTCACACCATATGACAGTTTTAGGCACTACCATGACAAATTCATATATAAATACTTATTTTAATTAAAAAATGTAAAAAATATTTACGTATTGGTTAAGTTTAGACTCACAGCAACACATATAAACACTTTTTAGGGATGATATTTGAAGTTTTTTAAAAATCCTTTTTTCAGGCTTATTTGTCATCCACCCATATGAGCTGTGTGGCAAAAACCCTGAGAGTAATCTGACAGAGTAGAATGGGTGTGGCCGTCAGTTGGGGGAGCATCAGCTGCACCACATTTGAAAAACTTACAGCTGGGTTTCTGTGTGGTCTAGGTGACAAAGCTATATCCCTGTCAAACAGATAAATGAAAATTCGTTATTCGTTATAAGTTATTTTATTCTCTATTTTCCAGCAAATATTCATCATATTTTCCTGACCATATGCATGAGGTGGGTGGGGACATTACAGAGATTAATCATGTGTGACAGGTGTGAGAGCGAGTGATACATATGGCTCAGGTAGAGGTGTGACCAGGGGTGTACATGTGGGTGGATGCTAGTTGCATTGCACACACCCACTGAGTGTGTAAGCTTCCCCTCTGTGCTACTGACAGGAAAACGCATGGTGTATAAGAAAGAAGAGGCCATGGATTCATAGATATGCTGGTGGACATGCTTGTGTGATCAGTGTGAGGGTGAGTCTGTGTGTGTGTGTGTGTGTGTGTGTGTGTGTGTGTGTGTGCGTGCGTGCGTGCGTGCGTGCGTGTGTGTGTGTGTGTGTGTGTGTGTGTGTGTGTGTGTGTGTGTGTGTGTGTGTGTGTGTGTGTGTGTGTGTGTGTGTGGGCGTCAGACTTTATGAACCTCTTGTCTCAGGAGGGCACTGAAGAGCATCCCTGCTCCAGCTCCCTGCTCAAGGCTTGGCAGACTGCCATGCCAGCCAGCCTCTGCTCTCCGCAGGGAGCACATCCCAGAATTCCACTGGTCGGCATGCCTCACTGCCACCCCCTCTGCTGTGGAGGAGGAGCACCAACCCAATTTGTCTCTCGGTGAGCCTGGGAGTGGACGTGCATCTGCGTGTGTGAGTGTGCACATGCCACGGTTAGTATGTATGTACATAATATTTGTCAGCATGTATACTTATTATGTGAGTGTGAATGTGTCTGTGTGTGAGAAGGGTGGAGGAAGAGACGGAAAGAGAGAGAGTGCATATCTGTATGCAGACAAGCTATGGTTAGTCAATACCTTTGACTCCATGTTGTGTTGAGGGGGAAGAGGGTTGAGGGGGCAGGAAGGGTGGAGACTTTGGTCCAGATCCAGGAATATGTCACAGCAGGGCCATGTATCACCAGCTGGAGGCAGCGCTGAGCTCCTCGGCCTCCGTGGCTCCAGACGGCACCTGGGGAAGATGGAGAGAGAATAGGGGTGTTGTGTGAACACAAAGCCCTGACAGGAGGAGACGTTCAGATGCATCCCCACCCTCCTGCACAGCCTCTTTGCTTCATGGAGAAATCCCATCGTTCAGAAAAGTGAAAAAGTGTTATATAGACTGTACTGTATCTAGACTGTGCTTTAGCTGTTTGATATGTATAAATGCATCACACCACCACATACAAATACAGAAAGACCAGCACATTCCCAACCTATATCTCCCCAACAGATGCACAGTGTGATATGTATGCAAAGCTATCGTGCTGTTTAAATCAACGCAATGCCTTCAAAGACATCCATTTTGTTAGTGTGGGAAGGGGGGAACGCAGACAAAAGAGGCAGCTCTAAGCCAGTGCTGGTGGATTCATATTTTAACAAAACATTTTTAGATTTTATTAAAGTCGGGTGGGGTGGGGTGGGATGGGGTGGGATGAAATGGGGGTGGGGGTGTGTGTGGGGGGTAAGCGAGAGAAGGGGTGAAAAAAGCAACGGCGCAGTAAACAGGCGGGCAGGTGTTGATGATGCAAATGAAAAACCGATGACAGATGGTTAGCGGCTCCATCAGTCACTGTGCGGATAATGGATAGAGGTAATCAAATTCCTCTGTGAATTTGGGGACTTTCTTCAGAACTTTGCTGTCTCTGCTGCCTTCAAACACACGGCATGGTGCAACGGCATCAGGAAAACAAAAAAAACAGACACACACACACAGACACACACACACGCAAAACCCAAAAATGCAAACATAGCTTCAAGTGGCATATATAAAGGACAACAGGAAGAAAGAGGTAGGGGGGGTTGCCACTGCTATGAGTGTATAATTCTTTTTAGATCCCCTTTTTTATTTGAAAAAAAAAAAAAAAACTCTTTAAGTAACCCCCCTGCTGTGCATCTGTGCATTTTGCATGAGTAATTCTGTATGCATGTTTGAGAGCTCGGCTGCCAAAGAAGTTGGTGATTAGTCTACTCCCAGTAGCTCCTGGGTGTCCTTTAATACACACACACATGCACTTGAATACATGAATACATGCCCACACAGTTTGGCTTGCTTGCTTGGTCATAGCAGTCGTGGCATAATGGTGGGCAATCATATGCCCCAGGCTTTGTGTTTCAAACTCAAACGCTTTTGTGATGACAACAAACACATAGAGATGTGTGAAGCAGCAGCTGTGTATGTGAACATGGGGATGAATGCTGTTGACGTCCTTCATCCAAAGACACACAGAGAGTAAGTCTACAGTAAGTGTGTTATATTCTTTTTCCACACTGCTACAGTAAACTGATAAAAAAGGGTAAACGCACCTGTGTTTCCAACATTGTGTTTATGTTCCATGTCCATTCCTGGGATCTGAAAAGGAAATGTGACAAATGTTTGCATTACTCACAACCTTAATTTCCTATCTTGGATAGTAGTGATTGTGGAGAAACATACAAGATTCTGCTGCAGACGGTCACACTGTCTTTCAAGGCTCTGTATGATTTAGCTAGCTTCATGAATAACACCATTAGGAAAAAGAATACGGTCTATAAAGCACTTTAGATGCTTGACAACAAACACCGATGGCAAATAATGAGGCTTACATCCGAGGCATAAATAAATTTCCATATTGTATTCCTCCCACATCAAATGCCTATACATCAGCAACACATGCCTTTGCAAGGCCTTGTCAGATGTACAATAGAGTGAAAAGATAATTAGATCTGTACATTTTAATGAGGGACAGCAGCTAGAGAGAGACAAACATTTAACAATTACTAAAAAGTGGTTTCGTAGTCATCTACCCTGGCTTGTTGTTCGGCTTCAGTTTTTGGACACACTTCCTTTGTTTCCCAGAAACTCCAGACTCTTCCCCAGCCTCCCAGCCTGGAGTCTGCCTCCTCCACTCCCTCTCCGAGGTTCGAGCGTAATCTACAGGGAGATGTGCAGCGCCGTCTGAGACTGTTCGCTCCCAGAATGTGTTGAACATATGTTGCGTTCAGCTCAAATTACCCAAAAAACAGTACACCATCAATAGGAAGCCAGGTTAGGCCTGTGGCTAAAGCCTAGATTGAAAAATAATTCTGATGGAGAGCTGTGAATGTTTGCCGACTGTCGCGGGTACCTTAATTGTTCCATATGTGCAAGGATACAATATCATTACTTTGGGGAAACGGAGAAGTGCAAAGCCTTCAGGGAGAAACTACAAACAGAGAGCCATTTAGCCCAGAGGCAAAAATCATTTTGTTCAATGATGTTTTCGAAATGTAACAAAAATGTGCATCTAAATTATAAAATGGGTAGCTAGTCGACATAGCCTACGCTCATTCCACTTCCTTTTGCTGTATCTGAAGGGAGCGTTCATGTTGTGCACATGGCAACTTGGACAGCTCAAGACTTACTACATGCAACACAAAACAAATGCCAGTGCAGATTTGCAGACATGTGCGCAAACACACACATGCACACACAGGCACACCCACACAAACATGTCACACATAAAAACACATGCCAAAATATGCATAGAATGAATATTGTGTGCATGTGTGTGTGAGAGGGTGGAAGAGAGAGAGAGAGAGAGAGAGAGAGAGAGAGAGAGAGAGAGAGAGAGAGAGAGAGAGAGAGAGAGAGAGAGAGAGAGAGAGAGAGAGAGGGAGGGCGTGGTTGACAAGGGCTTGATTGCCAGGAGAGTTGCTGTCCTCAGGCGCTGTGTGCCAGGCTGCCAGTCTGGCCCGTTACACCTTGCTGCCTTTAAAGATTGCCCTGCAGAGATGGAGAGGGGTGCCACAGTTTCAGCATACCGCAGTCTGACGGTGCTCACAATCTCCAACACACACACACGCACACACACACACATATTTCCTTCACCCTCAACCCACTGCCCCCCTTCCGCCCCTCCTTCCACAACCCCCAATGCCACAAGCCAGGGCCCGCTGCCAACTTATACCCCAGAGAGTGGCGGGAGGGGGGGGGGCAGGGGCAAGAGGCGCAGAGACGCAGCAGAGGACCAGGCTGTGCTGCCTGGGCTTGCGACAGGAGGAGGTGGGGTGGCTGGTGGTCCTCCGAGGCTTGCACTGCTGTTCACAAGCGTTTGCCACGCACATGCAAAAAAGAAAACACCATGACTGATACACTGTGCACACGCGCATAAAATCAGATTGGTCACAGAGCACACGAGTACAGTACAGTAGATGCTGGTCCAGAGAGCACGGTAGGGTGAAGCGTGGCACTGTATATGGGGAAGGGAATTTTTTTTTTTCACTTCCATTTTATTATTATTATTTTTCATCTTCAGCTAAGAATGGCAGTAGATAGCAGCATGTAAATGAGATGGTTATTACACCAGTGTTCATCAAGCCAAGCTGGAGAGACTTCAATGGCTTGATGAATATGCATGCAAATTTGTTAATTAAGTTAATTATTCTGCTGAAAATTCATTTGTCTTCCAAGGACTTTGCTGCAATGATTTTAACATGTTTCTGTCATTAGTCATGCACCCTGCTATTTAAAATCACTTTGGTCCACTTTTTAAAAGTTTGACAAGGCCTTTAGGAACAGAAAGGATTTAGATGGAGTCACAAAGAGACAAAGGAGAGAATTCTGGACAGTCTATGATATTTTTGGTCTCCTAAAGAAGACAGATAATACCAGACTGGTCGGCTTTAAGAGGTAGAAATAAAATTGGATGAGAATAGCATATCATTTCTAACATTAGGAATAAGCCTATGCATACATTTATACATTATTTCTTTTTCATATGCCATACGTAATGCCTACAGATATGCAATACCATATATTTTGATGTACAGTGTAATGTCTTATTAGTAAATGCATTTAATATAAACTGGTAAATTAAATAGTGATAAACTCTTCTGAACACATGTGATGTTTTATAGCTACATCACACACTAAGGCATGGAGGGAAAAAATGAATTTTTGAAAGCTATTTGCATCAACATGCACATCACATATTCTTTAATGGTACTTTGAGATTTTCACAGCAATCAAATAACTGTTAAACTGAAATTGTATCACATCATTCCATAGAAACATGCACGGAGGCAATTAGGTGGGTTTTCAGTAAGATATGCGGAGGAGGCGTAGTGTTGTGACAGTTTACACAAGATGAATATTTGTTCAGTCAATTAACATATTTACAGTCAGTCATCTCACTGACAAAGTGATGTGTCTTCCCTTGAAGTTACATGGGAAAAATGATACATCAGAACAGAAAGTTTTATGCGCTAATTGAAACGTTCAGCCCTGTCCCAGAGTTTTGTTTCATTCTAATATGCTATAACGCTTGTCTGTCTTAATTGTTATGTGTGTTTAATAGTGTTTGAAGATGCAATTACATTCAGTTCTTCTCAACAGAAAAGCACTGCCGAGGACTGAGCACACACATCTGTGACAGCAAAAAGAAATACATCTGTTTTTTCAGAGAACATTTGAAGCATAAGTGAATCAATTACCGTTAAGATGAATTCCTTTACCACCTCCAGCATTCTGTCTGCGATAGTGGTAATGGTGTTTGTAAAACTTTCTAAAAGATATCATAAAAAGAGAATCTAGCAGAAGTCTTGGAAATGAGACTTAGGCGAGACCTTTTTCTGCGCACATATTGTATCAGCAAAAATCCTATAAGCACACTGTAAAGCAGATGACTTGGACATTGTTTCAATGCTTGGGGTTTTCACTTTTCACCACATCTTTCACAATTTTTTTTTTTTTTTTTTGCATAGTCTCTTCTCCCCCTCACCACTTCCCCCTTCCTCTCCTTATATATAAAGGAATTGTGGAAGTTTCTTTCCTAATACATAAGCAATACATGAGTTTTGTTTTTCCCTGCAGTCAGTGAATTAATCACTCTTGCTGTCATGACAAACATACCTATGCTCCAGAGCCAGTCATTCTCCCAGCAGGCACTTTGTCCTTGGCCGATGTCATCCTTGGCCAGCTCCTTGGGGTTCTGTCTGTCTGTCTCCCTCTCAACATGGAACAGCCATGGAACAGTGAGTCTCTGGAACCATATGGGACAAAAACCATAAAGACTTAGCTTCATACTTTCCGGTTTTGAGGGGTATAGCCTCAAAATAGGATAGTAATAGAATACATAGAATGGTAAAACATCTTTCCTAAACATCTGACACGCTAGTTATTACTGTATGCTGTAACTGTATGCTCCCACATCTTCATCACATTTGACTCCATGTGCTGTCTGTATTTCAAAATGAATTAAAAAAGTAATTGTGATAAAAGCTAAAAGCTGAAAAAACAAAGTGGCTATCGATCTCTATGACTCACACTTTGTGACTATCCACCACTTATTTTCCCCTTTACAGTGCAATGACAATTTCTAACACAATAGGGTAACCAGTTCTGGTGAAAGTCCCAGTCTTTGGTCTGTTTGGTCACTATGGTCTGGCTGGTGTACATTAAGTAAACAATAATAATAATAATAATAATAATAATAATAATAATAATACCAAATTAACATATCAGAGAAAGTAACAACATACCACAGCAATTTAGCATTTTGTGCTATGTTTGAGTTTTGCATGCCTTTTCTCACACACTAGTGAGTGTCTGTTATGGTTACTGATTTTGTACAACACCATCAGTGACACCACCTGCCACATTCAAAGTGTCTCATTCAGATGTCTACAAGCATATGCATGTCTATGCCATTATGTCTGTATGTGTTAAAAAATGTGTATATGCATGCAAATGTGTGTGTGTGTGTGTGTGTGTGTGTATGCGTGTGTGTCAGAGTGAGAGAGAGAGAGAGCTCAGAAAGAATGAGTGTGGTGTGACTATGCATGTACATGCATATGCATGTGTGTGTGAGTGAGTGTGTGTGTGTTAAGTGGATATCAGATGGATCTGGTCGTCAGTGGCTGACAGCGTCAGAGTGGACAGATGATGTTCAGCGGTAAATCACTGCTGGTTTTCTTTCCAGCACCTGTCACTGTGCTGGTGCTGCTCTACAGGGGGTCCAAAACTCCCCTTCCCCTCCTCTCCTCTCCTCTCCTCTCCTCTCCTCTCCTCTCCTCTCTCTCTCCTCAACGTCGTTCTCTCCACTTCTTCTTTCTACTTCACCACTTCTCAGCCTATAAAAAGTGTTTTTTATTTCTGTTTAATTCACTTGCTGAAAACAATGTAGATGGAGGTCACATATTCACGCTCAGATAAAACTTACAATTAAGATGAATGAAACACATGTTGGTTATTCTATCATTGACCATGAAGTTGTATGTGACCTCAGACTGTTTGGATTCACATTCAGCTTTCCAGGACCTTCTAAAACAAATACAGAGTTTGTGGCATATGTTATAAAGGGTGATTTGCATGGTTGTAACATTGTAATAACACTTGCTTAATGGGTTATAATGAAAATACCTATTAACATTTGGTTTTCTGAACAAAAAAAAAAAAACTCCATTGAAATGATAAATCTAAGCTCACATAACCCAGACCCACTTTTTTGTAAAGACGTTTTTCTACCTAAGGAGAGTCAACCCTACTCTTGTTCACACTCCAGATGTTGGATCATTTGGTGAATATGAGGCAAAAATAAATCTGAAAATCTGAAAAATAAATCCACAGCACACTATTCCACAATTCAATCACACACATCCTATATTGATGACCCTTTCACTGTACCACTCAGAATTGGTGGAAAAGCAGGTTGGTTTTCAAGACACTACGGTAAGGAGGAGGATCAAGATCCAATTCTGTTAGAGGGGGGTCGGGAGGCCTTTCTCTATGTTAATTTTCCTTTTCTGGTAACCATACGCTTACCTTTTCTGATCTTGCAACTAATTCCGAAAATCTAACCAAAACATTTACAGTTGTAACTACAAATGATGGCATTCAGAGACTCTAATTCAAACACTGGCAGTGACTATTTATCCACCTGTGTGAGTCTCAAACTACTGTGTGTACAGCAGTACAAATACACAAACTCTCATCTGCCTTTTTTACCTCTCTTGTCAATTAACCTTAAAAACATGCCAGAGATGGATTGGAAGTGTGAGGAGAAGATCCTGACACAGCGTACGTGTGGCTATGTGTAAGAAATCACATATGGCGCTCACACTCTTGCACAGGCGGCGGCGCCCCCACCTCTCATCTAAAAATGGAACGCTCAAAGGAACATATTGCAACAGAACCAAACCCCGGCTCCCTCCCTGGCACGGGCCACGGCAGCGAGTTTGGGCCAATGAAAACACACAGTCCCCTGCCTCCACTTTTAATTGGGGATATTTTAACGCCATTAGCGGTGGAGGCTGTGTGCCCGCTTAGATACTGATAGGCCCTAGACTTTCTGTGTTTGTCTTGTAGTCGTTCTCCCCATGTTGGTCTCACTTTCTGTGCACACACACACACACACACACACACACAAACACACATAAAACAAATGACACTGCCATTCACTCATGCTACTGGCTGTCACCTCCAACAGTCAGGTGAGCTATTCAACAGCATGGGAATCACACTGTTTCTGTAATCTGAGCCAATCTGATACCATCAGTAAACAGATACTGGAGTCTCTGGTTCCATAAATTGGTTTAAAATGGTCTATATTTCCCTAATACATTTATTTATTTTTCATGGTTGGTAGAGATGTATATATATAAAGAATGTACAACACTTCCATAAAACATTCAACTACCCAAATCCACCCTGTGTATGCAATAAGGCAGGTTATCTTTGTCTGCTATCAACGACATAGTGCCATCTGCTGGGATCCAGTGGAGAGGCAGCAGGTAATTTAAACAGACAGCCCATGCTTGATACTCAGCCAAATACCCCCCACAGCACCCAACCCACCCCCAGCCTAGCGATACTCAGGGATGGTTCATTGCCAACTATCTTTTGTGGTCTCACTTGCTTAGAAGAATACTCCTTTAATTTCATTCATGACTCTGCACACCATGGCAGTGGAAACAAGATGGGCATGGTGGGTGTAACTGGTCAGGATGACAAGGAGAGCAGTGGGCTTTGCTCCACTTGTCTGGATGACTTACTGTGTTGGAAACCAATAGCCGACTCCAGGTCTATGTGCATGTGTCTACAATCTCATCTCACTTTTCGACATGATTGGCAAGAGTATACTACTACACCACCCTTCGTTCAGTCACTAATTAACACTGGCAAAAATCTAATAGAAACCTTCATTAGACAAACCAATCTTCTTTTGTCTGCACTTTCTGGAGGGCTGTGTGTGTAATGTAAGCCAAAGTGAAAGATAGCCTATGCATGTTAAATAACTCTACTTCATAATAAATCAAAAGGAAGGTTGCAGAGGTCTGAATAACTGAGGAGTAGAGAGATAAACAAGTTGGTGGGAAAGTGACGGGAAAATATTGCACGGAGCTGATCAAAGAGGAACAAGGAAGAGAGCTCCAGATGTGCGAATCTCAATGAGCTCCACACCTGCACCTGGGGAAGCACATCAATTAATAAGCCTGAGATTATTGTTTGGATATCTTGGCCTCTCCCAAAGTATCTTGGTGAGAGAGGCCTAAGTGTAAATCAATGTTTTATGTAAAGAAAATGGATGAACATCAGAGAATGGCTGGTTATCACAGCATGCAGTGATCATTTTTCTGGAACACTATGTTGTTACCTATTGAAATGATGTTGTTGATCAAACAAACCTTCACCTTTATCATACCCATTTCCAATTCCTTTGAATTGCAATATTCACCTAGCCTGGGAATTCCCATGCTCCTTTGCACGCTTATTTCATTTCACTCTGCACTTGTAATTTTAGTTTGGCATTCGCCAGGCTAATATTCACCATCTTCCCCAGAGTTAGCCGTCTAGGCCTACATAATGTGGACAAAAGCATTTTCAGTAGCCTACATTTTCCTATTCTGGTAGCTCAATGTTAGCACTGGAATAGGCTCAGTGTAAGCAATAAAACATCCTTTAAAAGTCTTCACATTTCCTTCCCCAATTAGTTTTTGTTACCTGTATTTATAGTCAGTACATGGAAATGCAAAGTAAGATGAAGCATTTCCTTGGCAGACACAAACTTTGAACTAGCCTATATAATCTGGCCAGAGCCGGATTGGGATGAAAAAATGGCCTGGGCACTTTTGTCCATGCAAGCTAAAGTAACACTAAATTTAATTAGACTAGCCCAATATCCTTCAAGAAAATTATGAGTAGATTATGATAGCCCTGGCCCAAAAATGGCCATCGGCCCACTGGGCATTGCCCTCTAAGCCCTATGGCCAGTGTTTGCTAGTGTATAGTTACACATATCTGCCAAGAGACTTATCACTGCTTCATTTGCATTAGCCTACTTTGTACTCATCGTGAATACACAGGTCACAAAAAAGTAACCCATAATTTTTCAAACCAAATTAATTTTGCAACATAATGTAACTCCAAGTAGAGGTTGAATAAACCTTTTTCATAAGAAAGGGGCCGGCTACCCAGTCTTGACCAGGAATTGCTTTCACAAAAATAATCTAATCCTGTCCAGAAATTTACTGTCAAATATTAGTTCATACAGTAGGCTACAATGGAATCAGAGCTGATTTATCTGACCAAATAGGCCGGTGGTGTCACAAACCTTGTCCGTTCATCTGTTGAAGAAAATCGTTTTATCACTCCCTCTGCTGGTTGATATGGATAATCCACATTGGGTGGATAAACCAGGTTTGATGAGGAGTCAAATCCACATAGTGCCTGACACAGACTGAGTATTCATAACAAACCACAAATATAAGAACTTTTGAGAAAAGGGGCACTGAGCAGAGATTTGTGTGGAATGGGTAGGCCTTAACAACAACAAAAAAAAACAGCAGCAGCTGGTTGGCCTCTGGCAATAATGTAACAAAATAACACACTGACTGCCAAGTCTAGCTCTACTCTTATATTTTACAGATAAGCATGCATATGCATGAATTTTTCTTTTGTTTGCACTTTTCAATATGATCTCTACCTTTTAAACAATTGACGTTCCGGCCGAGGGCTACTAGTCCTGGGTCCTTTTCATTGTCTATTTTTGTGCCCAATTGGTTACATGCGGAAGAGCGTGTGCTCCTGAACCAAATCCGTGGAGGTAGTAGTTACAGTACCATGAGAAATCCAGTCTGCAAAAGCAACTGACAAACAAACAAACGTGCATGGCTGTAAATGGAGGAAGGAGGTCTGGCAAAGAATTCGAGGCATCCATCATTAACTCCGCTGCAGTTCCTGTCTCCCATTCTTGCGCGCCTCCTTGCCTGAATTAATTGAGTGGCACTGTGAGGACACAGTGTTGCCTCGGGCTCCTCTCACTCCACCGTCTGTTCCTGAAATCTCGGTGAGGTACGGGCAGAGAAATTGCTGACACAAAAACACCAACCCAGCCGGCCAAGTCTGACTGGAGAAAAACACAATTCTCTCACCATGCCGGCGTAAAATGCTCTGATTACTTCTTGTCGTTACTGGGGCATCTTGTGCCAGTGCAGGAAAACAATCGACTAAACAACAGTTGCGGTTAGAAAAAAATATTGGGTGATATTGGGCTACATGAATGAAAATCCGTTTTGTCTTTTGTGTGAATATGTAGCCAAAAGCAGTAAAACTCTTTGAAATACCTAATTCATCATTTTTGGATGCAAAGGTGGTAACATTTTCAGGCGGAATAGCCCAGAACTATCCTCCACATGCTGGTGGATTGGCTACAAATACAATGGTAAAAGTTATAGCCTACCTAAGAGAGCTGGGTTCTGAACATAACATAGCAATTTTCTAATCTAATGTAACTATAGGCCTACTATTATTCTGGTGTAATAATCAGAGATCAGTGGCTTGTTCTACTTTACTTACCGTAGACACATGAGGGACTATTTTTAGGTAGCAATTTGTTTTATAAGACTAACCATCAGGAAACCTTGTTAGTGCTTTAAATTACAGGTAACAGGGAGTAGGGCCTAGGTAAGACCAATTTAACCGAAGTATCGAGGGATAGTAGGCTACTTTGTATTCAAATATATAAAAATTAAAAAGCTTGAGTGCTGCCAGACTAGCCTACTATCCTGCATTAGAAGTCATGGGGATTGTATGGTTTTTCATTGATTCACAATAATGCATGACAAGCACAATGGTATATTTCAGTTAGCCCAGGGGTCATATTAATGTCTACACTGATGTTGAGCAGATAACTTTTATGTATACAGTAAGCCTAAATTCAGCATATACTGTATATGTAGTAAAATATAGGATTTATTTATATATTTGAACGATCACAGTGACCACTTTATACATTGTGAGTGCTTGGATTTCATTTATATAAGGGAAAAAAACACAATATCCTCCATATCAGATTAAGATGGACACCATCTTAAAATTTCAACATATACTGTATGTGTATAGCCTACATGAAATTACTCCCAAGAGCTACTGTATGTATGGTAATCATCATCAACATTAATATCAACACCAATAAAGAAAAAAAAAATCACTTTTTTGAAAACCAATTTGAAAAATCTGCAATGCCCAATATCCAATTGCCAGTCCAACTATGCCCAGGAAAATTCAGGCCTAATTATAGGCCACCAAATGTGACAATGACCTTTATTTACCCTTGGCCCCGCAAGGTCATGCACATGAATATTATACGGCCCAAGAGAAACAAATACTACATCCCACTGAAGAGGGCACATATGGCCTCACTATCAAATTTATAATCCACACCTTCCCTTCTCATGATATGCAGCTCATGCATTTATCTAGATGTTGGAGGTCAAGGTCATGCCATCTGTACATCAGTTGGCCATATTCCAAGTTAAATGCAGATCCAAAGGCAGTCGAGGTCAAGGCAGGTTGTTGGCCAACTTCAGGCTATGACCCTATGTGTTTACAAACCCTGGTTAAATCTAAATATAGCAAAGTGACTTAAGAGAGTGATCCCTCATGTGAACACAGGCTAAGAGGCAGGTGAGAAAGTGTTCTTATCGCCTGATAGAATGAGTCACGGGTCACACAGATAAACATGGAATGATGATAAACTGCGAATGGAAATGATGCTAGTTGATGTTCAACAGGTTGATTTTCATAGGTTAATAGGACGTAATGGAACATTCAAGGTTTATGGGTCAAAATGATAAAATGAGACAGTGCGGTCAGACTAAATACTTATACTGTACATGGGATATGTTTGAATGACATCTCATCACATATTTCTAAACATATTCCTCTAGTTTAAGGATTACAAATCTGTGCCAATGTAAATACACATTCATACATCAGTGGAAATATATTCTTCTTTATAGATCTGTTTATCAATTGGTCACATCTCCCTTTAATCATTTGAGGCTTACATGGCAGGTATAATCAACTACTCTTCAGTTTAACCTTCTCACTCCAATAAACAAATTTCTTCAGTGACATTACATCACATGGCTTTCTACAAGATCAGAGAGCGCAGAGGTGGGAGACAGACACACTGAGTGTCTGGTTCTTTCTCTGCCCCACTAACAGCCACCCTTCGCTGGACTCATCCTGGCCCGCTAAGCGGATTTCTGGGCACGTTTCTAGCATGAGGATGAGGCCATAGCTAAAGAGATTAGCACGGGGAAACACAGGACACAGGTGGCTGCCGGTGCCAGACGACTAAGGAGCGCTGTGCCAGCGGGAGGCAGCCATGGCAAGCAGGTCTGGGCGGGGCTGTGTGGCAGCACGCGGAGGGCATCAGAACCGCCTGCAATGAGTTAAACTCTTGGCATCGAATAGTTGTTGAGAGAGCACAACAACTGGCTTTTGTTTCTGTCTGGATTCAAAATGAAAATCGATAATGATGAGCACAGATATTTCAGTTACCGCTTTTATTCAATCAGCTTAACATTTAACAACATGATGCTCAAGTATTAAATTGCTGTTTCATAAACAAAAAAAAAGCCTTCCCATGCACTTGAAAAAGTCAAAGGAGAAATATCACACTGATCATCTTGTTATTTGAAAGTCATAAAACAAAGCATGACAAAAAAGTTTAGCAATCACTGTCTGAGAGAAACCGCCACGGATGTTTGAACATAATCCAAGTTATTGCTAGGCTGTAACAGTAGAACATTAGCATTTAAGTTAAAATACCACAAAAACCTGAAGCAAAATCTTATAATTTGGTTCGTAGACAGTGTTCCACTGTAAAAATTTAGGTCAATTCTGACAAGGGCGAATATAATAGCTACCTGAAAACATTGGACATTTGGACACTGTCTGAACGAAACTAGCACTACCTTTCCCCACCCCCCCTGTAACAGTCCTCAGTAATAATCTATCCACCAGAGAGGGTGACATGGCTGGTTGATGCGGATTAGGCACAACATGAAGGTCATCAAGGTTCTGGAATGCCCTGATACTTCCCCTGGAATGTCACCATCAACATGACCTAAGAAAATAGATAGCTTTCCATTTTCAGTGAGGCAGCTGGGTACTTTTCTTCAGAATGTTTTTTTTTTTTTTTTTTTTGCAAGGAATCGGTTGCATTTATTGTACAACTGTACAGTCATGTCCACAATGGCAACAATATTGCACAATTTGGTCCTTAACACGTCTATAATTTATTGCATCGATCCCAGATAGGAAAGAGCAGTATATTTTCATGTGGTTCACTCACATGCCTTAAGGTTGCACAATAAAGCGCTTCTCTCGGCTCCTCCAAACCAAATTACTGTGAGTGATACTTTATTTTGTTTTTCTACTCCTGATGTGCCCAAAACAGCCATTGCCAAGCCTGTATTTTCACTGCCTCTGATCCTACTAAAATCTATGTGGTGCTGAATGGAACCTTGCACGTGCTACTTTACATCAAAGATCCCTGCAAGCTTGCGCCCTCACTTTCTCTTGGGCGCAGGCCGAGCTCAAGCATAATCTCATTACCCTGTGACTACTGTTCAATGAACCTACCCTCACAGTGTTAGCAAACAAGCCCAGACCGTCCAGGGAAGAGACACAGAGACAAAGGACATATGATCAAGCTTTTCCAAGAGGTCTCTGGTTGTAATCATCAATCATCAATGGTGGAATAGAAAAAGCAGCCAGCAAAATATGATGCATCACACATTGCATAGATAAGAGGAGTCATTATGCCCACTGATTTCCAATTGCACTAAGGTTGCGCCCTTTTCACTTAAAAGCCTAATTAAATCACATTCACTTTCACACTAAAAAAAGTGGATTTTCATCCTCTTAAAATGCCTGGCTTTACATATAGGGTTGATATATGCACAGCAGCAAGATCTGTCATGAGTGCTAATAAATTAAAAGACTTCGCCACAAACTCTGTGGATGTTTACAACGGTATGAATTCACTAAGAAAAATAAATGACTAGTATTTCAAGCCACCATGGTGGAGCAAAACAGAGAGAGAGAGAGAGCAGCACCACACCCATGTCCCCATCCCCTCTCTGACATCAGCTCCGAGTAGAGAGGAGAGAGGATGGGCTAGGGTCATGAGAGCCAGAGATTGGAGCTGTAGTTGGTTTTTGCATTACGCCACACAACGCCATTGGACTTTTTATTGCCTTTAAGTGTAGTGCTTCAGACATATTGCTAAACTTAAGTTGTCAATGCATTGTTAGTGTGAAAGCGGGAGAAGGGATGGTGGGTAACCGTGATAACAGCGGAGGAGCCCTGGGTCCTGAGGCCCATGGCATCACTCTAGAACCCGTGCACCTTCAGCTGTTCTTCCTTCACAATGTTGATCTGGAGCAAAACAATTCAAAATAGAAAGACGTGTTACAAATGCTAATGCAATAGCTAAGGACAGTTGCGCCTTCCATGGTTACAATCTTGCACCAGACTTACTGATCAGTCGGACTTACCTGCCATAACAATTACGGTAGCTTTCATTATTAACAATGGAATTGGCTACACTAGACATGGCAGCACAGCCAACATTCTTAAAAAAAAATCATTTCAATGTATTTTTGACAGAAACCGACTTAACACTTCCGTAACACATTCAGTGTAGCCCTAGAGTTACAAAGATGCCATAGCTGTTCATCGATGTTGGCAGAGAGCCAAAGTCCCTTTGATTGGGATGGGCAGAAAAGCTCACCTCCAGGAGGAACTGGCAGATGTTTTTCCTCTGGTCTCCCTGCAGCTGGATGACCTCCCCGTACTCAGGGTGCTCAATCACAGTACCATTGCAGGCAAATTTCTTTCAAAGGAAAGCAACACAAGTGCACATGGTTAGCCTCTTCATGCATGCAAGTCTTTCATCAGGTCCAAATTCTGCATTGCACAGTCTCAACAATTTATGAGTACAAGTCCAAAAAATTATTAACTAATCTTTTTTGTTCATTAGTGCAAGCCATGCACTAACTTCACAATGGAAATAAGCAAACACCACAGAGGTCTGAGTGACCCCTTGACCCTTGGGGCTTAGTGTGATGGGCAGGCCAGTGGCCGTCAGTAAGCTCAGACATGCCTTTGCTTCCTCATATGACTGTAAGCCTTAAATACACACAACAAGGGAGGCAGACAGGATTATGGCAGTCCATGCCCTCAATTCTGATCCATAGTGGAGGATGGTTACCTTTTTGAAGGCCTTCACCAGCTTCTTCTTGTCGTAATCATTTGCAATGCCCTGTACAGTGGTAAGCGTTTTTCGCCCGTTCCGCTGCTGAATCCTTATGTGGATTTTGTCTTCTGTCCCTGCCGGGAGTAAGTCGTCACCCTTAGTTGCATCAGCAAAGGGATCTAGAGTGGAGAGAGGGAGACACAGACACAGACATGTACCAGATTATGGAGATAAGCTTTGAGGTTAATTACAGGCTAAGTGAAAGTCGTAATAAAACTCTTTCAGAGATAAAATGTCACTGTAGATTAGGGGTGGCATCCCAGTTCAAAAGCCAGGATGGAACAAACCATTTACAGCACTGTCCCTGAATACTTAGGTATATGCATGCAGACTTAGCCTAAAGCACTGGTTGAACAAATCGCTCTAAACTTCTCTACCGGTCCAGGAAGCTATAACAAAGTCATGATCGTGTAACTACCATGAGAAAGTGACTTTTAGTCTAGCCTACTCTTTCATGCTATCGTTAAAGATGACATCTGCCGCCCACGACATCCAGAGCAATACAATTTAAGCTAGCAACAAATCTACCGAGTTTTTACCATTAGA
The DNA here is from genome assembly GCA_027497455.2 of Sardinella longiceps. Lineage (NCBI taxonomy): Eukaryota > Metazoa > Chordata > Actinopteri > Clupeiformes > Clupeidae > Sardinella > Sardinella longiceps. The sequence goes on from JAODXP020000027.1 coordinate 16,540,220, forward strand.
ACGCGATTGAGTGAGTCAAAACTACAGACTCGATTTGGGCGATTGAAAGTCGTTCATGAACACAAATCTAACGATTGCCAACTTAGCCATAGGCAAGCAGGGAACTCACTGGCAATAGTTCTAGCATAAGATACTTTACAAAGACATCAACATCAGCGAGACATTGGCCTACCATCACTGTTATTTTGCTAATGGATCATATCATGATAGCATTAGCTTGTTTATGTTACAAGGCAGAGTGTAAATGGTAACAATGTCATTTAATATTTCAAATAATAACGTCGTTTTACCACGATTGGCGCGACAAAGTAACGTTAGGCTACATTTGCCTGGTCCAGAGCGGTATAGAAACTGGTCAAGCCAATGACACAACACAATAACGTTATTCACGATTCCACTTCAACACAACCATATCCAGTCAAGTGCTAGCCTTTGTCTTACTGCTTCCATCATTTCAAGTGATGTAATTCTAGTTTTAAGTCAGCTTCAAGCTAACGTCACCAAGCAGAAATACACCTTCCTTTTCCTAGCTAACGTTATCGGAACCGTTCATCTGAGATAGCTGGACAACTTGCATACCACACGAAGACCACATGCTAGCTATCGATACCGAAGATTTCTAAACAAAACAATTCGCATAGCTAGCTATAACGGTACATGCCTTAGCTTACTATCGTTGAAATGATGAGTGACATTAGCAGGCCATTAAAAAGCCGAGCTTCGTCTCAATTTTCAAAAATCTACCTCTAAAATTTAGCTTACAATTAACATTTCCATGCTAACAAACGTTAGCTTCAATAGCATATGGATAGCCAGCCTGGCTGCTCGTTCTTTCCAAAACAAAACAGGGGTCTTTCTGATAGGCGCAATAATGTTAGCTTGGTGGCTAACAAGCTATGCATACTTACCGAAAGTTTGGAGGTTCTGAATAGAGGACATGCGATATTAGGACGATTACTTTGTGGAGATGAAAGTCTCGGCGATCTGTGCCGCTTTCTTCGAGTTTGCAGAAGCTCTTTGGCTTGGAAAAAAAATAACGAGAACAAACGGCAGGAAAAACTGCTGTTGCGTCCAACCAACCCGAAATCCTCGGATAGAATGTCTACAATAGATGTACTAAACTGTATGCACTACTGCCCTCTGCATCCACGGAGTGGAATTTGAAAGCAACCCAATTTAGACAAAATAATAGTAATAATTTATTAGATAATAGATAAATAATAGTAAATAATAGTCAGAACTCATTACTAAAATCATTACAGTTTATTGTAATTTTTGAAATGACCATTTCAACTGTAGCCCTTTAGCCTTTTGTAAAAAAAAAAGCTGCTACCTGAACAAATAAAACTAATTCCATAACTCTCCCACAACTTCTATGTGTTCATTATTAAGAGAGATTTATCAACAATGCTACGAATTGACACATGCTCAGACATGGCATAACAAAAGCATGGTTTATTGGGATAATCATCAGTTACAATAACATTTGGCATGAAGTTGGATGTGTTCAGGATAAACACAGCAGAAGCTTTGGCAATGACTAAGCCATTCCAATACCAACCAACAGGGCTACAAGAAAGGCCAGATTTCCCAGGAAAAACACTATCAGGAGAATCACCTCTGTGCTTACCTAGGAAGGAAAGAAATTACAGATAGCCAAGCTTATGACCTCGCAAAACACACAACATAAACAAGCAATTAATAAGAGATCTATAGCTCTCTCAAATGAGTAGGCCTACTTACAGATTCAAAGATATTTCGTTCTTCCTCTTCACCTGTAAGGATGCAAAAGCATTCATAAACTAACAGTAGAATAAATCTATCATTGACAAAACAGATTATGCAAATAACCCCTCTGAAGTTCACTATAAGCTTTCTCACCTTTTTGTTTCCACCTCAGGTTTAGATCTTGCAAAACAAACAGCAGCGCCTCCCAGGCCACAAATCCCCCCATCACCTTCTGCAACCACCCCAGGGAGCCATCAATCATCTGCAAGCCAGTAAATATGGCTGCCACTGGGACATGGAAGGAGGAGGAAGTGGAAAAAAAAACAAAGATCTTCATACCAGCATCATATTTCTATCACTTACCCATGACAACATTGCAATACTATAGCTGGATGACATAATGTTGTGAGTTAAAGGATAACTCCGGAGTGAATTGAAGCATAGCCCTGTTGAACGAGGCTGCTAAATGCAATAGTTAGCAAGTGGAAGAAAATAATTTGGAACAGCATAGACCGAACACAAAGCACTTTACATTGAGTCAAAGGTACCTCAGATATTACTTTCGGTTTTAAATAATCAGTTTCCATTGATTCAGTGTAAAGTGCTTGTTGGCTTCTGCGTTCAAGTTTGGTCTATGCTGTGACAAATTATTTTGTTCCACTCGCTAACTAATTCATTTATCTGGCACGTTCAACGGAGCTATGCTTGAATTCACTCCGGAGCTATCATTTAACAGTAGGCTGCAAAACTAAATCAAAACCTACCTGCCATGCCCTTGATTGCTAAAGCAGTCAGACTGTGCACCCAGTTGAAAACAAATCTCCTTAAAAAAAAAGAAAAAAAAATGTTTTAATTTTTGTAACAAATTACTTTACACGTCATGTTACATCTGTTTTGTTACAATGTCACACACATTGTTAAAAGTGACTTGAATGTATATTAAGCATTTCTACATTTGCTTACCACTGGTGTTGTGGTCCACAGCGGAAAGCAGCAATCAAAGGTTGAAAGAGGGACAGGATCATAACCAAGCAGCCAAGTACCGGGTGTGCCCCCTATAACACATACAAACCCAAGTGTCATGTCATCAAGGTCATCCCTCTTCGTCAAGCCCTAGGCTCAAATGCGTGAATTTGCAACTTTACTGGATTGTTGAGCACGCTATAGCCACTCGACTGAAAAACCCAAAATCTTAAGACATACTGGGAGGGAGGTTTACTCACATTCCACATGCACAAGCACAACTACTCTATGTGCGCATGCACACACACTCACACACACACACACACACACACATCATGATTGCAGGCTGAAAAATTAAGCATCTTATCAATTTTTGTTTGTTTGAATTTGGAAAAGCCTATGTGAGGTAGGCATACACCACAGAGGTCATACTCACCCCACTCCAAACTTTGACGTGAGAGAAAGCCAAAATGAAGGCAATGATGGTGGCAGCCACTGACAGGACCATTAGAGATATATGCGCCTGAGAAGAGAGAGTAATGAATGGTAGGTTACCAATCCACAACACATAAAACACCTCTAAGATTTGCAATATATGAATGCAATGACAGAGACAACAAGCATAACAATAAACCACAATCAATTACAGCATTTATAAGCTGTGATTAGATATTTGTTTCTGCATTGAAAGCACTTGTTTGAGAAACTCACCAGAAACCACAGGTCTTTACCAAAGTACCCCCTTCCCTTTGTGACTGCCTTCAGAAAGCGTGCAATGAGCATGCCAAGACTTCCTGTTGTCATCCAAGAGATCAACATCAAAGCACCTGAATGACAGGCAAACACGTCAACAGGGAAATCCTTCAAGGTTTAATTCAGGAGAATTTCATACTGGACTGTGCTCACCATGGGCCTTCATAATTTGGGGCATCTGTGCTTTTGGGACAACTTGAGGCCTGGTGATGTCAATTTTTTGATCACTGGCAAATCTAGAGTCTCTGTGATACTGAAGAACACCTGTTGATTTGAGTGTTGTAGAGAGTTTGCAGAAAAAGAATCAGTAAATGCGTTACATTTCCACCATATGTTACAAAACAATTACAAGGTCAGTTCGACTGTCCATGGAACTTGAACCTGCCACCCCATTACCTACAACACCCACAGCATGGAAAACAAACTCTATAACCACTGAGCCATAAGCCCAAGCTTCTAACTTAGCAGTATAAGCATTCTTGAGGATATGGCTTTGAGGATTCACCAACTAGCCCAGGCTAGTTGCCATCCGTTGCCCTTACTCTAAAACAAATTAGAAAAAGAGACATTGAGAATGGGCTAGGCGCAAAATATTTGTTTTCCAGCCCTGTCCAAAAACTGTCTCTCAAATTTTGTTTTCCTTTTTTTATATACAGTATAAATAAGGTCAATTCCGGAATTTTCTAAACCATCGTAAAACTTGGTCTATTCTAAAATTATTGATAACCCTAAAATTACCATCAGCTACAACAGTGTTAAGACAACATTGTTTAATATCTGATCTCACCATTATTTGTGCCGCCATAGGCAAACAAGATGTAATAGACAGATCCACCCACGCTCCTTTGGGTACTGATTGTATTATTGGATACGAAGGTACAGCTGATCACTCCATTCACAAATGATGTTTTAATATCAGATACATTTCCCTGTCAAGAGTTAAGAACACAAAGCTTCAGTTGAGATAGGCTATCTTTTCCGGTTTACCTTTTTTTTTAAGTTCTCAACATAATTACAGAAAAGTGGAAAAAATATTACCAGTGGCAGGATTTCTGGAATAGTTTTCCCTGTAGAATAGGCATGCTGCACTTGGATAATGCCATTTATATCCTTCCCACATATGTAAATGTCATCATTTCCCTAGCGGGGTGAAAAAAAAAAAGAAAAACACACACACAGAGTTAAAACAAAACATTTATTTCATCTTTATATTTCACAGAAAAATACGCAAGTTCCTTATAATCTTCACTCACATGCATTATAATGTAAATGCATAAATATACAGAGCAACTCTTCAAACGTGGTACTGTATCTTTTGTCATAAACATTTCTAAATTATATGGGAAGTTAGCATTTAATATGAATGAATAGAGTAGTTAAGTATCTAAATCAGGTACAATTCAAGATTGAAGTTATATGAAATATAAAATAAAAATAAACAAAACAAAGTACACCTTTGAACTATTAATTAAAATCTCACCCAATGAGGCAGTGAAATGTGTTTGAACTGAACTGCTCAGCAAACACTGGTTTGTACAGTACAACAAACATCTAGGCATCAGACATAATTATGCACACACACACATTATGGGTTATGACATACCATCTGTTGATCATCAGAGAATCCAAAAGAGATGTACCCTTGTGATGTTCCATATATCTCAAACTTGACAGAAGAGTCTGATGGCGTGGCTTGGGCAGACATGAAGTGACATTCAGAGCCACTGGCAGGGTCGCAGCCCGAGGGCCGGCTGAAACAGACCTTAGTTTCTCCACAGCCAACACTGGAGATGGGGGCCTATCAGGCAGAGTGACAAACATGCAGACTGAGCCCATTCATTTGACAAAACTTATGTTGAGCACAATTAATGTGTCCCCATTTTCAAAACAAATCCAATTACTGAAAGATTAAACATACAATCATTTATCTAAATTCTTTATTTATTTATTTTTGTTTGTGATCTAATATCATTTGAAAGGCTTTGAATTGATGTCTTCATCAATGCGATTTCACAGCTCATTAAGATTTACAGTATACTATAACATATCATGACATCATCCTACTGTATACTGTCTCAGCATTAGTATACTTACATTGACTGATGTTTCTGAGGGTCTGGTGGTGTTGTAGACAACCACTGGACTTTTGACCCCAACCCAGTAGTTAGGGTAGTTTTGCACAAATGTTACACTGGAAAATATGTGGAATTTCATCATTAATTATGGCCTAATTCCAGAGCTGACAAGACTCTCATCACATCACTGATACAACATGAGGCAGTAGTCACCTGAACTCTATGTCACTGAGCTGTCCTGTCTGAGGTGCTTTCCATTTGATCTGAACAGAGTCTTTATTCTCACCAGACGAATGAGACACAGAAGAATTCTGCAGGCAAAAAGGACCAAACATATGATGCTGGTTATGTAGTGTATGTTAGTTATTATTATTATGTAGTATATTAGAGTAGCTCTATTCCACACAATCTGTTTGTATGGCTTAAGAATTGATGAAAGAAGTTTAGAACATTGTTATAACCATTTGATATCATCTGTTATTATCATTATTTAATTTGGTCACATTCACATTCAATACAGTAGGCCTACGTGTATGAGGTTTGATTAAAGGCACATACCGACAGTCCATCACAATCCAGTAGTCTACTTCCATTTCCCACCAAAGAGAAAGACCCAATAGGACTTGTTCTTCCAACTTGTCTTGCTTGCAACAGGAAACCCTGGAATGGTATGGAGTCCGCCCTAAGAGACACTGGAAACACAAATACAGTGTGCAACCAATTATTCGATACCTCAGGTTATAAATGGGAGCTGACATACAACAGAAAAGGGAAAATTCAACTAACAAAATGATAATCATTTTTGTATAGGCCATTAGGCACAAAATTGAAATTTCAATAAAACCTGGTAGCCTGCAGTCAGGTCTCTTTCAGGTACAACTAATAGAATTTACGCACAACTTTTGAAACACAAACGCATACTCCATACTGTACTCCATATTACTGAGCTAAATATTTCATACTATTTGGTAGCCTACCTGTGATTTCATCTCCTTCTCTAAAATAGTATTGGTCGATCGTTACGTTGAACGGTGATGGACCCGATGATGGGCTTGCTCCTTGGTGGATTGGCGTCAAGTCGCCGCAACTGCGATTCACAATACCTGAGCTAAAGCCCTCGACACGCGCACTGGCAAGTAGGAGTAATAACGGAAAGACGTGCATCTGAAATATATGATAGGATGTGTTATCAAATACGCTTTACATATTAGAATGTATTATGTATATGTAGTAGTACTAAACCGAGAGATAGACTAATGCATGAATGTAGCAACCACAAATCAATCCCTAGCCTATCCATAGGGTAGCCTAATGGAGTTTCACATGGAAAAAGAAGTTAAAAATACATACCTTTCCAAAGTAGGATTACCTTCAAAGAAAACATGAAGCTTTCCAGGTGAATAGTCACTGGAGCTTGTTTTCTGCCTGTTTTGAGAGTGTTGTGGGCGGAGCAGACCAAATTCACATACCCACCTCCGCAGGTGACTCAGGGAATCTCATGGGGAGCTCATGACTTTTACAGGTGCAACATCCCGGCCAATTATGCATCATGCCCTCTATGAATGGAAAAGGCTTTAAAAACAAATGGCCCGAAGGAACATGTACGAAACAAAAAATATCTAACGCCCTTATCCAGAGAGAGGCTAGGCTACCATAAAGAGACTAGAGACAGAGCCTAAAATTTATTTAGCCTAGTATTTTTCATCAGTTAACGTACAACTTGCTCATTGTTCAATGTATGCTATGCCTTTTAATTCGTCCTGAATAATTCATATTGAAGGAATTGGAATCATAAAGTACATGTATTTCATAACCATGTGTAACGGAGGCCAGCTAGCGTGGCTAGCTCAGTGGTAGTGTGTAAATCCTCATCACCCAATTCCATGGGCGCTTCTAACACGCTGAGTAAGAAGCTCGGGCTTTTGGCTCAGTTGGTTAGAGCGTTCCACTCCCACGCCGGGAGTTTGTAGCTTGCGGGGTGGCGGGTTCGAGACCCGTGTGCGGTGCGGACCGCCACCGGCTACATTGGTGCCGTGACCCGGATGGGAGTGAGGATTTGGAGGGTGAGTGTAACGGAGGCCAGCTAGCATGGCTAGCTCAGTGGTAGTGTGTAAATCCTCATCACCCAATTCCATGGGCGCTTCTAACACGCTGAGTTAGAAGCTCGGGCTTTTGGCTCAGTTGGTTAGAGCGTTCCACTCCCACGCCGGGAGTTTGTAGCTTGCGGGGTGGCGGGTTCGAGACCCGTGTGCGGTGCGGACCGCCACCGGCTACACATGCAGGTTTTTCTTTCAGTTTTAGATAGGCCTGTCTGATCTTTCTTTTCATGACTGTCATATGAGGTGAGAGATCAGGGGCGGTTTCTGATAAGAGCGAGGAGGGCAATTGCCCTGGGCATGTAAGGGGGTGGGTTTAATTTTTTTATTATTATTTTTATTATGTTTCCGTCATTAGAGATAAGGTTGAATGTTATGGTCTCTCAGATTGTTTTGGCGTTTGTGTTGGTTGTCCTGCATCATTGGCTCTCTACTCTCGCGTAATCATCAGTCCACGACAACTGGGATGACAACCGCCATATTCCATCATACCTGGACAGGCTTCCTTGTCTAGTTATACAGCTGGTGGATCTTTGTGTGAAGCACACTGTCTCTCTGATGTGATGCATTACTGTAATAAACTATGTTCTGATTTTTCTAACCTTTGTCTGAATTGGTGTTCTATTCTTACCTCACTCACGTGAGTGAGGTAAGTTCTATTCAGATGTGTATGCCTAACCTAACAACAACAACAAAAAAACGTCAATATAAAATATATAGTGCCTAAAATCTCGTTGTCTCCAGAGATTATTGACTTCACTGTTTGATTAAAGAAAATGAATGATGATAAACAATAAAAATACAAGACAACAAAATAGACAACTGTCAGTCTGGATACATTAATCATGCAGTTTTCATGTTACCTCACTGACTAATGTTGCCCTTAAGCTAGCAGATATGGGGGACATTGGAATTCAGAATTATCGTGATGAAGTAGGTTGAACAAACCAAAGGTTTCACACTCTCACTCTCCTTGTCTGCTTTACTTGAAAATAGCTTGTTGCCTTGCACCTGTCTTTTAGATACCATACCATAAAGGTTGACTGCTAATTCATATAGGCTACCAGATTATTTTGAATTCATTGAATCAAACTTTGTCATGAATGCATAATTTAATTCTGAAAATGGATTAGATTTATTGCTTTACTTCTCTGAATTTGTGCCTCTACCTGGCCAACCTATTTAAGTTTTTCAAAAGACCAAAACAACTCAAACTGAATACAAACTATATACAAACTGAAAATGAATAGCTTGAAAGAGTAACGATCAAACAGTTATCCTTACTGTCCCTAACCTGCAGTAACCTCTATGGCAGCATTATTCAGCATGACACAGCAGCTCTTCTGTTCCTTCCATTGGGGTGTGTGTTCAACTACTTCATTGTGGTGCTGATATCATTGTCTGATTTTTGGCCCAGTATTTACTTACCCATCTGCTCATTGAGATAAGAAATGTGAAATGACAACACAGATATTCGTATGCCTATGTTTTATATTTATGTATGTTTTTAATATCATTATTATTGATCTGTTGATGATGCTGTCCTGTCCTGTTCAATGTGTGTATGTGGGGGGTATATGCTATGCTTTAATGTGTTAGTGTAGGCTATGTGAGTGTCTGTTGTTATCTGTAACATGTCAAGGACACAGATAACAACTTGCGCTCCCATGTCCCATTCACTGACAAAAAAAATTCCCCAAGGGAACAATAAAGGACTCTACTATCTTTCTTCCTATCTATCTATCTATGTATCTATCTATCTATCTACAATGTGTGTGTGTGTGTGTGTGTGTGTGTGTGTGTGTGTGTGTGTGTGTGTGTGTGTGTGTGTTTTCAGACAACCTTTTGTATACACTGCTGCATATTTCAACATCATATGGGAATGCTGACATCAGATCAGGCCTATACTGTACATTGTCATATCCGCTTGAGGAGTTTTAAGCAGAGACTTTTGGCCTGAGTCCAAGACCAGGCTCTATTCCACTCATCATCAGATAACTGCGTCCTAAATAACCCTTCAAGGTATTTTATTATTCTTTCAGAAGTGTGCCCAAAGGAACCATTTGCCTTACTGTTATGATGCAGATTAAATTATATGTCAAAGTAAAAGGTCAGATTCAAAAGCCTCTAAATCTGATTTTAAAAAAAAACTTAAGTTGTTTAAATAATAATTTCTGGGAAATCTATCATACTGCAATTAAAGATTTTTAAATTTAAAAAAGTACAGACAATCAGGGCAAATCAATAAAAGTTGAGTTGATCAAATTTCTATTCAATTAATTGCAATGACAGTTACAGTAGCCTAGAGGTTTTTGCATCTGCACTCGTATGTTAATGTTTTCTGTTGAATCTGTGTAGCCTACAAAGAAAAAAACATTATTCTGTATGTCTGCAAGTCATAGTTCACTTTTTGTTATTTATATTGATTCATTATTTAAAATGATGACATGATTGGATATTATGCAGCACTTCGCCTATCTCCTATTTTGCAGTTTAGAGTTATTTTTCCTTTAGGAGACAATGTTTAACTCTAATAACTTAGGCCTACAGGTTTTAAAATAACATGATGATGCATGAGTTTACTTAAAATTGCAAAGGCCTATCCTTGTCGATTCATTCTTCAAATGCTTAATGTCAAGATGTTGTATTGCAAATGTTAGGCATACAGTATGACTCAATGAATTTAAGTTGAAATAGGGTGCAGCAAAATCAATATATCCTGTTGGCCCATGATTCAAACTGCCAAATTGCCAGCATGCTCAGCATGATTCTGCAAGTTGGGGTATGAGATCTACAATAACATGCACGTGAAACATGATAGCATGTGCTACCTTTGTCTGACAAATCTTGACCAACAGGCCACTCCAGGTTACCAGTGCTCCTAGGCCTATACAAAGGCAGATTTACAATGGCTACTTGGGAATTTGTCAGCCATCTTGCCCGAGACCACTGTTACCATAGAGATTTAGCATATTGTGACCACCAAGCTTATGTTACCTGCTTCTTTGTGTCTTATGGTCTGCAACTCTACTCCCATCTGGCACGCCTCTCACAAGTGAGATTTAGTGAGAGGCCACGGTGACATAGCATTTTTTCAATTTTACAGCCCTTTAACTTTACAGCCTTGCATAGATGAGAAATGGGCCTAGCTTAATCATTCTAAGAAACGACTGTTCATTCCCATCTCTAGGAAAACACTGTTCAATTCAAATCGTCATTAAAAACTATTTTACATCAGCTTGGCATGCCAACAAAGAGGGGGGAAAATATCAGATTACTCCGATAGGTACCAGTCTCAGCTTAGGGGATGGGGGGCTGATGGTGCCTGATGGTGAAGTTTGAGCTTCAGGCTTCAGCTCAGCTGTCCTTCCCTTTCGTGGGTGGATAGTAACCTCACTCACGTCAGATGATTCGTAGGGGGGCGCTGCATCTGACTTGAGTGAGGTTAGGTAGATAGAGGATTCTGTTAGAAGAGCCAACTTCATATCTCTCGCTACAGTTACCTAAATTATATATTCCATGTCTTAGCACAGATTTGCCTTCCCAAATGGCTTATTCTAAGTTCATTGACAACATGCTTTGCATTCACACCACAAGACTGGACTTTCCCTATCACCTATAAAACTAAAGGTAGTTGAAAGCTTTACAGCATGCTCACTACAAAAGACTCAAAGAAAGAGCTTGGCATACAAACAAGGATAAAGTTAACCATGCACGCGCGTGCGTGTGCGCACACACACACACACAGTAAAAGGCATACATGTACTTTTCAAGAGATCTTTAAAGAATGAAATATGCAGCTATGTGAAATTGAGATATTTATTTTCGTCACACATTTGATAGATTAACAGAGAGCACACATGCAAAGCAAGGTCTCAGCTCTCCAGACATGTTAATTAGTTATTCCCACACACCACTGAGACAGGAAAAGAATCCATATTTGGATGAGTACAGCGTTTAGTTTCCATTCAGGAACGTATATTTCAGCTATGCTATACTCAAAAGGAAATTGCATATTAAATGCTTACAGGCAAAACTGTATTCAACAGTAGCCAGACCACTTGATAAAACTCTTCATTCACGAGGACAACACTCTATGATGACTAACAATTACATATTTGGTACTTTTTTTTTTTTTTTTTTCCTAAAGTTCACACCAAAAGCAGTCATATTGACTTCACCCAACCAGAGTTACAGTATGCAGGAACTCTGGCCCGTTACAAACAAGTGCGGAATTATAACATAAATCATGTGCTAGAGTGATGTGTGTTTTTGCGTTTGCCATTTCGCTGACTTCACCATGTCACTTCACAAACACAACAGCAACAACAGAAGCAACAGCAGCGGAGAGTGACAGGGATGAGTGATATGTGGACCCTCACATGGTCTGCTTACTGCCTTATCTAGCACCTCAACATAAGTGATAACAGCACATCATTGCTGCTCCATTCAGCACCAAGGTTGCGTTGTTGCTAGATATCCTCACTATTCTTCTTTAACAGTGGAGGTCCATCATCACTGTTAGGGAAGGTTTTCTTGCTGCGCTTTTGCACATGGTCCTCATTCATCTTCTCCAGGGCTTCAATCTATCAGCCAGAATACAGAACAAGTTCAGTAGATCATTCAATCAGCCAATCATTCATTAGAGAATTGACCATAATTTTAAATCAGGGAAATGTTCCAAGTGTTGCACTGCAAATGCTGTCTAAACGTAAGACACATTAACATGTTCAGAAATATTTGGATATGTCCATTGTGACTGTTAATAGTTTGAATTTTAATTACAGAGTTGGAATAATCACATCAACAGTTAACAATAAAAAAAAGATGAATTCTAACCTGAGCCAAGAAGTCTGCCTCATTGTCGCCATTAATTTCTAAGCCAGACACAGCGTTGAAGAGCTCATACACATTCATGACATCAGCCACACCTGCCTTATCAAAGAACTGCAGAATGAAACAGAAGAGGCCGTGAGGAAACGTTGATTTCACACTGTTACAACCCATCACTGTTGGATAATTTTGGACAAAATGGACAAACTTTGATTCCATCACTTACAGTGGAAACATTCCTACAATCACGGAACAGAAACTCAAGTCCATGAGGATGTGTGGGTTCCACAGACTGGCTCACGTCAATCAACCACACCTACAAAACAAAATGCAGTCAGGTACAGTAAGTCATTTAAAACAAGCTGAGAATATATATCCATGTTTTCATTAGACGCTTTCTTAAAATATGGCGTTGTGTACAGCTGTAGGGATAACACTTTAGATAAATGAATCTGAACAAATACAAAAGGACAAACAGTAAGGAAACAGTAAAGACGACTCACTTTCCTATCATGCCACAGCATGTTATATTCACTCAGATCAGCGTGGACAAGGTTGCACTCACGATACAGCTGCTGCATCATCTGGGATAGCAGGGAGAAAAACACAGAAACATGTAGATGTTTTAAAATACTAAGGGTAAGGGTAGTGTTTCTCAGCCTATTCGACCCCATCAATACATTTTGATAGCGGCTCCCTCGACTATACAATTCCACATGAAGGATTATCAGCAGGAACATTTTGCTAACAGCTTTGCGTTGATGCTTAGCCCTGTAGAAGGTGCAACCGGCACTTAACACTGCTTTAAATAGGTTTTCTTTTTTCTAACATTAATATGGTCTCCAACAGGTGTGTAGAGTAGTTCCAACGTCACTTCAGCACAGAAGTTAAATCACTGTATTTACTTTTGCAATAGATCATTAAGGTCTATACCATACCACAGGCACTGCATGTTAATGTCTCAGGTAGAACTAAAACAGCTTTTCACTTCTAGCTACTCACATCGAGGACTTGGTAATAGGCCAGCTTAATGTCTTCAGAGCTCAGCAAAGCATCCTTGAGCTTGGGAGCAGGCACATGGTCCTGGCCAATGAAAGACATTACCAGGATGTGCTTCTTCAGGATCACCACCTCTGGACACAGGATGCCTGCCTTCTTCATTCTAAACAAGCAAGCAAGGTTAGCACTGTTATTCCCAACACTGCAAGTAAATTACAACTGACCATTCACCTTCTATTGTATGCAACCGTTTTTATATGCAAGTCAGATGTAACAGGTGTTAAAGGGCAACTTCAATCAATTTCAACAAGAGTTCTATTGCTCAAGCTACTCAAGACTAGCCAATACTGAGGATGCAAGACATTTTGGTCCAACCATATAGACAAATCTGAGCGTTTTGTGTAGGCTGCCATCTTGTGGCGAAGCCATTGTTGGACTGTAAACAAAACATTTTGACAATGCACAGTCAATGACAACGATTTTGTGAACACTGCATTAAAAAAATGTTTAACCACTTTGTTATTCATTTGTAGTCATACACACTACAGTGCTGTGTTGTAATATCTGATGATGGTATATAGCTTTTGGAATGAGATTTGGAGTATATGAAAATGTTGAAAACACAGTTTAAAATTCTGCCCCCATGGGTTAAAACCGTAATTAATGCATGCGTAAAACAAACCAGTTTGACCAAAGTTTCACTGTAGTTTGCTGGGAAGAGCAAATGATTCTAAACCATACACACGGAAACACATAAGACAAAACATTAGCTCCATAATGAATCATGCGTAAAACAAAACAGACATACAGGTATAGGCTAAATTTGACTGAATTGAAATTTGACTGAAGTTGCCCTTTAATGTTTTTGAGATTTTCTGCTGAACAAAGACTGGAGAAGAGAAATTTTATAAGGCTTACAGATATGACCAAACATGTACAGTGAAGTTAGCATCCAAAAAAGAAATCCAATTTCTCATACACACCTGGCTAAATTATGCATTTCCTTCTCTGCCCACAGACGAATGACCTTGCGGGGGTTCAGCTTGCTGAAACGGTCCTTGAAGCGGTAGTCATCCTTGATGTACTTGTCCCGGTTCTTAAACTCATTGAGTGTGGTCTTGAAGACCTTCAGTACAACCTCCTGTGGAACTGCTTGCTCTTCCATGCTGCCATTAACAACAAAGTAATACATATATATTATATATATAAAAAACATATTTCTGCAACATGAAATATATTGATTTATTTTTCAGTTTTGAGAAAGCCTGAATAAAAACAAATACAGTATATAAACTAGAGTAGAGTATAGTAGAGTAGAGTGGTTCTACAGGGGGAAATCATATATTCTCATTCTCACCTGCCACCATCAGCATGGAACACCACTGACTCCTTCCCAGTACTAATGCAGCCATTAATATTCTCCAGAATTCCAGCATTGACCATCTTGTACATCAACAGCCTGGTCTTTGGGTCCACTGCTTGCTCCTAAAAAACAAGAGCATTACTAAAGGATTATAGGTGGAATATCATAACCTTTCGCATACTATAGACTGCTGTGTTACTTGTATTACTATGAGATGCTTTTTAGATTGTACAGTGACAATTTCTCACTAACTTCACTTGGGGTGCAACAAATTATATTTATGCCATCTTAGTCAGCCTTTTTTTTCAGCAGAACAGAAGTGTTCCATCGTCAGCTTGCAGCTCAGATATTTGAAATCAGAACAGCCACACAAAAGCGGTGTAATAAAATAAAAACAGGCTATATGGACATGTGCCTAAGTCCCTGTGTTTGTGCTTCAAAGAGAAGAAGAACTACCACTGGTACTCACAGCAGTTGAGTGCTCCTTCTTCTCATGAAGGCGGGCACTGCGGCGCTGCTCACTGTAGCAGTGGCGCTTCAGGGCGTTGTACACCTGGTTAGAGAGCTTCAGGTCCATACCGAGCCCATCACCAACCTGTACCTCTGGGGCAAACTGACAGAAGAACACAAATGTTTACAGGCGCATGTCCACACACATACACTCAGTTAGTTTAACCTAGTTAGATTCATCTAATACATGAATATCTGGAGCACGAAAGAGAATTCAATATACAAAGCTATTAGATTCAGAGATTAGAATAGAGGAGAAATTAATCTCACATGTTCCATGCGTGCAGTGTTCTTTCTTCCACAAATCACTTCATCATGTTTAGTGGTGATGTTCTTGCCCTTCCCAGTGAAGCCCTTTTTAGGGGTGGTGGTTGGTTTATCTAAAGGGAATCCACAGATAGCACAAAGAATTTAACAAGGGCTGTTGACGTTAACGTTTTAATAGTGCATTAACACAATCATATTGCAATTAAACAAAATGATAATATCAACAAAAGGTAACAGGACTCATCTTGGTAATAGCAATGACTCAATTAGCTACATTATTTTATGAAATTAACTGCAATTCAATGTTTTAATTGTTGGACAGCCCTAAACCTAACCAAGAAAGCAGAGTACTGTTAATATTCAATATTTAGGAGTTTATACCAGCTCGGTAAGGGTCGTTACGAGTGTCCTGCCAATCAACTTCATCCTCAGAGCTGTCACTATCCTCATATGGATGAACCATGCGGTAGTTCTCAAAGGATATGGAAACTGTAGACAAAAGAGAAAAAGAAAATATTACATTTGTTTTTTCTTTCAAAAACACTATATGGTGATACTGTGAGGACATCTTGTTGTGTGACTACAAACCATTCGAGAAAGCATTTACCAGTACCATACTGTAAGAACTGTGTCTGAACAGTCTTTGAACACAACAGCCATTCCAGGTGCTCCAACAGACATAAAGGAATCTAGGTTCCTGCACTCACCTTTGCTGTCCCCATTGAATTTCTTCTCCTCTCTGCGCAGCTGTGAGTCAAATTCCCTGTCAAACTGCATCTGTAGCATCTGAGCCAGCATCAGATCACTGTCTGTTTCCGCCTCTGGTGAGGTCACAAGTTCCGCATCCGCCCTGATGAAATGACATACACTGATTAAGCCATCTTCAGAATACAATACAGAAGTCCTCTGACCTTTGATACTAAGAAACATTTTATCACATTACACCCCTGTCATAACTGCCGACTGTTACCTGTTTAACATCCATGATGTAACAGTCATAGAGTATTTGTTTGTGTGTTTGTTAGAGTGGGTGTGTGTCAGCCTACTATTCTCTCTGCCCTATATTTAAATATAGAGTTATAACTTTGAATGGAGGCACAGTCACTTCTAGCTATATGGTAAAATATAGTGTTTAAGCACAATGTTGTTTCTGGGTTGAATTCCGCTTTCATAAATGTACTGTACTTCCCCCCACTTTCCTTCTCTCATACATGTCCTGCATAACTTCCCTTGGATTGACAAATCTCATTGGTTGCCTTGTGATGACTAAAATTGGAAAAACTTGACATTTGACCCCCTGTGACTCACTCTGGACAAGTTTGGAAGGCGTTGATTTCCTCGTCCAGTTGCTTGGCGAGTTGTTCACTCATCACGTCAGCCAGGGAGCAGGGAGTCTGAATGGGTCTCGCAGCCCCCCATGGACTCTAAATTAGAAAAACGTGTCAGCACAACAGTAGCCTGCCTACCAAGAATATTTGATAGAGTTCAATAATCTGTCGAACAAGAATTGACGCCACTAACACAAGCAGCTAATGTTTCAACACAACTAACGTTATCAGTTAGTCACGCGTTAAAACAAGCTGAGCAGTTGAAGCTCACAACGAGCGAGCTAGCAAGCAAGCAAGCTAATAGGTTAGCTTGGAAACTGACAAGACAGACGGTCGGAGCCAAACAACTGCAGTATCGATTACAACCAATTTAGCTTTACGTGGCGTACAAAAGAATTAGAGGTCTCCCTAAACTTCCGATTACTTTTGAGCGCAGGAATAATAACTAGTATGACAATTGCCAAATAACGTTAGCTTGACGAAAGCCAACGCTCAACCTTATCGGAATGTCATCTTGTTAGCTTGCTAATAACCATATATCTTACCTTTACTTCTTTGGAGACTTCAACTTGATCCATATTTGCAGTCAGTAAACAGGTTGTTTTTAAGAGGTAATTTCAGTTTATCAAGTTTCAAAAAATAAGTTCTGTCTAACTTGGCACGTTCTTGGAAGCGTCAAGTTTTATTAAATGTAATAGCAAAACAAGTGCTACGACTATCGTTAGCTGAAAATAGGTAACGTTAGCGATAATAAAAAGCAGAATAGGTCCCTTAATAAGGTAAATATGACAAAACAATCACGACACGTGATATAATATGAATAGATATCAATGTCACTGTTAAAAACAGTATAAATGATATTAAAATACCACCGATACGGTCGAGCGAGTAGCTATCTTCAGTGGCTGAAGTAGAAATAAAATGGGGAAAGGAAGAGCGAGGACCAAAGGTGGTTATCATTTATTTTGAAACATTCCATGTCTGTACCGCCACCTGCTGGAACGGAGTACTAAAGGTTGTGCCACATTTTCATGAGTCATCTGGGAAGGATGAAACTGACTTTCCCTTTATTTGGCCCTCTGCAAAAACATCACAACTGATGTTGACCTCTATCACATGGAGAAATCACACCAGAGGAAGTCAGATAGTAGAAAAGTTATGAAGTCACAAGGATAAGAACTCGACCTAAGAGTTTGAGGCGGACAAAGTAGGCCTACTCAATTTCTGTACTCAACTGAAAGTATAGATACACCAGGTCAAAAATTACTCCACTGCATGTGAAAGCTGGCAATTAAAATTTTTATTTAAGTGAAAGTACGGAAGTACTCGCTTTTAATAAAACTTGAATACAAAGTATTTCTATATTAATGTGTTAATACCTTTTTGTCAATGGTCGGGTCCACAGACTTAAGATTAAATTAAATGCAAGGCCATGTTGGTGCTGGAAGGAAAAAGAGCAATAAGTTGGTTTAATATTGACCGTTGTTTTACCAACTTTTCTTGCACTTTTTCCATTGATGGTCTTAATGAAGTGAGATGACCGTTTTTTTTAAAGAATATTATGCAATCAAAAAATGGCTCTGACCATTTGCAAGTTTATTGCCTTGTCAATTGCCATGTTAATCAACACTTTTACAAAAAATATTATTTCTGGGTCCTATCCTTTAGGCTTGTAAACACTTTTGGTTTTGGAACTCGGAATAATTCTCTTTTGTGTATTTATTCCACTATACACTACAGTGATTTAGTGACTTATTTAACATGTAGGCCTAGAAAGAGATGTAAGGTGAAGAATTGTCAGCATTCTACCACTGTTTGAATTCATTGGTTGACAAAGTTAAGACAACATAACAGTATGATCTTTACATTAATGGTAAAATGTCTCAATGTAACTAGTACTGTACTTCAGGCCCTCTAAATGTGGAGTCAAAAGTACAATATTTGTCTGTAGAATGAAGGGAAGTGAAAGTCACAAGTTTCCTAGAAAAAATATACTTAAGTGAAGTACAGATATTTGAAAAGCATACTTAAGTATAGTAATTGAGTACATTTACTTATAATTATTGTCTGCCTTTGAGCTATACAGAATACAGTGTTTGTAATTACGTTAGACATAGGCTAATCAAATGTCTAGTGAGTAATGCCAGCCTGTTTACATTAAACCTTCTCTGGTATAGTCTGCTGGCTGTATTTAGTTAAGAGAATGAGGACTCGGGTTTACTAATTGTTAGCCTGGCGAATGCCAAACTAAAATCACAAGTGATATTTAGTCTGGGGACCTACCTATTGCATTTCTCGTAGCGGAAGCATCGTTTACAATTGTCCATAGCCGTTTATTGGGCGCTACGAATGTCTATCATAGCGTCTGTACATACCTCGGAGCCAATACCAGAGCCACCACGTGACGTAAAATGCAATTGAGGGCCGTACAAATCCCTTTTTGTTCTGCGATTGGATACCGAAAGCAGGCGAGAAAAACGGCCATGGTCACCATGCTGCTCTGCAGAGTGAAATGAAATAAGCGGGCAAAGGAGCATGGGAACTCCCAGGCTAACTAATCGTCCTAATTGTCACTTGATTAGGCTACTGAATACCCTGGACTCACAGCATGCCTGTACACCATGTAGTTCTGTTCAGCCCTATCCACCCAGACTCAAACCAACAAATCACACCTTCTGAGACTGAACTGAGCTTACTAACACTGAGCCTAAATACATTTTCAGATGTTCAGATGTTTTTGTAGGCCTAATAATTTCCAAGTAGGCCTAATTCCAACCTGCATTTTAAATGTTGGCATCAAGTATATCAACAATATTGGAGTTACTGATATAAAGGTTTTTAAAACGATATGCTTTTACTTGTGTAAATTCATCACAAATGGACAATTTTCTCTCATGATGAAACAACAGGAAATGTCTACTTCCTCAAGTGATGAAAAAAAGCTTGCAGGGAACTGCTGCCTATTTTCTGCCTGATGTAATTAATTGTTTTCCTCATAAC
This sequence comes from Sardinella longiceps, assembly GCA_027497455.2. Lineage (NCBI taxonomy): Eukaryota > Metazoa > Chordata > Actinopteri > Clupeiformes > Clupeidae > Sardinella > Sardinella longiceps. Next base: position 16,560,135 of record JAODXP020000027.1, read on the forward strand.
ACTTCACCAAATATATTTGGGGGCACAAGAGTGATAAACCCTAACCCCCTGTAAAAAGAGGGGATAACAGCCTACCTATGTTAATTTTGTCCTACACCTTTAAGAAAGCACCGTTTCCTAGCACTGGATGTCGCCCATTGGCTGTAAAAGCTGGCAACGTGTCATGCCCGTCATAGCAGACAGAGGTTTTCTTATTCAAATGCGTTATATGTGGTCTCAATGAGATTTGCATGGATGACAGACTCTGTCATGATTTTTTTTTTTTCAATTAAAATGAATGTTTCAGGAAGGGATGCAAACAGATGAATCTGTCGAAAATTGTCCTTGGCTCTGCATTCTGCTCGTTTTTCGTGGTGTCATATTTCGTTAATAAGGTAACGTTTTACGTTTATTAACATTAATTAGCCTACCCATATCATGTTAGAAGCATTATGCAGTTACACTTTCCATCGTGTTGTAACGTTACGTGAGTGTCTTATTAACTGCGACTAACGTGTGGTAACGCTATGTCTACGAGTACGACAACAACATCAGGATGTCCCGTTTTCTTGTGCAGTCTACAGATCCTGCGACTCAGGACTTCCGTGTTTCTTTAGTGCTCCTTAGCTGGACAGTTAGATTAGCTTGATTAAATTCATGTATGAACTGTCTTTGAGGCATCCAAATAAGTCTTTGAATGTTTCAAACTGTTAGTGTTTTGTCTTACAGTATGTCCTGTCGGTCTTGAAATTCACATATCCAACCTTATTTCAGGGGTGAGTATGACAAAGTTATCGATGAGTTTCTGTATGACGCCAGCCACATTCTGCAAACTGTTAAAGCCAGAGACACTGTCTTCTGTGGGGGCTGTAGGTGGCAGACCTTCATCGGAGCTCTTTTGCTATTGGTGTCTGGAAAACTAGGATGGGTAGAAATCAGCAGCTTCCCCAGGTGAACATCTGTACATAAACACCACTGTTAGAGGGGCCATTTGCACGAGTGATGATAATCCATCTATTATATGGAGATTTCTTGTCAGAAATAGTAGGCTATAGTAGCCTATTAAACATATTCTCCATGTCAACAGGGCAGCAGCTTTGTCCTGGCTCCCAGGTTCTGTGTTGTTTGTGGGCAACATCTATGCTGGCTCCAGAGCCCTTTCTCGTCTGGTAATAAAAAAAAAAGTCTTTGCATTCACAACAACACACCCAATGGACTGAATTGAACATGAAGAATGTGAATATGATCACTTTACTCTGTTTTTATCTTTGCAGCCCATACCTTTCTTCTTCACACTCCACAATGCCTCTGAGGTTATCTCATTGTTGATTTTGAAAGCGACTCAGAGGGAGGTACGTATAGCTGTTCAGAGTAAATCTATAGGCTAAACATGCTCATTTATGCCATGTCTTTTTGTTGATGACTAGGGGCATACTTTCAGAAAATACCTAAATGAATTTACTTGTCGGCTTTTGAAGCAAAAAGTAGTTTGAGCTGCCAATACTGGTTTGTAAAAATGTATTGTGAAAGACTTGCCACACCTTTTTTTTTTTTTTTTTGCAGTATGTCCTTTTATTGTAGAAATCATGATTTGGCTTTATAAAGCCAACTCTCAAAGAGCTGCTCGAAGATCCTTGCAAATATCTAGTATGGAGTGGCTTTAATCTTATCTTAATGCCAACAAGGCAGGCATGCATTGATAAGACACTGTGTCACAAGTAAAGTACTCCCTAGCTGCCAGGATTTCTTCCTGTCACTCATCACTGATTATGTCACTCATCACAGATTATGTTATCTTATGAGCTGTTGCAAGTGTGAATTTCAGGACTTTTTGTGACCTTGTTGTTCCATTCTTTTCTCTTTTTGTTTTATAGCGAGTTTCTTGGATGAAAATTGTCAGGTATGGTAACTTGGTTAAGTGAAAAAGTTGATTTTACTGATCTGACTACTGAGTCTTTAACTATGTTTAACTATGATTAACTTAATCGCCAATTCATCATTATCTCTGTTTGGTGGGACTATGACAAAACCTGTTAATAAGTTTAACTGTTTCCTTTTTATCAGTGTCAATTTGTTGCTTGTATCTGCAATCAACCTCCCCATCCATGACCCACAGGTAAGTGCAAACACACACACACACACACACACACACACACACACACACACACTTGGACAGCGTTGTGGCAGTAACCTGTATATCCACAAGGTGGGGATGACTGCCTATCCATAGTCAACGTGTATCCAGAGTTAATACCATACACCATGTAAAGGGTATGTTGGTGAAGGAAGGTGACCATGTATTGTCTTGGTGAATGTTTTCTTCCCTTCTCAGTTTGATCCTGGTGGATATGTTTGGGCATTAGTTCACATTTTCTGTGTTGGTAAGCCTTCTGCCATTCAGATCTACGTACATTTACAAATGATTTATGACTTTTTTGTAAATTGTGCTACTGTATGAAATCAATACAAGCTTGCCTGCCCAATTTTGCTTGTGTTTGAATCAGAAAACACTTCAGAACTCTTGCTTGTTGTCTTGTCTCGTCTCAGGGGCCTACCGGGTGTTTCAGAAGAAGACCAGCCACCTAAGGTGATTATTTAGCCTGCTGTGAACTAACAGAATTTTTACTGTACTTTTATTTATTTATTTATTTATTTTTTACTTTAGCTCTCCACTAAAGTTTGAAAATTCTTGCTTCTAAGTCTCAGACAACTTTTATGTTTTATGAATTTGTATTTAATGAAAATTATTTTTCTGAATGTATATTTCCATGTTAGTGATCTGGAGCAACAGTATATCAATTATGTATTTAGGTAAGTCATAGTTTTCTTATTATCTTGATAACTGTAGGCTAATCAATCCTCCACTGTTGATGACACTACTCTGATACTTATTTTTAAATATGCTACATTCTTAATAATGATTTATACTGATTTAATGTACCCTTGCCCACCAGTGTTCTGCTGTTAGCTTTTGCTGCCCACCCAACAGGTAATTCATTCATAAAGTGCTGAACATGTTCTTGTATAATGTGCTACCGGTAATTTGTATTAACAGTATAAAACTGAATTAGCAGACTTGATGTTTGACATAATGATGAAAAGTGTATTGTGATTTATAACACTGACCATTGTATTTTCATGGACTTACAGGCGACCTTTTTGGCGCTATGGACTTCCCTTTTCTTATGTCCTATCAGTTCCACAGTGGATGTTGTGCCAGGTGAGTTAGTATTACAAGTAAGCAATAAACCACAAAAGGCCAGTGGCTATGCTGCTTTTACCACAGTTGTTGTTAGGTACTGTATGACGCATAGCAGGGCTGGCCAAACGTCTGTGGGACGTATACAGCGTCAAAATCAAGAGCATTACTCAACTATTTTTGAGTAAGAGCCACTGTGTTTTAAATCAGAAAACCTGCAAGGCGTCTAATGCTACACTGTGTAATAATACTATTGACAAACATGTCTGAAATTATGTTTGATGGATAGTGTATATTATATCAGATTAATGAACAATGGGCCACAGTAATTTTTAGTTTTTGACTGCATGATGGGCCACCTGACGGAGAGTGGAAAGCAGCAATTGGCCCCTGGGCCATAGTTTGCCACCCCTGCATCAAGATGTTTTTATCATTACAGTTTCCTACATGACACAAAAGAAAACAGATAGTGATGGCAAAGTATAATCTGTTTTTTTAAAAATCTTCTGCCTAGTGCCTTGCTTGGCTTCTTCCTTCTGCTGGCTACAGTTAAACTGAGGAGTGCCTTACCTCTGGAGCACTGTGGAGCCTGGGTCGTCTTGGCAAAGGTAAGGGTTATACAATATTACAATTGTATTGGGGTGCCTTAATAGTTGCTATGAAATGTGTAAAATATAATGGAAGGGGGTAAGGAAAGCAGAAAATTATATGAAAAGAAACAAATGAGTGTTTAGGACACACACGTTTTTCCTGAGATGCTCTTTGATTTAGATAGTGTTGTGATTTAGATAGTGTTGTCTTATATAGAAGAATATGAAAAATGCAATTCTGACCAGAGACAGATACCGTTAAGGATGTCTCATACTATTTTTAAATCTCTCATACTGTAACTCTCAATGTTGTAACATTTTTCTTTTTACTGCAATGACCTTTCAAATGTAGGTGATGACAACTGGACTGTCTCCCCTTGTGTTTCACATTGAGGTTAACCCTAAAACCCTCTGTTGGTAAGCTCACAAGTCCCTTTTCAAAGCTAAAATCTACTTTTGGAAATATTATTTTGTCAGGCAGTTGCTCTATCGCTGTGTAGGATGTAGATGGAAGCTAGACTGGTAGCTAGTGGCAAAATAAATTAGAATTAAAAGATGGAGATGTCTGAGTTATGATTGAAAATACATAAAAAGTGCCTGTGTGATTCCAATATGCCAATGACTTTTCCTCAGCATCATCTGCAGCCTTGGTGGAGAGGCCTTGTCAGTGTACTCCGAAAAACCCTGACTTTCCTCAAAACATTTCTGGAGTGGATCTACAGTTGACTGAAAATTCACCTGCATACTTGCTGCTGAAACTCAGCGGGGACTCAAAGACTGTCTTGGGCATTTTTCTTATTTTTACCTAGGGTTCAAACCATTTTACATACTTCATCCATTCTATGTGCCACTGAGATTCAGTACTTTTCCAAAATTATCTAGTTAGGCTAAAGATAATCCTGGGCACTTAAGTACCGGTAACCAACTGCTGGTTGTTCATTTCAATAACTGTTTACCTTCTTCTTATTATTATTTAGTTTGGTATTATCGTAGCCTCTGGCATGTGTAGCACCAGATTTATTATGCCTGTAGCATTTTCTCTATTTGAAAATATACACATATGAGAGAACTAGTGCACTAAAAACCACCATCAAACACAACCATCTGTTATCAAAATATGCATCATTTGAATGTTGTCTTAAATTACTGAAACAAATGCTTTTTGATAAATGTGCCTTGTTATTTATACATTTGGAAATAAATCTATTATTCTTTTTTGAGAAATTCAGTAGTAAAAAGTCATTTGGGCCCTCTGATGATATCCAGCTCTTCATATCAGTCATCGTCATACAGTAGCATAGCTCTGTAGAGCTACAGTGAGGTCTCCTGTGTCAGGCAGTCTGTAGCAGACGTCTATAGTGTGGCAGCAACTCCTGGTCAGACAGGTAGAGGTTAAACTCCAGTGCCACCAGAACAGGAAACTCAAACGCCAACAACTCCCTCCTGTTAAGCCTTAAACGTTCCTCTAGCCTCTAAAAACAAAACAATGAACAAAAAAAGAATTTCCATGACAGCTTTGCGGGGAAAAACTGAGATGGTGCAACAAAATAGATATTATGTATTATATTGCAGATGTATAAGAAAAGACCAGGCCATACTGTTACATTGCTACTCACATCAATAAGCTGTTTGACCTCAAACCTCTTGAGATCGCTTCCAATCTTGGCAGCCAGCAGAATGCAGGCACCTGCACAGAGTTTGCGGTTCTCTTTGTCCAGTTTGCCTCTCAGGGCCAGCTTCTCAAAGTACACAAACGCCATGGCTATCGTAGGCTCCTCGTAGCCACAGTCCTCCTGAGACAGTTTCCGAATCTCTGTCTTCAGACTGTGAATGTTAACAAATTAGAATGGAATTTAACCTGTGTACATTTTATATACAAGAGGAGGGATGCATGGATGGATAAGTAGACAGCACCTCCGGATTTTGCTGAGGGTCAGTTGAATGTGTGGAAACTTCTCTCTGAAGGTCTCATTCATGTCTCTTTTTAGATCACTGGGTTTGGTGTACTCAATGACAGTAGTCTGAGATAACAAGAGGAACAGGAGAGACATATTGATATTTTTTTCTGCCTGTATCTTTTTAACCCTGACCTTTTACAGTTGTGGTGAAATGTGGAATAGATACACTAATTGTGGTAACGGTTTATTTGAAGGTGTCTACATAGAAGTGACATAAGTCTGTCATTAACATGACATGATATGAATCATGTTGTCTTTAATTGTCATGTTTTTTGTAATGTCTGTGCCCCAATCAGTGTCATCTTTATATTCCAAAAAATGAATGACTTAATGACAGAAACACTCATTATTAATGTTCATAAGATGTGTTGTGTCATGTTTATGACAGGCTCATGTCAGTCTTACCATGTAAGAAGGGAAGGCAAGCACACGTTTGTGTTTGCCACAAGGCCAGTGGGGATCATCCAAGAGGTTGGGGTCATAGTCTGAACAGTCCCTACTATCAGCTCCTGCTAAATGAAAAAAAGAAGAAGAAGAAAAAACACCATAATGGGCATTGGAATTGAGCACAATACAAGTCATCAGAGCAGAATACATTAGAAATGAGCACAGTTTAAGCTTTCTTTGTATTTTCCTCCCCTGTGTGTTATTGACTTCAGTTTTAATGAAGCATGAGAATAAGTCTCCATGCAAACTGATATGCCGAATATTCCAGAATTCTTAGGCCTGACAAAATGAAGAGAAAGGGACTGACGGAAATTTGTACAGCTTATGAGACCAGGTACATGTAGGTTATATTGAGTAAATTTCTTGAGTGATGCTCCCCCCAATTTTGTTTATTAATTACAGGATACCGTACAAAATCAAAAAACAAAACCAAAACAAACCTCCATAGTCAGTATCGAGGATTAAATACAAAAACACATGCACAAATATAACATCCCAATTCAACAAGACGCCATTAAAGGAGAGTACAAAATAGGATACCACATATTGGCAGGTTTAAACCAGTCTTAGTCAAGGATATGTGAGAGACCAGTACTCTCAAAATATTGAAAAAATTGGTCCAAGTCTTTGACTGTATGGGGGCTTCGGCACAAACCTATATTTTCCTTATGTTGGGTATCGATGCTCCACATTGGGCGGAAGCCCCGGGGGGCTGCGGGGTAGAAGGGCCCTGAGGAGCGCCGCTGTGCCATGGGACAGTGTCTACTCAGGGCATGAGTGGGGTACAACAGCTGGGTGTACGAAACCGTCTGGAGAGGGACATTAGTCATAAGCACTCATCATTCAGTGACCAGAAGGACAAATGTTTTTGTTGGAAAGCAAACTAAACAAACACACTATACAGACACAATTCAAATTCCAGACAGTGTTCTGGATCACCAGTCACCACCAAAATTGAATCAATTGTTACTGTTCCAATACACACGTCTGAAAATTTCATCCAAATCCGTGTAGTACTTTTCGAATTATTTTGTAAAGACAAACAGGCACAAACACAGACGCCGGCAAAAACATAAACTGGGTGAGGTAATGACAATAAAGGTATTTTTTGCTTACACATACACAGTGATAAATGTAATTAACGATAGCTTGCATTTGTGAATTAGTAAAACTGACCTTGTCTTTAGCACCAATTTCAACACCTTCCAGGCCAATGACCATCTCTCTTGTAGCCACAGCTCCAGATGGGTGCTGGTGCCTTCTCTCCAGTGTCACATCACTGTGTAGCACAGTGGCATATCATACACATCACTTCAGCAGTGAATAGCATACATCTCATCATACACAGTATCACTACATTTACAGTAGTGTCTTATATTGTATTGGCATTAGATACGGTGTACATTACAAGGAACATGCTCTACCTCGGATGGCTGTAGTCTCGGTAAGGTAAGAGAGAAAACGCACAGCAAAGAGCTCTTCTGATACTTATCAGAATTATCCTGGGAAGGAAAAATACAGTTATAGCACATTTCTTTTAATTAATCTCAACTCAGTGTCCCATTAAGCTTAAACATTTTACTGTGTATGCTAGGTATTTAATATGACCATCCTGAACATCCTGATGAACATCCTGATAAATTGTGTTGCTTATGCATCCAATTTAGGATGGATCCTGGTGACCTCTCTGTTAGACATGTAGCCCAGCTAGCAATGGCCTAAATCTGGGCACTTTTATCATTAAATGTTGGTTTTTTACCATTAAAGGCACACCATGCAATTTTTGCTGCAAAACCAGTAACTACCTATATTAGTCTTCCTGGAACTACTAGAACATCGATGTTTGATTAGCAATGTCATGCTTTCTTTTATTTTGAGGTGGTCTCCTACCCATCACCCAGAACTACACAGTGCATATCCTGGATGGTTGGTGGGAATAAATTTGCATATATCCACCCTTCTTATGACTATATGTCATTCAAATTCATTTGGAGATGGTACCAAAACAAATTCTCTGTCAAAAAAAGAGACCTCAAACAGTGGGGAAAAGTTGCCTATTGTCCCTTTAACATGTATCACACTGTATATAGTAATACAAGACAAAAAGCATAGTGAATGTGTGCAAAAATACCTGCCATCACTTGTGTCATACTGTCTCATGTTTTTGATGAAATGGACCCTCTTTGAACTTTTCAGTCGAGGAGAGCTTGATGAACATCTGAGCAAAAAATTGTCTGCATGAGATGTTGATCTTGCACATGGGTTTTGTGTGCAAAATTACATCATGAATAATTGCAGTAAGGATTTAAATTAAAATAGTTACTGTAATAAAGTGTCTGAATTACCTTTGTAGGGGAGCATTCTCATCTATGTCTGGCAGGGTCTCAAACCGCTGCAATGCCAGTCTGCGCCTGAGACAGAAGACAAATGAACATTAGCTCTTTAACAACATTATTAATAACAACAACTACAATGTAATATTAGCAATAATAATATCTGTTTTCTTCATTTTGCCTCATATTTCTGTGATTAGTGCAGGTTGGCTGAGGTGTGTGTCTTAGCTGAATGTTACCTTGCCCGCTGTAATTCCAGGGAAGATTTGCCAGGGCTGTCTGTGGAGGTGTGGGTTTGCTTTCTGATGGAGCCAGAGAGACTCCTTTGGGGTCCAGGTGCCAATCTCCCTTTGACCGCATCAGAGAGGGGAGGAAGATGACTCCTACTGTCAGAGTCACCCTCTGTAGAGTCAATCTGACTCTCTGATGCATCATCGCTCTCATTCGGCTCTTCTGCTCCACTGTGCACAATCGCTGTTGTGATGCTGCTGTGATTTTGGGGTGTTGGTATTGTAACCTCACTCCTCACCACCACACCTGAAACTCCTTGCCCTGCACCCTGGGGTGGTTGGCCGTCCAGAGAAATGTTCCTCAGGAAGTAAAGGGCTGCCTGTCTCCTGCGTGGGTCCATGGACAGTCCTTTCTGCCGGCACGGCTTCATTTGTACTTTTGCAACAGGGGAACTGGGGTGCACGACTGTAAGTGACAGGTCTTGAACTGCTCAAGTGGCCTTGAAGCAGCTGACAACACACTGGGCTGCTTTTAACTCTCATGGTCTTGATGCAGAAAGACCAGGAATAAGAGAACTGGAGAGCAACAATGTCTCTTACCCAAGGGTTAATTATGATCGCCGCAGCGTAGCGGTCATATAATGATTGTCAAAGTTTTTTTTTTTTCTCCCGTCATCTACTTCCTGAATTTTTGGTCAACAATTTTCGGGACACCGTAACACCGGGGCACATGAAACTTGGTGGGCATGTGGCCCCAGTAGACTTTTATGTAAAAATTTTGTTTGATCCCGGGGGCCACTTCATCTTTGCGTGCCCTGACATCTTGTGGGAATATGTCAAATTTTGTGGAATTTCATCCATGGGGGGCTATAAAATAAATGAATTTATATGTACATTTAATGACTGTACAACCATTGACCTGTAGATGGTGCTAATAAGTGAATGGTTACTGGGTTACAAAATTCAAATGATCATTTACATCATATGTGCTCATATATAACTACATACACACAAGCACACATGAGCACGGGTACACACACACAAACACACACACATACACACACACACACTCTCATACTTGTACACAAAAGCAAACTCACTCATGCAGACACACATTTATGACATGAGAGAGATACAAACAAGTTGACAAGCATCATATATATGCAGAGAATGTGCAGAACTGAGCGGCAGTCATATTTTGTACCGCCATGCGGTACATCTAGTTTTTTCATTGGTAAAAAGACCATAGTAGGTCCTCAGTACAAGCAGGTGACATCAGCCATATAGCTCAGGTATAGAATACTTGGGTTATCTGCAGATTTGTCAGCTTATGTGCATAAATAAAAATGTGGAATGGGTTCTCGGTGTAACTATTTATTTTTATACACAACATTGCACTAAATTGGTATGCAGTAGTGAAGAGGTGAACTCTTTATATAACAATGTATTCAACAGGAAAACATCTCTTTCTCACTTGCCCTTGAGAGTTTGAACATTGTAAAGCTGACTCACGGTAACAGTGCTGCCTGGAAGGCATTTTAATACAGACATCCCTAATTAGACTACTGCTGCAGTTATATGAATTTACAAAAACAAAAACACAACAAAACAGTTGTTATAAAGAAAACAAATAGCAAACCTAAAGCTCCTTACATGTGGCTGAACTGAAGACCATGTGGTTTAGACCATGTTGTGTGAGAGACACTTTAGTAACAATGTAATTTTTGGTCACATTGTAGGTCAAGGCAACGCACAACAAAGAATTACAATGACGATTCATTGTCATACAAGGTGTACAAGTACCGGTAAACATTTATCTTTTAAAAAATAACTCCCTCTGACTGCAGGCAGCTGGTCCATGAGGTAAGAAGCCCAATGTCTTAGATTTCAAGTCAAACATAAATGTTATTATATACAGTAATGTGTGATGACATTTCAATTGAAAGAGTTGTGACGCTGAAGAATCTTGATTGAATATTCATATGCAACATGTAACTTGTGGTTCATGAAAAATGTGTTTTTGTTAACACACTAGCAAAGATGACTGACAATGGCCATGCAGTTGTGGAGGATCCCTCCTCACATAATGATGCCCAAGCTGTTCATGAAATTCCTTTTCTTCAAACATTCAAGAGAGGGCAACCAAAAACACTGGGGGTAAGAATATGTTAAGGATATGCTTATTGAGATGCCAATGATCTAAAGTCTTTAGTTCCTCTGCAGCATACTTTGGCATACTGTCATGTTTAAGGAAACCAAACCAAAACTAAACATAAAACTCCAAAACTCTTTTTCCTGTATCCCGTACAGGCTGTTCAAATAATGATTGGTGGGGTGATGTTCATTTTTGGTGTGGAGCTGACAATATATATGCATTCAATGTCTGCTGGCAGTGGTTTCCTCTTCTGGGGAGGCCTTATGGTGAGATTTGAGTGAATTATCTGTGACATGTCATGAAGAATTTAGTTCTTTGCTCTTTGACTTCTTTCAGTGAATTGAGCTGTGAATGAATTATATAAATTTTATCTTCTCTTAGTTTGTGATTGCTGGCACTCTCTCCATTGTTACTGACAGGAAGCTGACTCTAAATTTGGTAGGTATTGGGCCATTCATAAAATACAAAATGTTACAATTTCACAGCCTCTAAGAGATTTTGAATGCATTGATTCTTTTCAGAGGAATAATACAGGACCACATTCATGTGATTTATTTACAGGTTGGGTACCTATTTTATTTTCATGTTCTTATTGCAGAAACATCCTAATTAGATTATTTCATGATTCTGATCCAGGTCAAAGCCTCTTTGGGAATAAACCTCGTCAGCTCCATAACAGCGATGATTGGCATTATTCTTCATTCCTTGGACTTGTCAACCTTCGCTTATTTGTACAAAATTCAACTGCAAAGTAAATGTGTTCAGCCATGGATATTGTATCTGGTATGCTTGTCTCTGTATAATCTCTAAATATGTATTGTATGATTCAGGTTAGTGAAGCAAAATAAAATTGTTCTTGTAAGAGCAATCTCCGAAATTCTACAAAAATATCTGTCTGTCCAATACATCCCTATTCCTTATCTGTTTATCTCTCCAGAGCAGAACAATAAGCATCTCAGCAGCCATGCTCATTCTATCTGTGTTGGAACTCATCATTGCCATCTATCTCTGTGTGTTTGCCTTCAAAGCCACCTGTTCTCACCATTTCCCTCCAAAGGTGAGGTTAATAAGAAACAAGAATGAGGTGTTTAGTATACACATTAGTTGGCATGTTAATCGTTTTTTCCTGAGATGCTGCCTTATTTAGATAGTGATGTCTTTGCAGAATATGAAACATGCAACTCTGGCCAGAGGCAGTCACCGTTATGGATGTCTATGCTCTCTCATAGCTCTCAATATTGTAACATTTTCCTTTTTTATCGCAATGACCTTTCAAATGTAGGTGATGACAACTGGACTGTCTCCTCTTGTGTTCCCTTGTGCTGCCTAAAACCCTCTGTTGGGGAGCGTCCCGTTTCAAAGGTAAGATTTCCTTTTGGAAATAGTATTTTGTCAGGTAGTTGCTCTGTCGCTGTGTAGGATGTAGATGGAAGCTAGACTGGTAGCAAGTGGCAAAATAAATTAGAATTCAAAATGGAGATGTCTGAGTTATGATTGAAAATACATAAAAAGTGCCTGTGTGATTCTAATATGCCAATGACTTTCCCTCAGCAAGCATCATCTGCAGCTTTGGTGGAGAAGCCTTGTCAATGCACTTCGAAAAATCCTGACTTTCCTCAAAACATTTCTGGAGTGGATCAGTACAGTTGACTGAAAATTCACCTGCATACTTGCTGCTGAAACTCAGCGGGGACTCAAAGACTGTCTTGGGGCGATTTTCTCATTTGTAAGGGATTTTAAGAAATGTTAGAGTGTACTCTGATTTTATACTTTACCAAAGACAATAAAAATACATGTCAAAAAAAAAAAGAAAAAGAAAAAGAAAAAGAAAAAAGAAACTAGCCTACATTAAAAGTGCCTGTGTGATTCTAATGCCAACGACTTTCCCTCGCTCTGTAGGACTGGTAGCTAATGGCAAAATAAATTAGAATTCAAAACCGGAGATGTATGAATTATGATTGAAAATGCATAAAAAGTGCCTGTGTGATTCTAATATGCCAATGACTTTCCCTTAATATCATCTGCAGCCTTGGAAGAGAGGCTTTGTCAGTGTACTCACAAAGACTCAAAGACTGTCTTGGGCGATTTTCTTATTTTTAACCCTTGTATTATGTTAAGATTTTGCACCCTCTCAAGGGTTATGAGTGATCATTTTAACACTCATAAAAATAGAAATAGTAGCCTATTGTTATAAACCCAATTCAATATATGCTGTCCTTAGATTGTTTCAAACATATTTTGATTAATTTTTAATTCAATGATGTTAAGTGTCCGCTGCAAGATGAAATTTAACTATCTGGTATCGGCGATTTTTTTTTTTTTTTGGAAAAGGGGAAATTCCTTTTAAATGCACCCTTGGATGATCATGTTCAACCTACATAAATGAAAATGTACACAATGCTGGCTCTACTTTGAAAAAGGGCAGATGAACCCACTGTGGAGTCCCTTCAGTGTCTTCAGCAGCTCCAATAGATCACTGTGGGGCTCCCAAATTAAGCTTATTCTAATAGATTCATATGGGAAGCTCTATTTGCTTGTTTTCAGGCTTCTTTACTACTTTGCAATGGGTTTCAACTGCTGGCCTGCTATAAGAGTCTTATATACAGTAGTCCTCCTATGAGGTTCGTTTAGCTTTTGGTTATAGAATCTTTGAGTAGCCTACCTTGCATGTGTTTACAGGTCAATTTGACCGAACACCTTCTGAAGGACCTAAATCTCTAGGGGTATGAAGGGATGTCTCAAAAAAAATTCTCCATCAACATTTTCAGTGTAAATAGGCCATACCATTTCAAGCCTAAAAACATTTGTCTTGCATATTTTCTATGTTTAAAAAATAAAAATGGGTTAAGTACCGATAACTAACTGTTGGTTGTTCACCTCAATAACTGTTTTCATCTAATTATTTAGCTTAGTATTATTGTAGCCTTTGGCATGTGTAGCACCAGATTTATTATTTACTGTAGTTTATATACAAATTATACATATGCATGGATTAAAGCAAAAAAAAATCTGACTGAAATTTCTATGGAGAAGCAGGGTGGTGTAGGGGGTCTTGGTGGTGATCAGGGGGAGGGGGCGTTACCCACCAGTGCATAAGACACAGAAATAGACACATCTTTTTTACCCAGAATAATCTATACAATCAGATGATGATACTGCTTGCATTACGAAGAAAAAGGTTTTATGTCTTGTAACAGAGTGGTTTTGAACTGCTCAAGTGACCTTGAAGCAGCTGACAACACACTGGGCTGCTTTTAACTCTCATGGTCTTGATGCAGAAAGACCAGGAATAAGAGCACTGGAGAGCAACAATGTCTCTTACCCAAAGGTTCATTTTTTCACTGGTAAAAAGACCATAATAGATCCTCAGTACAAGCAGGTGACATCAGCCATATACTGTAGCTCAGGTATATAGAATACTGAAGGGGTATCTGCAGATTTATCAGCCTATGTGCATAAATAAAAATGTAGAAGGGGTTCTTGGAGTAACTATTTATTTTTATACACAACATTGCACTAAATTGGTATGCAGTAGTAAAGGAGGTGAAGTCTTTATATAACAATGTATTCAACAGGAAAACATCTCCTTCTCACTTGCCCTTGAGAGTTTGAACATTGTCAAGCTGACTTACGGTAACAGTGCTGCCTGGAAGGCATTTTAATACAGACATCCCTAATTAGACTACTGCTGCAGTTATATGAATTTACAAAAACAAAAACACAACAAAACAGTTGTTATAAAGAAAACAAATAGCAAACCTAAAGCTCCTTACATGTGGCTGAACTGAAGACCATGTGGTTTAGACCATGTTGTGTGAGAGATACTTTAGTAACAATGTCATTTTTGGTCACATTGTATGTCAAGGCAACCCGCAAGAAAATACAATGACAGGATTCATTGTCATATCTCAGAGGTGTACAAGTACCGGTAAACATTTATCTTTTAGAAAATAACTCCCTCTGACTGCAGGCAGCTGGTCCATGAGGTAAGAAGCCCAATTTCTTAGATTTCAAATCAAACATAAATGTTATTATCAGTGTTACATACAGTAGCCTATATAATGTGTGATGACATTTCAGTTGAAAGAGTTGTGACGCTGAAGAATCTTGTTTGAATATTCATAAGATGCAACATGTAACTTGTAGTTCATGAAAAATGTGTTTTCATTAACACACTAGCAAGGATGACTGACAATGGTCATGTAGTTGTGGAGGATCTCTCCTCACATAATGATGTCCAAGCTGTTCATGAAATTCCTTTGCTTCAAACATTCAAGAGAGGGCAACCAAAAACACTGGGGGTAAGAATGATCCTTTTCTTAATTTCAATATAAGCATATCCTTATTGAGATGCCAATGATCTTACACAAATCTTAGGTCCTCTGCAGCATATGACGTATACTGTCATGTTTAAGGACATGTAAACCAAACCAAAACTCTTTCTGCTGTATCCCGTACAGGCTGTTCAAATAGTGATTGGTGGGGTGATGTTCATGTTTGGTGTGGAGCTGACTATATATATGCATTCAATGTCTGCTGAATCTGGTATCCTCTTTTGGGGAGGCCTTATGGTGAGATTTGAGTGAATTACTGTAA
Source organism: Sardinella longiceps (assembly GCA_027497455.2). Lineage (NCBI taxonomy): Eukaryota > Metazoa > Chordata > Actinopteri > Clupeiformes > Clupeidae > Sardinella > Sardinella longiceps. Next base: position 16,575,622 of record JAODXP020000027.1, read on the forward strand.
ATGTGAGATGAAGAATTTAAGTTTCTTGCACTTTGACTTCTCTCAATGAATTTTAAGAGCTGTGAATGAATCATACAAATTTCTCTTCTCTTAGTTTGTCATTGCTGGCACTCTCTCCATCGTTACTGACAGGAATCCGACTCTAAATTTGGTAGGTATTGGGCCATTGATCATAAAATACAAAATGTTACAATTTCTCTAAGAGATTTTGAATGCATTGATTCTTTCCAGGGGAATTATACTGGACCACATGATCTATTTATATGATCTATTTAAAGGAGTTGGGTTACCTATTTTATTTTCATGTTCTTACACTGCAGAAACATCCTAATTAGTTTATTCCATGATTCTGATCCAGATCAAAGCCTCTTTGGGAATAAACCTCGTCAGCTCCATAACAGCGATGATTGGCATTATTCTTCATTCCTTTGACTTGTCAACCTTCGCTTATTTGTACAAAATTCCACCGGAAAGTAATGGTGTTCCATCATCATGGATATTCTATCTGGTATGTCTGTTTCAGTCTAATGCATAATCTCTAGATAAAATTGTAAAATCATTTTTGTACTAGAAGAGCTATCTCTAAATTCTACAAAAATGTCTGTGTAATACATCCCTAAACGTGATCTGTTTATCTCTCCAGAGCAGAACAGTAAGCATCTCAGCAGCCATGCTCATTCTATCTGTGTTGGAACTCATCATTGCCATCTATCTCTGCGTGTTTGCCTTCAAAGCCACCTGTTCTCACCATTTCCATCCAAAGGTGAGGTTAATGTTCAGTTAATGCATACTTTGGTTATTGAACTTTTGCTTGAGAATCTACTACTATGGAAAATCACATTAGAGACCTGTATAAAATGTGTTTTGCATTTAGGAAAATGTATTGACACCTGACCTGGCCTTGAAGGTAATGCCTATAAACTGTTCAGTAATGAAACTGTCCATGTGCAGGTTGAGTATGTTCCTGATCCACCGGAGCAGAACGCTTCAACAACTGAGGATTCAGATCAAGGTCAAGGTCCACTGACAACGGCCGATAATAATCCCCAGGAACAGAACTGATACACAACACATGTGGCTGTTTGAACAATGAAGTGAAATTAATTTAGCAGTGCACCAAGGCTGCATTATTTTCCCATGTTTATTTGCCATTAGGGTTTTTAAACAGTTTCCCCCAACATCAATGGCTGCTTATTTTTAATGAGTACCTTAATTTTGTGGTACCAAAATGCCCTACCACAGATCAAGCTTTTCTGGATTACTTAAACTGTTGCATTTGGTTTGTGTACTTAAAACATGGATTTTTCTTTTTTGATCACAAGCAGAAAACAAGTAATAAAACATTGTAAAGTATTTTGCACCTGGTTGTTATTTGTAAACTACTGTACAACATAGACCTCAAATGTTCTCGTTCATTTAAAATTATAAAAAATGCCGTAATTTTATAAAATTGATAACACAAAAAGCCACCTTGGATTAATAAAAAAATGTCCTCACACACAAGGTTAAAGGAGTCCATTTATTAGACTTTTTTAAACAGGTTACATTATACAGCTATTTGTGTAGCTATGTTATCTAATCTCCGGTTTGTACACTAGGTCAGTTACGCATTGTTACCGTTATCAAATGTGTCTATTGCTGTCAATTTCATCTGTGTAAACTTTTAAAACACCAAAAGTCTGTCATCGTATAAAGAAAAAATGCCAAGAAAATATTTCTCTTTTAAAATGTTTTAACAGTACAGCTTTTTTTTTTTTTTTAAAGGGAAACTTACCTAACTGACAAAAAGGATCACTCATCAATGTTTTGGAACCTGAGATTCTAAAAGTTGTGAGGGTCTCCTCTCCCCGTCAGACAGCGCCATCCTTAGCTGGCGCTTTGAACCGTCAGTGTAACATCTCATGACTGAACTTTGGAAAGAGGAAACCGACTTGGGGTTGCTGATGTGCTTGGGGAACAAATGACACCTTTTGGGAGGTCCTAGCGAAGTTCTCGACCCACTCAGAAATCTGAACCTGAGTGAAGATCATCATCATCACCATCATCATCATCAAGTACCTGTCACAGGCTGTCACAGAGCAAAGTGATAACAAAACACGAAATGCTGTTTGACCCAATTTCACTGGCCAGACTCAGTGGTTACGACACGTGGCCAAACTCTCAAGAGCCAGAGGGACTACCGGTCAACGGCCAAACTCTCAAGAGCCAGAGGGACTACCGGTCATCCTCTCTGCTTGGCTCTCTGACTTCAAACCAGAGACAGTGTCCCACACATGATGTGAGACTTGGCTGGGCAGTGTCCAACTACCCAACATGGTCAAGCCCATTCAGAATGAACTTGAGACATAATTGCCGTTTCTTTTAAATCCAGGCCATGATTTCTTCATTTCAAAACTACCAAGATTCAGTCAGTGATCTGGGGGAGTGCACACATGAGGGGTGGGGATCATGGGCAGGGTCAAGTTGAACGGTTTCCACTGACAAAGTTATAGACCAGGAACTGGGTGGTGCCGCAGTAGTGCGTGGCAAAAAGTTTTCCATCGGGCGTGGGGTCTGAAAAGGCGATCTCATCTTTGCTCAGGTGTGAACCGTAGATGAAATTATTCCTACAATGGGATACAGAAATAGTCACTGAATGAAAAATCGACTTGCTTCACTTTAACAGAATCTCCTTTTTTTGGATGATGAGTGAAAGTAGTCAAATGATTATTTGCATCTTCAGCACACAGGCACTATAATAACAGAATTGGATAAATACAGTGCAAGTACTTCATCCCCTCTATATTTAACTTGTAGAATCTCAATGACAGTGTGACACAGTGACAGAACACACAGTTTTTAACAGACTGATGTGACAGGGTCAGGACTCACCTGAGACACTCGATCATGCGCGAGGCGATGCCTTTCCGTCTCATCAGACTGAAGACCCAGATGCGGCTGATGCCGCAGAGGGCTGGCTCGGGGGTGGTGGAACAGCACCAGGCACGCTGCCGCTCAAACATCACCTTCTCCCCCTCCGAGCCCTCCGGCACCGGCTCCTCAATCACCCGGTAGCCCTGCAGGTGGAAGAAGGCAAACAGCAAGACAAGGTTTAAATAAACAAAGAAGTACATTTATTACCATCATTATTTTGGTGTTATTGTCATAGCATTTTACAAGAGTTCCTCAGTTGTTCTTAAACACCTAATAACACACACTTCCATCTTTCTTGTTTGATAAGGTGAGGATTTTTTTCTGCACTATGTATGGATTATGATTTGAGATAGATCTCATTGCAAAATGGTTCATCTATGCTAGAATGCTACTGCCTGGAAACCATCTGGAATGCTTAACTGGCAAGACCACCTTAAAGAAAACGAAACAGTGTGTAACATCCAAGCCTCTAACAAATGCAGCCAGCCAGGCATCTCTCACCTCCTGAATATGCTCCGCTATGAGGCAGCCTGCCACCTTCTTGTCACTGGAGATGAACAGAAAGGTTTTGGTCTGAGAGGGGCACTTGGTCTCCACCTGCTGGAACCCCAGGTCATTGTCCACCATCTCCCTGATCTCCTCCACCTTGAAGGTGAAGAGGAAGGTTCCATACAGATATTCAAAGCCGTTAGTCGTATCTCAGGCTTACTCATACAGTAATTACTAGAACTCCATATTCTAAACATTTTTTACCTGTTTAGTATGAAAATTATGTCTCAGTAAGGGAAACAGTTGTGAGGTTGGAAGGAGTGGATGGGTGGTAAGACATGGAGTCTATGAAACATACCTTTTTCAGTGCATACTTGGGGTCATCGGGAAGGACGAGAATGATTTTGCCATCTGGGTACTCTCCTAGAATCCTCTCTTTCTTCCATCCCTGAGGGTCACAGAAGTAAGGTTTGGTTCAAGATGAAAATCATACAGGACTGATACGCACATCATTGTGTTTTAGAGGGTCAGAGGATATCTTCCAGGCTTCTTTGTTTCACATTGTGCATCCAAATCAAGTGGATGTTGTCTAAGTGTCTTTAAGCATCTTTGCATGCTTAAGTGTGAGCGCTGTACTGCGTTTGTGTCTCCTCACCACGTATCGAACAGCGCTGATGAACTGATTGTGGAAAAGCAAGTGCTGAGTCTCATCCTCTTGACTACTGGCAGAGTACAGCATCCCACACACACTGCAGACTGCAGCTCCAAACGGCTTCTGTCCAGAGTCCTATAGCACGCACACACACACACACACACACACACACACACACACACACACACACACACACACACACACACATAGTAAATAACAAAAACAACTCACGCTAACAGTGTTTTGAATTCCTCTGTATATCTGCTCTGAGCAAAGGAAAATGCTACTGTTGGCATGTTTCTTCCAGCAGACAGAAACAAGACCAGCTATGTATAATTCTGTGACTGGAAGAATGCAAGCAATGTCTGCTCTGCATAACCCATCACAGCAATAAAAGCCAGACTCGACAGTGCTGATGTAATAACCCATCTTAGCCACCCGGGGCCTTTTGGGTCAATAGAGGCACTAGCCAAAGAGAACATTCGACAGTGCCGCTATATTAAGACTTACGGTTGTGGTCTGCTGTCCTCCTTTGGCGGCCTCTTTCTTCACATCTTTCTGGAGCTTTGCGTCAGACTGTGGACTACAGTTAGCTCTGAAAAAACACATACACTCATATCAGCGTGTCAGAATGGCATGGCACTCGCATACACAAGTGCAGCAATCAGTGCACAGTTAACAGTGAAGGCATAGAGGTTAATGAGGGCTGGAAGATTGTACGAAATTTACAACTGGTGCTGTAGATGAATAATTACAAGAGGGTCTTACTGGACAATCTCTCCGGCTGGTGACTTTGTCTGAATTGTTTGAGCTGGTGGCTTTACTTCATTACCTAAAAGGTTTGACAAAATATGGTTAGTATATTACAAAAGATGTCATAAGCATTTAATGCTTAATCCACTTCATTTACAAACATGCATGTTTATTACTGTGGGCTAACACCATTATAGTGTATGGAACTAGAAGAAGTTTTTGGCATCACTTGTGCTTCAAGTCGGCTTTACCTGCAGGTGACTTAGTTGCACATAGTTGCTTTTCAGCAACGTTCACCGTGGGAGCCTTGGATTGCGTTGATGAAGTCTGTCCTGCATTGCCCTGTAGGGTTCAATTAAAAGTAGCACAAAAACACATTTCAGAAAGACTATATAAGACCACCAGCCAGAGAACACACAAGTACGAGACCTGATTTCCTTTGTTATTGTGAATATGGACATAGAGCAGCACCAGTAACAATAACCAATGGCTACTGCTGATGCATTTGCATTAACTGACCAGGATAATAGGCGTTTATTAAAAAAGAGCAGCCAACTGCACATAAAACAGACCTTGATTGACAAGATTTTAACAAGCATCTATCAAGCTACACACATTGAGGAGCTTATTCAGATAAGCATTGTCCTATATCTGAATACACATGTATAAAACATGACACACTGGTGATGATATTTCCTCATTACCTCATGTTTCCCATTGCTGGGTGTCACTGGCTTGGGGATTTCGTCATCTAAGCCATCTAGCACAAAATCATCTGCGGAGTACTTTGGCCTGGGAGTGTAGGGTTTGTACTCGACTGGAGGACGTGCCTTTGGGACAGTCACTCCATTTGGTCGGGGAGGAGGATTTGGAGGAAGTACCCTCTTCACTTCAGGTTTCCCAGGAGGCTTCGGAGTGTTCTCCTTCGCAGCGGGAGGCTTGGGGGTCAGGTTGGTTCGAGGCGAACTTGAGACAGCAGCTGGCGTGAGAACTGTAACATTTGACACAGAAGCACCAGCGGAAACGGCAGGAGTAGGTGACGGTGTCTGAGCCCCGGTCACAGCCGGAGAGGAAGCGGCTTGTGGCGTAGCGAGAGAATCCTGAGGCTCCTCTTTAAGAGGCTGGTTCTGACTGGCCTGTTCAGATTTCAGCTTCTTGACGCGTGTCCACGTCAGTTTGTCCCTCTGTAGCTCCACCTGCCTCAATCGCTGGTAGCGGGAAAGCTTCTTCTTTTCGTGCACCTTTAGCGGCACTGTTATCTGGCTCAAGAAGAAGCGTCTCTTGGGCGTCTCCGCCTCTGGCTGAGGCACTGGTTCCGGAGCCTTCTGCTCAGGCTCAGTCAGCTGAGGAGGCTCTTTGGAGCCTGCAGGCACCTGTGGAGTTTCTGCTTCCTTAGACTCAGGTTCATCTTTATGTGCTGCAGGTGTTGCAGTCACTTCCTCTGCAACCACTGGGGATGCAGCTGCTGCTGCTGCTGCTGCAGCTGCTGGTGAAGGGAGTGCTGCTACATTTGGGGAAATGACTTCCTTCTCTTTCTCCTTCTCTCTCCCCTTCTCCTTGATTAGCGCTGTGTCGGATGCAATGTCATCAGCTATCTCCTCACACAGGGCCAGTAGGTTCAGCTGCTTGTGAGCGGCTCTCTTGGAAGCGGCTGCCTTGGCTTCTGCTTGTGCAGCTAGACGGGCTTTAGTCCTGGCCTGGGGGTTCATGGCCTGCTTCTTGGGCGGTGCAGGGCTACTTCCAGCCACGCCGTTCCCTGCGGCTGAGCCCTTTGAAGAGGCTGTTGCCTCCTGGGACACAGCTGAGGAAGTCAACAGACTGAGTGCTACTTTATCCAGTGCATCGTGTTGGTTATCCGGTGAGCCCAGCAGATTTTCACTCACCACTTCAACCACACAGTTCTCGATCTCAATCTCTATGTCGTCTGTGTCTAACATCATCTGTGTTTCTGAGGAACGTTCTGGCTCTGGTGAAGGGGATTCATCTTTCGGTACCTCTGAAGATTCATCACCAGTTCTTGATACTGCTGAGTCAGTCACTATTGAACTAGGCACATCAGTGCAAGGAACAGACTCTTCAGGAAGTGGTTTCGACTCATCAGGGGGATCTATGGCTTCTTCCAGTGTTCCCTCTGGTGGAGGAGAAACAGCAGGAGCCTCCTTGTGTTCTTCCGGACCAACTTCAGTCTGCTCTGTCTGCTTGGTCATCTCTGAGGTAGACACCGCTACATCCTTCAGGGGTTCTGTAATCTGATCACTTGGAGTTGCACTTTCTGGATTTGGAACATCTGTTTTGACAACAGCAGGAGTTGGTGGCACCTCCTTAACGTCTGATATTTTTTCAGTCTGCTCTTCAACCCCCGGTGTAGTTACTGAACAATCCTTAAGACAGTCCACCTTCTCGCTGCAAGCCACCGTATCTGGCTCTGTGGGTTGTTTTGGCTCATCATTAACTGCTGGCTGCTGTGTTTTTAATGTGTCTACTGTATTGTCAACTGTATTGTCCTGTACAGGTTCCACTGATTGATGCTCCAATATGGCTTCCTCTTTAGGCCTCTCCGTTTCTTGGCTTTCCTTTTTCTCAAGTGTGGAAATTAGAGTCTTTACTGGCTGGGGTTTCCAACTTGTAAGTTTAGTAGGTTTGCCATAGTTGTGATCTATCTGTATAAGATCCAGTATCAGCTGTAAACCTGTAGATTCCAACCTGACAGAAATGTTGGTTTCCTTTGGATTGTATTTTCTTTTATAGCCCCCTAGCCCATTAGACGGGGGCCGACCTGGGCGACGTTTTATGACAACTCCCTCAGCATCCTTCTCTTTCTTTCTTCTAGTTCTCTTTCTTGGAATTGACTCTCGGATTTGAACAGACGTTTCAGAGTCTTTTGAGTGCTCTGGCTTTAAAACAGCTCCTTGTTCTGCTGTGTTTTTTCTCTTCCTCCCCCGCTTTGTGCCCTTTGCGGGTCCCCTACGCTTGGCTGGCTGACGGGGGCCACTTGTGTTCTCCTCTGCGGCTGGTAACTTTTTGGACTGTTGATCCTCCATCTTTTTTTTCTGTGACGCTGCTGCTCGCAGTGATCTGCGTGGAGTATCCAGAACATTACTGCCATCTGTCTCTGACTGCTGATCTAACTTTTTCTTTTTAATTTGGCCTTCAACTGATTGTACCCTTCTTTTGTACGCTGGCATTCTGAAAAAAAAAGAAAACAGAGAAAAGATATTAATATACAACAGCAAACGATCAAAAATAAATGCACAAACAAGTTCTAGACTAAGCATTCTTTTGATGCCCGGGAAATGAAGGCATAGCCTACATTAATAATCCGTAAATGTTAAAGAAAACCAAGACACAACATCAGTCTATCCTGTAAAGGAACCTATAACAAATTGCTCAACAGTGGTTATAAGGTACTTAAAATCAGTGATTCTACAAGTTACTTGAACAAATGTATATCACTGATTTTAACGTTGTCTCAATTTTGTAATGAGCATTATGGGTATTGTATATACTATATTGTATTGCAAGTGTATGTACTGGCTCTTTACTTACTTATGGACTAAAAAGTCTATGCCACACCTTCAATATCATGGAGAAACACAACCTGCAGTATATCAATTTAAATGGCATGGCATACAAAAACACAAGGCCTATACTAGCTATTTTTCAAGAAAAATCGCTGACTCGAGCAGCTGATATACACCTTGACGGCTCGAAATTGCACATCAGTAAAAGTAAGCCGCATACAAGTAATCGTTTAAGGTGAAATAAAACAGAAAAGTAAGGGGTTGCTGGTAACTATCAAAACAGTCAGGAAGCTAGCCGGCTAGCTACTGGTGGCTCACTGACAATCGAGCATAGCTAAATATAATAACTACAGGCTAGCTCAGCACAGCAGGTAGCCACATCATAATTCTGCAATAACATTTGATATGATCGATACCATACAGAAGACGCTCCCTTTTGACACTTTTCATTTAGATAGCAACTTATCTAGATGAATTCAAAGGTTCGTTTAATCGGAGTAGCTATGCTTGGTCCTAGCTAGCTAGTCATCTTTCAAAATTGCCAACACTGATTGCACTGATTGCTTTCTCTGCTTGCTGTGTTACAGCCTATTTTGCAAAATAAAGAATGCATTGATCTTTAATTACAGTAACTAAGGATGTGTTTTACCATGATGACTAATATTAGCAAATAACAACTTAGCATTTTTCTCGACAACTTATCAGTTAGCTAACCTGGCTGCCTGTTTGGCTAGAGCAGACAAATAGCAAGCCTGCAAACAAACGAGGAATAAAAACCTCGTTTGGCAGTAACAGATAATAACCTATGTAGGACCACTCATGATGCGTGTTGGCGTTACAGAATAATAAACAGCCCTCAAATAAACAACATGCGCATGAAAACTTACTTTATGGTTTACTTCTACTCCCCAACAACAGCTGTTTTCTTCTGTGAAGTAAAGTTTGGCTGTACTTCCGGAGCTAGCCAAGCAGAGGGAAGTGAGAAAAGAGGTCAATTTTTTACTCCCCTCTTTCTCACATATTAAATTATGTTTTGGTAATGGAAAATATATCGTGATTTTGGGGGGAATACTCTATTTTAAATGGAATGCATGGGAAGGGCTTGGTTTATATATCACACTGCTCCGTCACCATAGATTTGATTATGCATAATCTGCACACCTCTGCAGTGCAGAATGTGAAATTGTTAAAATATTAGAGCCGAAACATTGTAGAACACTCCTCGTCCATGTAAATCTCGCTCTCTTGCCGGCACGCAGACTGGCACCAACTACAGTTGTCATTAAAAACTTATAAATACTGTAATTATTGCATTGTTTTTGTAATGTTTTCTTTATTACGGGTTTGTTACACTCATGTACCTAAAATACCTAATCGAGAAGATTCAGCCAGATTCAGCCCTTTAAAAAAATTCAGACGGAAGCGGAAACCTGCGTAACAGCATATCCCATAATGCCATACGACGCGCGCCGTATGAAACTTTGTTGTGGAAGGGAAGATCTGAAAAAATAATTGACGTTAACTTTCTGTCAGGTAACATTTCGTCCTTACACACTTCCTTATATGCATAAAAGTGTGTTTTTAATACCTGTCCTTTTTAGCGTGTTTCACTCTACGTGGTATCTCTAAAACCTGCCTTGCTTAGATGTTATAAGTTTGGTTAGCCGTCTTTAGCTCACTCGCTCACTTCGTGGTTGGGTTTGGGTTATGATTCTGTCAAAGGCCCAAATGCCAAAAGTTGATGGGGCTTTATCCATAGATATAGAAGCTTTATCCCGCATGTCATATTAACGTTACTGTTCAAGATGTGCTTGTTCTGGCAAAGGGCGGATTGAAATGCAAAAAAAGAAAGAAAAAACATAAATGTAACATAAATGCTGTTATATGTTATATGATTATTTTGGTATCTATTAACATTAACGTTAGGCCTTGGCTAGTTGTTATATGACTCTAATGTATTGTTCTTATTGTTGTTCTTATTTAATACGTTTGAGACACAAATTGCCTCACTTGCCTCAAGCTTTTTTGATGTTAATGGTGTCAAGGTTTTCCTCGTACTCTAGGTGGTGCTCACGGAGAGGAGAGTTGGGGAGTCGAAGACCATGTTACGATTTTCTTACCGAGCCCGCTAGGTAAGTTTATTTCATCTCAGGCAAGTGAAAAGACTTTGCCTAGCTGAATCCATGTTGCTGGCTTTCATCATAACTATGACATGCATCACTACAGTATTTCAAGTTAACGTTACTTGTGTCAAACCATACTTTTGGTGTGTATCTAGAAGTCTATTGATCTCATATCTGTCTGTGTCACTGGTTTGACAATACTCTTTATATTTTGAGTCATCATTTGGCTGTTTACAGTTCATATTTCGTCTATATTAGCTACATTATCCATACACTTTGTTTTAGATGACTTGTCTCACTGGTTAACCTCTTCAAATTTATGTAGAAACTCAAATCATAACCTACTAGGACAGATGCAAACTTGCTCATTCTAATTTTGGACTTTTTTTTTTTTTTGCTTATTTTTGATGTGCAGTGGGTGGGTTAACATTGTTTAAGGGATAGTACTATATTTAAGGTTGAATTAAAGGAAATATTTTGTGATATCCTGTAAATTCAGGATTTTTATTGCATCATCCAGTCATCCAGTGTTGGGCATGCATTGTCTAGGCTAACGTTATGTGTTTATTAGTTTGCCTTCACACATTATATACAGTTCAGGGAAAAAGAAAGAATACTTGAAGTTTGTGTCACACTTTCTTGACTTTGTTGATGTAAGTGTCATTTTTGTCACATGTCGTTGTGCAAATACAACTAGGTCTATTGAGGTCTGATAGCCATTATTTGTATAATGTCGTTAATATCCAAAATTTCACTCACTTATGTAAAGTAAGGTATGAGTAAGTTGATGTACCATTATAACATGAGACATCATAAGGGTAACTTCCCAGCTTGTCAGACCTAGTTAGTGGAAATGGGTGCTGTGTAAAAGGCTGGATGATAAGCCAAGGTTATAAGTGAAGATGGAGTACTGGGGCTACTTGGTTAGCCAAATGTTTTTGGTCCACTTGTACCATCATACAAAAGCACCATATGTTGTTTTATTATGTAGGCCTAACACTAGATTGTGAACTTTCATATTTTTTTATTAAGCCTTCTTGTCCATGTTGAGATGTGGGTATGTGATTGGCTCGAGGGGTTAGTCAAGAATTGGTGAGTCACACCGGTGATGGGACGCCCCCAACCTCCCTTACTGGAATGCTTTTGGCTGGCACAGGCTTGTCCCAAAGCATATGTTTGGGATCATGTGCCACACCTGACAAGTCACTGCTTGTCTTACAGGAGAGAGTCCCCTCTATTGCCATCACCAAATCCTCCTTTATATTCTCTGTTTCTGGTATAATGGCACAGTTGTTTACTTTGGAGCAGATTAAGGCAACATGTTTCAGCAGCATATAGAGAAATGGACTCTTAAGATCAAAGCTTGTTCTGGATCAGTGGAAGAACATATTTGTCAGAATCTTGGCAACTTATTTACTTTCTGGTAGATGTTTGGATTAGTTGAGGAGCCATCTCTGTGATTCATGTGCAGGTCATGTCATGAGATGCTAGTCTAGCACAAAAGGAAAGCTGGTTAAAAGTTGGTGTCTCTGTTTGATTTTATTCCTTAAAATCCTTTAGTTGCAGTGCCTCACCCTTCAAATACATTTGCGTGAATCTTGCATCTCCGTTCAGACTTGACCAAGAAAAGAACACCCCTATGAACTTGGCATGTTTTCAGAACAATATGTTCAGTTAGACTCTAATAAGACAGAAGACAGGGACAGGGCACTAACAAGATTTTGCATCATCAGAAGCTGTATGGTAGCTAGCTACATAGAAATGGTGAATTTAAAACTGGAGCCGTAGCCATATTTTACATATGAACTAATTGCATAGAGTGTGTGTCCCCTGCATAGGAAAAAATATAGGCTAAAAGAAATCAAGTGGAGTGGCGTTTGCATGATAAGACTCAGATGTGTGGTAAAGGCACTGGGATGATTGTGTGTGTGTGTGTGTGTGGCAGCGGTTGACAGTTCAGAATTGTCAAACAGAGTTGAAGGGTCAGGTTGAAGTGAATGTCTATGTGGAGAAGGCAGCCTGTCATCACCTTGTTGTTCTTCCTGCCCTCCAGCCATGAGGAGTGGCAATGGGGATTTCTCTGCCTCCAGGCAACGTCGTCTTAATCTGCCTGATGACACTTTAATGGAAGTGTTTTGTGTACCCACACGCCTGGCTTTGCCTTGGAAGAGTTAATCATCAGTCTGCACCCATTTGTCTATATGTGTGTTTGTGTGTCTGGGGCAACATGGCAGAGTGGGAGCGAACCACTGAACTAGATAAATGGAGTGCAAGAGTGAAGGCAGGCAGCTCTGGGCCTCTCCCACCTCACCAGGCTGCTACATGCTGTGCCTGCCGGCTGGCCTTTGAAACAGGACGGCAGGGAAAGGGGGGGGGGGGTTGACCGGCAGGACCGGTTTTCCTCTGATGGGGAGAACCTGTCGGACCAGTTGTCTGAGCCAGCCAAGCGCTGGTATGATCCCAGGTCCCGGCGAATGTGCTAACCTGCCCTGCCAGTCAGATGAAAGCCAGTGGTGTATGGGTTCAGAGGTATGCAGGGTGAATGTAGGCGCACACAGCCTGGTGGTGTTCTTCACAGTACCTCTGGAGGTTTTTTGTTCCATCTGATTGACTCCACTAACCCGGCGGTGAGTACCAGGAATGTAGTGGATTTCCTAGCAGCAGTGATGTCTAAGGTATTGTTTACAATGGCAGTTGATGCACTCAACTATCTTGATTATGAGTGCATGTTTTGAAGGGTTTTTTTTTTTTTTGCATACTATAAAGCAGTTCTTGTGTTTTTGAGAGTGTTCTCATCCTCTCTGCCCAATGATGCTAGCATTCCTTCAGTGGTAGGTGATCAGAAAGGCAGGCTCAAGGCTTTGGAACTCTGCAAATGAATAGTGTCCTATCTTAGACTCCTTACTCATGAATAATCTGATCTGATTACTCAGAGCCTCTCAGAAATTGTGGCAAGACATGGCTGCTGCAAGAGTCCGAATGTGGTTGATCTTAGAATATAATGCACTGTATGCATGGATCTAGTTTTGTTGTTATTGCAGTCGCCATTTGGTTATGACTTGATTTGGATACCATTTGTGTATGTATTTCAGTTTTGGGGGATCATGGGTTTTACCAGAAGGGCTACCAGAATGCTTTGAAGAGAGCAGGCTCATGGTTCAGATGAGGAATCAGTCTCTGTTCTCTTCTCAGAAGGCCAAAGTTGTTATACAAATTGATAATGTGGCTTTATGAATATACTTGAATATAGTATGTTCGGTCAAAATACTCATAAAATGCTTGCTAAATGTGACTACTGTCTGTGACAATGTGAATGTGACTAATGTGACTTTGATAATTGTGTTTACTGATAACCTTATATATGGACAGACAAAGACCTTGTTGTTATGAGACATTTATTTTGCAAGGACAGTGTAGGGTATATTCCAAATCATATTTGATCCCAGGTGCTAATTTTCATCTGCAGATTTTCTGTAAGGTCACAGACCAGGCAGGGTAATGTGAAGATTGTTAAATGAGGAATTAGTTCAAAGGGTGCTCAATGGTGTTTTTTGCCCCCAACGGCACCTTCCAGGCAACACAGCCTAAAAGGCACTACCCTTACCCTATTCCTAACCCTAACCCCCTCAACCCTCATCCTAACCCTAAACTGAGTGGAGTTGTGCCTTGAAGGCAGCGCTGCCTGGAAAGCACCGCTGAGGGCAAAAAATACCAACGACCTCAAAGGGTGTGATCAAGAGGGCACACAACACCTAGAAACATTTTAGACATTTAGAGCCTCTCCTCACCTTGTTCTCAATTTCCTTCTGTCAGTTCTCAGAGATGATGAGCAGCCCCGGCCTGAGTGGGGGCAGTCCTGGCAGTGCCGCGCTCTCAGACTCCGCTGATCTGTTTCACGAGCTCTGGGGCCGCCTGAGGGAATGCCACGACACTGCACTTCAAGGTACTGGACGCACGCACTTCAGCCACACACACCTATCGGATGCAGTATATGGATGTTATCAGATATGGGTAGTACTGCAGTACATGGGCCTAGGACACAAGTAGAGTATTGCCGTCATGAAATTTCTGATTTGACAAAATGGTCTATATTTTTGTATAGGTCTTATGAATATGAATTCTCGAATCAGAGCTTTTCTTTTTTTGTGCTTTTTATTGTTGTTTGAGAGCGCATGGATTGAGAATCCTGCTTTAATCTAGGATTTGAGAAATTATGAACTTGACATCTTCAGAGAACACATAATGTCTGTGGGACAAAACCAAAAGGACATAAAACATTTTTTACTATGTAAATGTGAAAGTGTTGGGACAGTGATTCCAAGCAGACAAATCCAAGAAATGGCTCCACTCAGTATTCTGCCCTTTCCCAGTGCACAAAAACATCATTGTTTAGAGTGGGGTATCTACAAGCAACTCCCTAATGGATATGGTGAAAGGGGAGGCCTCTCTCTCTCTCTCTCTCTCTCTCTCTCTCTCTCTCTCTCTCCCCACCTCCCTCATCCACAGTTCCCTTGCTTCTTGAAAAAAACAGAGGCTACTGAATATCGTTGCTCATTCAAACATTTCCTCACAATCACTTCATTCAGGTCTGCTGGTAGGATTGGGTTCGCTGTATTGATTGTGGCATCTGAGGTGGACGAAGGCTTTTAAAGCCAGAGTGCTGTCTGCTCGCAGGTTGGCCAACAAACAGGGCCGTGGTCACCTAGGATGGCAGACGCCAAACAGACAGAATAGTGACGAAGGACAATTGATCTCAGGACTGGAGCCAAATGTGTGTAGCTTTAGAGACCAAACTGAAGGGCGAAAAAAACGCAGACGCATTTTCAAACATCCATCATTTCATTGTCATGAGCCTAATGTTTTACTCTTGTCTTGTCTCCACCACAGGCCTACAGGCAAAGGTGACCAAACTGAAGAAAGACAGATGCTTGTAAGTTTGTATCCAATAGAAATCAATGTGATTCCAGGTGTTGGTGTTGTTGTGGGGTTACACCTCCATATAAGAATCTAGAGTGAACTAAACGGTTTGTTTTCACCAAATTACCTTTACCATCTGCCTAAAGCACTTCATTGACTGAATCCTTTTAACTGTACAACTAATCAGATTTGGCCTAAAGTTTCCCAAAGAGCTTGACATTCAAGCATTGCTTTCCGCTTGGCTGGGCAAAGTGTTCTCATGAGTTTTAGCCGAAGCTTCCTACTCCGGCCAATCTCTGTGGGTTAAGGTGTTTGGGCAGAGGGCCTCTTTCCCACAGGGTAAAAACCAGACTCCTCAATTACAGCTACCTCTACTGACCCCAAGATGTGTTAACTTATAAGATCTTTTCTTCAGAGTAATCTTCATTCTGTGGTTTTAAAGGAGAAATTTGGTGTGAATCAGTCCATAGCCCTGTTGTTCCATTTAGCTGAATGCTGTCTTTAAGAAAAAGAATAAAAAGATTTGATGCTACATTGACCGAATAACAAACAGATTACTTATGCTTACTGAATGGGGCATAATAAATTAAACTGAAAGTTGTTATGCCCCATTTACTTAGTGTTTGTTGCTGGATCACTGCTCGGTCTATGTTGTATCAGATTTTCTTATTCTTTTTCCTACCTACAGCACTTGGTGAGTTTGAGCAACAAGGCTATGGGTTGATTTACACTGGATTTCTCCTTTAATGGTTGCCTAATTTCTTTTTGACGCAGAGATGCCCAGAGACTGGAGGAGTTCTACAGCAAGAACCAGTTGCTGAGGGAACAGCAGAAGGCCCTGCAGGACAATGTCAAAGTCCTGGAGGATAGGTGATTGCTCATTTAATGAAAGTGCTGGAGTTGTCCTGTAGTGTTGACATAGGCCAGTATTCTCCCAGGTGCTTAAATATACTTTTTTGGTCTTAAGCATCTGGGAGAATACCATCCCTAGTGCAGACAGCAATGTGCTTAAATCAGTCATTTCTGTGAAAAAATAACTGCTCACTTGACTTTTTTGTTAATGCTATTTCCACCTGCCAATGTTGATATTGCTATTTCCTCTTGCCATATGGCCCCCACATCACTCTGTTTCTCTCTCCTCAGGTTGCGCGCAGGGCTGTGTGATCGCTGTGCCGTGACAGAAAAGCACATGAAGAAGAAGCAGGTGGAATTTGAGACCATCTGCAGGCAAAACCAGCTGCTCATCTCAGAACTCAGTGAGCTTGAAGACCTTAAGTGTTTAAATCCATTCCATGATTTTGTTTGGACATGAACGCTGATCATGCCCAAGTTAATGTCAACTTTAATATCTAGATATCCTGTTAAGACGTTAAATTAATATTCCAACCCTTTTACCCCCTTACCTGGAGTTACATATTGTAGGTAAAAAGCATTTTGATCTTAATGCATGCATTTTCATTGTCAGGGAATCCTGAAAAGATATTACAGAATATTTGCAAAAAAAGAGGGGTGGTGTACCGGTACTCACTTTTGTCAAATACTGTAACAGTGCCTTAATGTGCTGTGTGTCTGTTTGCATGTCTGTTTCAGGAGCGGAAAGAGACTCGCTTCAGGAAGAGAACAAAAGACTCAATCTCAAGTTAGAGCGTCTTCAAGAATGCAGGTGAGCATTCTTGCATTAGTGTACACAGCAGCATATTGTCCTGACATTGAACCAGTACATTTTATTTAGCCATATTTAGTACATTTCTCCTGGTTATCTTGTGGCTGATAGCTTTCATTGTGTGCATAGTCTTGGTTCTTTTAATGGGGACCAAATAACTCCACATCTAGCAACCTTGCCAGTATGACTTATAATCCCTTAAATTCTTTTTATTTTCAGCAGTTATGTTGATATCAAAACTAGACATGTCTGTGCTCTTGGGGATCTTTTGACGTATGGCTCCTGTGCTATAGGTAAACTGTAGGGCTAATTTTAATTTCATAATAAATATTGTGTCCAGCTCTCCCCAAGCCCTTTCCTCAGAAGCAGAGGATGGAATGATCCCAGACTCGCCTCTGCACTCGGTGACTCTTCCTGCCATCAGCAAGATGAAGAGGAGGAAGGAGCACTCCCATGTACGCTACGCAGAGAAGCCTCTCTCACAGTCGGCCAAAGGTAAGGCTCATAGGTTAGACACACATGGAAAATGGGATAAAATGTGAAGGCGTATTAGCTTAAAAAAAAAAAAAACTTGATGTCTTCAGTTCAGTTGAAACAAGTAACAAGCATGTAGAATGCAGCAGGCCAAATGGTTCAAAGTAAGACATTGAAATGTTTTTTTTTTCTCCTTCTTTCAATCTCTCTCTGTTGATTTCCTCTAGGACTGTCTTGCTCACTGCCCTCACGTTGCTATGGCAAAGGTGTTTTGGTACCCGAGACATGTGAGATGGATGTGAACCCAATAACAGGTACAATTTATCACGCTTTATTTTCTTATTATTCCCTTTGAACAAAATGTTTCCAACATTTTTCAACGGGATATGTGACATGATTTTGTTTTGTCCAATATTTTTGAAGATTTACTGATAATTCTTTGCTTGATTCAAAGGGTTACAACATCAGTTTGCATTGACTTTGACGTTAAATATGTGCTGACAGTATGGATAAGACTTGTTTTTTGTTTTTTTTTTTTTTTTTTTTTTTTTTTTTTGTGGGGTGCATTTCAGATGCGATTTCGGTGGGCAATGAAAGGGCTGTGGTTGCTGAGACCTGTCGACTCGACATACCTGAAGAGGTGTGTGTGACTCCAATGCCCTGTTGGCCACAATATTCCATAGAACGACTGGCTATATTCTAAGTGCCAAGTCCACCACTGTGTGCTATTGACATGACAGCTGAAAATGATATGAAAATGATCTGAGGATAAAATGACTCCTGCATGACTAACAATAGCGATGTAAATTGTGTGTGTGCAGGACTCTGAAAGTGTACTCAGCTCAGTCAGTGGGCCAGACTCTACACAGAACAGATCTCCTGACAAAGCCAGAAAAACCTCATTGTAAGTTAATACTTGTACCACCACAAATATTTTTAAGACATTTTGACATTATGCACAGATGATTCTTGTTAGATCACAGTTAAAGGAATATACCGGAGTAAGTTTAAACGTAGTCCTGCTGCACGAGCCTTCTAACAGCAATATATTTCGCATGAAATAAGAATTAGAATTTCGAACAGCACAGACCTAACGCAAACGCGAAACACTTCACATTGAGTCAATGTAACCTCAGATCTTACTTTCGGTTTCCAACAGTCAGGTCCCATTGATTCAGTGTAAAGTGCCTGTTCGCTTCTGCGTTCGCGTTCGGTCTGTGCTGTACCAAATTATTTTGTTCCACTCGCTAACTAGTGCATTTAGCAAGCTCTTTCAACAGGGCTATGCTTGAATTCACTCCGGTACTTTCCTTTAATGCACAAGATAATGATTTTTTAGAATAATGTTTTTGTTTTTTTAATGTTGTATTGTTTAATGTTGCTTTTTTGCCAGACTGTATGATTGAGTTCATGTTGTTGATGACGTGGCATTTCTTGTTCTTGGTGTCCCCACACAGCTCTATCAAACCAGACACTACCTCCCCTTCCCTCTTGCGGAAGATTTCTCTGTCCCCCCGCCACCTGCAGCGCCCCCAAACAGCAGCCATTCCCCGCATCGCCCCGCTCCAAGCTCCCCGCAGCCTCCCCCCAGAGCCTGCCAAGAGGAAGACAACAAGCCTCAGCAGTAGGGAGGAGGAGGAAGAGGAGGAGGAGGAAGAGGAGGAAGCGTGCTCCGAGAGGCCCCTAGACTTGTCCCCAGAGGAGAGGATGGAGAAAAGGCCACGTCTGGCACCAGTGGCTCCCAGCAAAACTACACGGCCAGAGGAGACACAAGATGAAGACGTGCTCTTCAAACTCCCTTCTATGCAGGTATTAGTGGGCGGAGACTTGTAATGCCTAAACTTTTATTCTCAGAAAGTGCAGTATTTGTTACTGGCCACTCCTACCTTATCCTTATGTGTGTTTGTGATTTATTAGTCTTTGGACAAGACCAATAAATTTGAGCCTGTAAATTAGCACCTGCCCTAAGCTATAAATCTTTTTTGGGTGCTGCTCCCCACCAGCCTCCTATAAGGAAGAGAAGCCGGGAAAAGCACCCAGACTCAGAGCACACCTCAGTCCTCCAGCCTAACCCTTGTGCGCGTGTGAAGAGCCCTCTGCAGGAGACAACAGGTATTACACTTCAGTCAGCAGATGTGAATCTCATGAGATGGGCAAAGTCACAAATGGACATTGTTGTGTGTTTGTTCCACAGACCAGAGTTGGAGTCTAGATCCAGGAGCTGCCCTCTCTCAGTACAATGCTGACAGCCCTCCTCTGTCTGAGGTACTGAATATCTCATAGGTGTCATCTCAAGTTAGGTTTCTCCACTGGTTGGAATGAGAGTGTAGAGGGCATCTGACCAAAGAAACAAAGGCATTTCAAGTATATTTGCAACAACAGAAGAGCTCATACTTTTCATCCATTCGTATCCATTATTGGAGGAAAAATTACAATATCAGCTTTGTGACAAAATGACTGTGAAGGCGTCTGATTTTGTGTTTGTCTGTGGCCACTCATAGGCCAGAGCTGAGGCAGAGACTTTTGACACAGACTGCACCTACCTGAGCCACAGTATGCTCATGCGAGCCAGAAACCAACATGAGAAGTCAGGTACAGTTTCATGGCATGATCCCCTTCAATGGCGCAATTTACCTTTTTTAAGACAACAGGGAGTGCTGAATGGAAGATGGGCCGCAGTTGGCCCCCGGGCCTTAATTTGGCCAGCCCTGCTTTAGATGTTTTTAGTGAAATGGCTCAAATGGTGAGATGTTTGCATTTTGTGTATTGACTCAGGAATTGGTCTGAAGGCTAATGACAGCATGGCGGAGATCTTTGACAGAACGGCCTATGGAGAGTACGAGTCATGTCCACAGGAGAACAGCTATGAGGTAGAGGAGAGAGATGGCGAGGACCAGACAGGCTTTGAGGACGACCTTGGAGAAGACGAGGACGCAGAAGAGGATGGCGAGGAAAGGCGTAAACACAGTGAGTCTCCTGTTCTAGTGATGTAACCTAAAAAAAAAATAAGATGCTATTTTTGGATGCTTAGTTGAGCCATACTGTCTATGCCATTTTGGAAATGGCTCAAGGTGTAATAAGGCACTGTTTTCATCACAGTCATTTTCTGAAAAGTTATTTTTTTCCAAAATATGATGGAGAAAATGCAATCATCCTCAGAAAAAATCTTAACAAATAATGTTTTGTTTCTTTTAGAAAAGGACTGTGACCCTGCAGATAAAGCTGCTCAAAAGAAAAGGTGAGATCATGATCCTGAATTAAACGTCTCCCTGCTTGTCAGTTCATTGTACAAACTCTGCCTTCTCTTTTCCCCCTGCAGTGGGGAGCCTGGCTATGCTTATGTGGATGTTGTGCGCAAGCGCGACGAAAGGAGAAAACTGAAGGGCCACACATGCAAAGAGTGTGAAATAGTGAGTGTTGAGCAGCTGTCAGACAATTGTTTGATGTTTAATTTCACACTGACCAACAACACTCACCCAATGATAAATGAGGAGGATTTCTATGTCTATGAAGTTTCCAGTTAATTTAAGATGTGACACATATTTAAGGTGTGATGAAAAGTCACATATTATGAAATTACTTTTATTGAAATGCTGCTGATGTTCTCTGAACATAAGAACAAAGCTGATATCTTTAGATATAGATGCAGGTCCTCCCCTCTTAGGTTTAGATGCAGATCTGACCTGGTTGTGTCATTTTGCAGTATTATGCTGATCTTCCAGAAGAGGAACGAGAAAAGAAGCTGGCCTCCTGCTCTCGCCACAGATTTCGATACATTCCACCTTCAACTCCAGAGAACTTTTGGGAAGTAGGATTCCCATCCACACAGACCTGTGTGGAAAGAGGTAAACTGGCCACTGTGACAACACAATTAGGACCATTTTTTATTTTCCATATTGTGAAGCTGTGTCATCTAATGTCCATCTGCCATTACCAGGCTACATCAAGGAAGACAAAGATCCTGACCTGCGTCTGCGGAGAAGACGGCCTTACGTTGCCATGTTCTCTCCAAAGGCCAAGGATTAAAGATGGTGGAAACCATTTAGATGTTTGCTCATTCCCAGCATACTTTCAGTCCCAGCATGTTCTATGGCTGTCTTTTGATTAGTTTTGCACTATCATCTTATTTCATGTTATTGTAGATTCATATGTTTTGATACTTAATTATAATAAATATTTACAAAAAAAAATGTTTTGGCCCCTAAGGTTTAGTTTGTCCATCCATTTTATTAGACATCCTTGAACTCCAACACTACCATCGGTGTCGGTGGATATTTTCACACTGTATATGATTTCACTTATATTGCACTGTCAGAGTCGCTTGAGTCTCTGAGCATGTTTTGGGATTCTGGTGCTTTTGAGCTAGTCATCCCTTCTTTAGGTCAAACATAAGTAGGGTTTCCAAACGTCCTGAATTGACGTTATTATTAGTGTTATTAATTTGTTCCGTGAGGTACAGATCCTGCTTCGCGTGTAGTGGTGCAAATTGCGTCATTGCGCAGGTTGCGGTCATCTCCGATTTAATTCAATTCAATTCAATTTTATTTGTAGAGCGCACAAATACAGTACATTGTCTCGCGGCGCTTTACAGACAGTACGGGAAGCATCCATGAGAATCAGGGGCAAGGAAAAACTCCCTCGCTTTGTAAATAATTTGTTATGTAGGAAGAAACCTTGGGCAGATCCACGCCTCATGGACTCAGCCTACCTGCCTGGGGCCTAATAAAGTATCCGTAAAGTCTGATGCATAGATTGACCATGGTTGACACAAAACAGTATGAGTACTGAATGTAGTCAGAGATGATATGCACATAGTTTGTGTGACAGTCTGGGCCAAGGGATGGAGTCAGTAGTTGGAGTGTGGGATTAGTCAGTAATTGGAGTGAGATCAGAGTTCATTGGGTGTTGGTCGCCATCTAAGTAGTGGTCATCAGGGGGCCATCAGGCCAATTCCATCACGGGCCTCAGAGAAAAGGGGAGGATGGTCCTGGTGTGTGGCTCCAGGGAGGTTGGTCAGCATCCGTAGTGGGGTAGGGTTGGTGGCAGGGAGGTACGGGAGGTTCATCACTCAGCCAGTGCGTCGGGGCAGAGGAGGCAAGGGAAACAAAAAGAAACAGAAACAAGAGGATTAGAGAGAGATTTACAGTCATTCAATGTAAAAGGCTGCCATATCCTGCATTTTCAAGCTATATTGATGTAATGGGTATAAAATAAACTAGAGATGATGTAGCCAGTGGGTAGACCTATAGAAAGGGAGTTTTTCTGCCTTTGTGAGTGATGTCTATCTCCCTCTTCTTCTGTTATGAAGCATTGCAGAAAGTTCATAGGGGTTTTTAATGAGCAAGTAGGCCTATCAGAGTTTTACAGCTAACACTTTTTCAGATGACAAGCCTTCATAAATCGGCTACAGTAGCCAATGGCCTGATGAATTATTTGGCCAAAGTAAAATGAGACAATAAGAATGATTTGTCATTTTACATGAAGTCATTTAAAAATATCCATGAATTGGTCTATTCATTTGGAAAAGTTTTATGAATTTGTTGTGCCCCACATTTGTAACCCTCACCTATAGGCTATTTGGTTTTTGGGGCGCTGGGGTGCGCAAATAGGGCTTGTCCACATCCTGAACAAAGTGTGCTCATTCAGATGTGTGAGAGCTGGCAATATTAAACATAAGGCTCTTATAATTATACTACTTTTCCTTCCCAACACATCTCAAGACAGATCATTCAAATAATCATTTACTTGCATGTTTATATTTTATTGAGCAGTACATGACAATCTCTTTACAAAAATGATTTGCTAGAATGATTTAGAAAATTACATTATCATGAGATTATCATTTGATACTAGGCTGACAAGCATAGGAATGATTATATTGATAACAACGCATAGAAAGCCTGCTTTTTTTGACACTTAAAGAACTTCTATATATCGACAGATATTTTAATCTGAAAGGATTAAGAATTTCAGGAATCACTATAGTCACCATTATCACTATAGTCATCATAACTTGAAATTGGTGAATCCGTCACATTGTAATTAAAATCACCATAATCCGTCACACTGTAATTATAGTCAGTCACATTGTAATTATAATCACTATAATCCGTTGCATTGTACATTGGTGTGGTGGCTGTTGGTATGTCCTGTCCACTATCAGAGGCCTTGAGGTACTGAGGCCGAACAACAAATTGGTAAATAAGGTCATTTGGACATTGACTCAGTGTGCCCATGTTGCTATCTGAGATTATGGCCACATTGTTCTTGAATTCTTGCACATGAAAGATATAATTGTCTTTACATCCCAATAATAGTTGGTTGCTGAACTGTGTGGCACTCTCAAGCCCTGCATATGTTTGCCGCAGCCGTCCAGAAAATTCTTTAGGCCTACACATGAAGCCATAGTTTCTGCAATTCTGATCAGATGGAAAGACTTGAGCAGCCCATGAAACCTTTCTATTTGAATGCCTAGCGGAAAGTAGCAGAGGGGTAGTGAATGTCTTTTGCCTTCCATTGGAGCCATAGCTACTATAGCTGTCATAACCATATGTCCTACCCAAATCCTTTCTTTTAGACAGTTTGGAGACATTGAAGCTGACACTCCAGGGATCTGCGGTGTAGATCCTGGACTGGAACTTCACACTGTGTTCATCTACTTGTTCAGTGAGGACGGAGAAGTGGAGTGCGTGGAACTGGAAGCCCAGTAGGATTCCATTGTGGAACAGCTCTTTGTTGCTGCTGTAGAGGCGGGAGGTGAAGGGCAGCTCATAGAGCTGTTCTGGGGTCATCATGGGGAAACGCACGTGACCCAGCAGAGCTGCCTGCTGCTCAGGGCTCACCGCCTCACCTTGCTCCAGCATCCAGGCATCCAGAGCAGCCAGCAGCCAGGCCTCGTCTGGCAGCACCAGGTCTGTGCGGACCAGCAGACCCTTCAGCAGCTCCTCTGGGAGGCTCTTCCACTGGGCTGAAGCCACCAGGGGCTCCATATTCCAGCCCAGGTAGCGCAAGACGTTCTTACGGAGCACATCATCACCTGACCGCACAGCGTACCTGAACAGCGCCACCTGTGTGCGGAAGGAGGTATCTTCAGGCAGCAGGGGAACAAAGAGGCGTCCAATGTCTTCCAGTAAACGCTTTGCACCAAGTTCAGCTGCCAGCTGATGGAGACATTGCATGGATGAGATGGTGACAGTCACACTGCGTGTGTAGAGGTACCTATTGGTTTAAAGAATATGGGTAGTAAATTGATTTACAGAAAATACAGCATTTTCATGGCTCAGGAAAAATCTGAAAAATAATGGTGGGGAATACTTGGGCAGTGACCTACCGTGTGAACTCTCTAATATAAGGCTGGCAGTTTGAGCTGATCTCCATTTCATAGGTGGATTTCTTAACCATAGTCTTTGAGAGGAGAGACAAGACCACATGGTGAACACAGATACTCTCCGTAGAGTTGATAGCCTTTGATTGAGGTGTCTCCATTTTCAGGGAATCCTCAGGGGTATAGGAGAATGTGAGCTTGAAATCACAACCCGTGCCACTGTCAAACAGCACCCCCAGCTCATCAGAGAGATCAATACTGTGATCCAGAGGATAATTCTTAGTGGCGTTAAAAGTTGGATCTATTGGGTAGATACAGCAAGGTTAATTCTTTTGTATGACTGGCTATAACTCAATTCATTGTTTTGTAGGTTTTTAATGGTCTAAAAATGATACACTTTTACTATTGTTCTTTTCAGTATTTTGGGTGGCTGGACACACAAATTAAGGTAGATTCATTATACTGACTGATTAAGCGTCATTTTCTAAACAGAATCCGTCATTAGTATTCCTGATGGGACTTCAAGGTACTATCAGTTGTGAAATGGGGAAATAAATATGAGACAAAAATATTTAAAAAGGAACAGATTGTGAGCAAACAGCTATAGGCTCATGTTAAAAAAAATGTCTCAGCATTAGCAGCACATTTATTATAATGCAAGTCAAAAGGAGACAGCTGTGTGGTGGTGATCAAGACAACTCAAATCCTATGGAATTCCACATGTTAAAATTGTTATCTTTTCTCATTTTTGGCAGCCCAAATTTCAGGACAAGTCTTACCAACATCACACACCACCCCAGCATCCTCTGAATGGGAGCAGTCAGTCACTCCCCAGCCCTTAAAGGCACAGCTGCTCAGGGAGCTCTCAGTGCCTTTGCAGCCCAGACCATCCAGCCAGATACTCCCAGAACCTGATTGAAAATACATATACAGTATGCACTTGCAAAGTACCATACAGTTTTTCTCCATAGGCTTGGCACTTTTCTTAAAACCGGAATTGCATTCTCAAATTGCATTCACAAAACATGTTTAGTAAAACAGTCTTACAGTTCATAACAATACAGCTCACTTGCAAAAGCTCACATGCATGTACTGTAAAAATGGCAATTAAAAACGAGACAAACCACTGGAGGAAAAAAAGGAAAACAAAATAAAACACAAAAAACTGTGAATGCAGTTGGGTGATTGGTGATCCAAAGACAACTAACCTTGTCTAAACTTTCCTCCGGGTTCTGCAGAAAGTGCTCCACGGAAACCCAGCTGTCTGCACACCACCCTCGCTTCCTCAATCCCCCAGCCGTCGTCACACACCGTCCCCCAGCTACTGGAGTGGAACACCTCCACCCTCCCCTCTGATGGAGATTCCCCGCCCACCAGACGAACATCACCTTCCTTTACCTGCTTATCTGAAGAGGGAGACAACCACAGATCAAAACAAACAAATACAAAAAGATACAGTACGTTTTCCAATACATCATTACTGGATGTTTGTGTGGACTGAGGTCAGATAAACTTACCTTCTAGCCAACTAAGACTCATTGAATTCAGCTGACTGGATAAAATGCAGATCACAATAGACATGTATAGTATGCCTCTTAATGATGGCATTTTGACATGAATAGAGTCCCTAGGAAAACACAGATGTAGATGAGAAACCTGCTTGACTTCCTGTTCATTTTGAGAAATATTGATCAAATAGTAAGCACTATGTCCAATGAAGTAACATGTGCATATCCGCTTTAAGTAAGACACAAGCACAAGATAATAATGATGTATTTTGAATAACTGGCTTAGGTCAGTGGTAACAATCTTTGCTTTGCCCAGTGACAAATTTATAATACTATAAACATTCCACCTGTGAAGTCTTACCTTTATATCTTCCGTCTTAGAGTTAATGATTTAAGAGAGGGTCTCGCTGTATTTATATGATAACCTGTTAAGGGGCGGAGAATGAAAACTTATTCATGCTTCCAACAAGTTTCATTTTCCTGTAAAATTTGACCTTTGGGTTTTGAACTGCAAGTTGAGGCAAGCATCTTGATATAAAAGCATAAACTTCACAATGCACAAAAGGAGGATTTATCAGAAAATCAAGTAGAACACCTTAGTTCAGAATCATGTCTTGACTTGTTGGTAGCGTAGGCTACTTTAGAAAAACAAGACGACTAAAACAGACAGATAAGTTATACAGTCGCTACGACAGAAACACTCCTTTGATCCTGCTGCCTATATTACCATGCCCAAAAGTGTATTTATTTATTTACTTAGGCCTATTTATTTACTTAACTGACACTTTACTTAAAACAACTTATATTATTGTATGGACTTGCTGGAGGACGTTTTACTTGCTTACATCCTATCTGTGTCCCTTACAGTATCTGGTTTCTGTTGGCACAGGTGTTTTGCCAAACACGTCACCAACAAAAACTTTCACATGGGAAACGGGGAGTGAACCTACAGTAGATCAGTGGATTCTGTTATTCTCCACAACTATTCTTCTGACTACCTGCCAAGCCAGAAAGTGTGCTCATTTATATAAGAAAGAGAATTGGTTTAAAAAATGGCACATACTTGAAAATGCCTTGTTTTGCATGTAAAACAATAACTAAAAACTCCAGACTACTGAAACTATTACTGTACACACTTGCCTGTATATCGAACCATTCTTATCTTGCCCCCAAGCATAGTGAGTATAGGGTGGTAAGGGTCTAACACCCTAAGGACCACTGTTGGAGACAGTGCTAATAAAGGAGCATTGTCGGATCACCAAGTCTTTTAAAGAAAATCAGAAATGTCCCTGTTGTTAGTAGATCTACTCAAAATGCAGACCAGTAAAATTATTTTTTTGTCATTTAATCACAGATTTAAAAGACTGGTCTCACTAAATCCTATTGAGACTTAACTGAATTATGATACTGAAATTAGCCCCCTTCCTTCTGATTTGACAGGAACAGAGAAACAGAGCAACAGGGTTATATGTGCATACCTAGAGTTTAGAGTTTAATAAAAAAAAAAGAATGTTGCATTTTTTGCAAATTATTTAAGTATTATACAACAATTAGATCCGGTCGAGCTATTTCTGAATTTCTGATTGGACGAGATGCATTCCAAGCGGCTTCATGCATACGCGGACTCGTGTCATATTGTGAAGTATGATGGCTTATACATACTCTTATAAATGATGTCTCAGAAAACTTACAAAACAAAATGTGTTACCCTAGTGTAAGTAATTTGCCCAGAAAGTTTTCGGGAATATCTAGTTATTACCATTTTACCCTTTTCATAGCATTTTCAAACTCAAGAAAAAAAATCCTAAACCTCTGAACCCAATTCTCTGAACTAAATGCTCAGGAGTTAGAACACATTTGTTGAACCGATCATTCCTCTGGGAAAACAACAATTTATTGCGAAACTCAAGTCTGATGTGGCAATATCAAGGGGAGGGGCCACTGATGCCAGCTCTATTATAAAAAAAATACCTGCAAACCAACCATTTCAGAACCTGTTTTTGAACAACACTATTGTTGAACATTTAATTGAATAATTATAGTAAGTAGATATTTGTGAGACATAAACAAAATACAACAGTGCAGACAGCAGGAAGTGCAAAAAGGTGCAATGTTAAAAGGCATTACTTTAGTACACACAACAAAACTCCTCCCAAAGTGCATGAATTGGCAAAGTGCATGAAAAGTGTTTTACAAAGATTAGTAAGGCAACATAGTGTATTGTAGAGTATAAGGACACTTGTTAGATCAAAACAGACTTCAAACACTCCTGCCATGTATGAAATGGGAAAGAAGTGTAAAGAGCATTAGATGACATTTGAGAGCCACCCCTCTTTTTGTACATAGCAATAGGGCCAGTGAAGAGCATAAATGTGCACATTTGAAGAGGGAGATTTAGAGTTTGGTGTAAACAGGCTATGGTGGTGTAACTAGCATTTAAAAATTAAAAGAAAAGAAAAGCGTAGCATGTCATGCAACCAGAAAGCATACACATGAGGAATAGACAAAACTGTTTGATAAGCTGTAGCCTAAATCGGTGCATACAATTTTTTTTTTTTTTTTTTGTCATGGCGTGCTGGAGTTAGACGATTCCAACATACCGGTAGGTAGCTACCCTCCCTGACAGCTGTGGGGCTATATAGCCAATAGGCCTACGTGATAAGCTCACAATTTAGCCAAACAAACCCACCAATTTACCTTTAGAAATCAACAATCATACAGGAGTAGCTGTAGAAATGCACAAACCTTTCCTTGTAAAATGCAAAATCCATTGCAAAAGGACTGATGAGTTGAATCCACAATGCAAGTTTAGACCCGGCTTGGATAATGTATATGAAATTTTTATATTAATGTATTTTTTTTATTTGATGAAATGAGGGGAAAGAAAATCATAGCTACCAATAAACTCATTGTTTCTCTTACAGGATCATGAGGCTAACAGTAGTGCTTACCATCACCTTCTCCATTCTCTGGTTGGAGCCAGTCTCAGCCATCAAAAGGCTTCATAACATGTTTGATCTGACCAGCACCAAATTTGGCACAAAGTTCCCCAACAACGGTCTCATGTTACTCTATTGGTTCACTTTGCATAAGAGTTTTCATGATGAATTGACCATGAAGCCAGATTGTTTTGACCCTACTAGGGGAGACTATGGGTGCAGAAAGTACAGTTGTGGTCAAAATCACGAGGCAGGCAACTTCTGGTGGTTCTGTGTTCTTTATTCACAACGCCGGGGAGATGTTACCAGCAAGATAAATACAAGATACAAATAAAGTCATGACCTGCAGACTGTATCAGATACATATACTGATGCAATCCTTTGAATGTGTCTAAATGACAAAGAGGATGAAATGGGTATGAAATGATCCTCCAGAAGATGGAACTGTTCACTCTGTCTATTAACACGTTCAGTGAGGACCAGAGAAGTTCAGAGCGTGGAACTGGAAGCCCAGTAGGATTCCATTGTGGAACAGCTCTTTGTTGCTGCTGTAGAGGCGGGAGGTGAAGGGCAGCTCATAGAGCTGTTCTGGGGTCATCATGGGGAAACGCACGTGACCCAGCAGAGCTGCCTGCTGCTCAGGGCTCATCGCCTCACCTTGCTCCAGCATCCAGGCATCCAGAGCAGCCAGCAGCCAGGCCAACAAACCTGTGTAGTAAGTTGTTTAATTTTAGTTCCATTTGTGAAGAGGTACAGTACCTGCAAGTTGAAGTCAACACTTAATCAGATCCTTAAATACAGTAGACTTGGATGTATACAATTTAACCACAGAAATAATGGGGAGGAGGCCTACTTTATAGAGACCAATGTTAATATTTAGACTAAAATTAACAAACACATGAATGATGGCAAAAAATAACAACGGTCTGATCTGAAAACTTATGGTCCATTGGCCCAGCCCAGGTGAACCTGGTTATACAGCCGAAATTATCCATGCTTTTATGCTATATCGGTATGTATGACAATAATAATGTTGATAGCAATATAATATCATCATGGTACAAGCCTTTTAAAAAATACATCATTAGACTGGTCTATAGGTGAAAGACTAGCTTGCCCTTCCTACCTTGTAGATGAGGAATCCTACTGCAACTGGGGTGGCTACTGGCTGAGCTATTTTATAATCTGAGGGAGCAGTGCACAAGATGTGACACATATTTAAGGTGTGATGAAAAGTCACATATTATGAAATTTCTTTTATAGAAATGCTGCTGATGTTCTCTGAACATAAGAACAAAGCTGATATCTTTAGATAAAAATGCAGGTCCTGCCCTCTTAGGTTTAGATGCAGATCTGACCTGGTTGTGTCATTTTGCAGTATTATGCTGATCTTCCAGAAGAGGAACGAGAAAAGAAGCTGGCCTCCTGATTTCGCAGATTTCGCTACATTCCACCTTCGACTCCAGAGAACTTTTGGGAAGTAGGATTCCCATCCACACAGACCTGTGTGGAAAGAGGTAAGCTGGCCACTGTGACAACACAATTAGGTCCACATTTGATTTTCCATATTGTGAAGCTGTGACTGTCCATCTGCCATTACCAGGCTACATCAAGGAAGACAAAGATCCTGACCTGCGTTTGAGGAGAAGACGGCCTTACGTTGCCATGTTCTCTCCAAAGGCCAAGGATTAAAGATGGTGGAAACCATTTAGATCTTTGCTCAGTCCCAGTACACCTTCAGTCCCATCATGTTCTATGGCTGTCTTTTGATTAGTTTTGGACTATCATCTTATTTCATGATATTGTAGTGTGATAGGGTAGCCGTGTGGTGTAGGAGACATCAGGCAGAGGCAACAGATTAAGAGGGCCCAAAGGTGCGATTTATTTACAAAGTGGCAAAAATATTTAAATAATCAAAAGTCCAAAAACCGTTGCACCGTGATGAGAGTTACAAACAAAACATAAAACAAAGACAACGAATATTTAATGGTCTAAAGCCACTCACACTAGGCCTATTAAATAAAGCAGACCGAAAAACAGCAAGGCTTGAAACAGCCCCCTTACCGTGATAGCTACACGAACATGAGATCTAGTCTCCCGATATTTAATTATAATAAATATTTACAAAAAAAAAAAAAAAATTTGGCCCCTAAGGTTTTGTTTGTCCCGCCATTTCATTAGACATCCTTGAACTCCAACACTACCATCAGTGTCGGTGGATATTTTCGCAGTGTATATTATTTCTCTTATATTGCACTGTCAAAGTCACTTGAGTCTCTGAGCATGTTTTGGGATTCTGGTGCTTTTGAGCTAGTCATCCCTTCTTTAGGTCAAACATAGGGTTTCCAAACGTCCTGAATTGGGAGGGACATCCAGTTTTTTGGGGTATTATTAATTTGTTCCGTCAGGGACAGATCTCCGCATGCTGTGGTGCAAATTGCGTCATTGCGCAAGTCGCTGTCACCTCCGATTTACAGTCATTCAATGTGAAAGGCTGCCATATCCTGCATTTTCAAGCTATATTGATGTAATGTGTATCAAATTAAACTAGAGATGATGTAGTTAGTGGATAGAACCATAGAAAGGGAGTGATGCAAAAAATCCAAAGTGCTCGGGAATTCATGAAGAGTTGTATTTTGAAGAATGAAGAGTTGTACAAGATTTGCAAAAACTTGCCTTTATTTGCATGGCTATTTCATATAGAAAAAGTTAAAAACAATTGTGAGCAACAACCCATGCGTAGCGGAACAGACAAACCTTCAGGGTATGTTGCAGGCAGATTTTGAACACCTGAATGTGAAACAGTACTAATTTCCCAGGTAAACAGTTTATGCAACGGCCACTAGATGGCAATGTTTCTAGGGTTTATGAAATAGCCATGTAAATAAAGGCTTTTTATATTTTCCACATATGAAGAGTGCCTTGGACCTTTTCTTGTTCCCATAGAGAGGGAGTTTTTCTGCCTTTGTGAGTGATGTCTTTCTCCCTCTTCTTCTGTTATGAAGCATTGCAGAAAGTTCATAGGGGTTTTAATGAGCAAGTAGGCTATCAGAGTTTTACAGCTAACACTTTTTCAGATGACATGCCTTCATAAATAGGCTACAGTAGCCAATGGCCTGATGAATTAATTGGCCAAAGTAAAATGAGACAATAAGAATGATTTGTCATTTTGCATGAAGTCATTTAAAAATATCCATGAATTGGTCTATTCATTTGGAAAAGTTTTATGAATTTGTTGTGCCCCACATTTGTAACCCTCACCTATAGGCTATTTGGTTTTGGGGCGCTGGGATGCGCGAATAGGGCTTGTCCACATCCTGAACAAAGTGTGCTCATTCAGATGCGAGAGAGCTGGCAACATTAAACATAAGGCTCTTATAATTATACTCTTCCTTCCCAACACATCTCAAGACAGATCATTCAAATAATCATTTACTTGCATGTTTATATTTTATTGAGCAGTACATGACAATCTCTTTACAAAAATGATTTGCTAGAATGATTTAGAAAATAACTTTATCATGAGATTATCATTTGATACTAGGCTGACAAGCATAGGAATCATTATACTGATAACACATAGACAGCCTATTTTGCCACTAACAGAACTTCTATAGACTTACTTTTTCCAATGATAAGAAGTACATATAGTCACCATCATAACTATCAGCCGTTGAATTCAGTAAGTCTATCACATTGTACATTGGTGTGGTGGCTGTTGGTATCCCCTGTCCACTATCAGAGGCCTTGAGGTACTGAGGCCGAACAACAAATTGGTAAATAAGGTCATCTGGACATTGGCTCAGTGTGTCCATGTTGCTATCTGAGATTATGGCCACATTGTTCTTGAATTCTTGCATGTGAAAGACATAATTGTCTTTACATCCCAATAATAGTTGGTTGCTGAACTGTGTGGCACTCTCAAGCCCTGCATATGTTTGCTGCAGCCGTCCAGAAAATTCTTTAGGCCTACACGTGACGCCATAGTTTCTGCAATTCTGATCAGATGGAAAGACTTCAGCAGCCCATGAAACCTTTCTATGTGAATGCCTAGCGGAAAGTAGCAGAGGGGTAGTGAATGTCTTTTGCCTTCCATTGGAACCATAGCTGCTATAACTGTCATAACCGTACCTCCTGCCCAAATCATATCTTTTAGACAGTTTGGAGACACTGAATTTGACGCTCCAAGGATCTGCAGTGTAGATCCTGGGCTGGAACTGCACACTGCGTTGATCTGCATGTCTAATGAGCATGGAGAAGTTGAGTACATGGAACTGGAAGCCCAGTAGGATTCCATTGTGGAACAGCTCTTTGTTGCTGCTGTAGAGGCGGGAGGTGAAGGGCAGCTCATAGAGCTGTTCTGGGGTCATCATGGGGAAACGCACGTGACCCAGCAGAGCTGCCTGCTGCTCAGGGCTTACCGCCTCACCTTGCTCCAGCATCCAGGCATCCAGAGCAGCCAGCAGCCAGGCCTCGTCTGGCAGCACCAGGTCTGTGCGGACCAGCAGACCCTTCAGGAGCTCCTCTGGGAGGCTCTTCCACTGGGCTGAAGCCACCAGGGGCTCCATATTCCAGCCCAGGTAGCGGAAGACGTTCTGACGGAGCAGGTCATCACCAGACCGCACAGCGTACCTGAACAGCGCCACCTGTGTGCGGAAGGAGGTATCTTCAGGCAGCAGGGGC
The DNA here is from genome assembly GCA_027497455.2 of Sardinella longiceps. NCBI lineage: Eukaryota > Metazoa > Chordata > Actinopteri > Clupeiformes > Clupeidae > Sardinella > Sardinella longiceps. The sequence goes on from JAODXP020000027.1 coordinate 16,609,581, forward strand.
ACAAAGAGGCGTCCAATGTCTTCCAGTAAACGCTTTGCACCAAACTCAGCAGCCAGCTGATGGAGACACTGCATGGAGGAGATGGTGACGGTCACACTGTGTTTGTAGAGGTACCTGTTGGTTTAAAGAATATGGGTAGTAAATAGATTTAGGTGATTTACAAAAAATACAACATTTGTATGTCTCAAGAAAAATCTAAAAAATTATGGTGAATACTTGGGCAGTGACCTACTGTGTGAACTCTCTGATAAAAGGCTGGCAGTTTGAGCTGATCTCCATTTCATAGGAGGATTTCTTAATAATAGACTTTGAGAAGAGAGACAAAATTGCACGGTGAACACAGATAATCTCCTTAGTGATGGTAGCCTTTGATTGAGGTGTATCCATTTTCAGGGAATCCTCTGGGGTATAGGAGAATGTGAGGTTGAAATCACAACCCGTGCCACTTTCAAACAGTTTCCCCAGCTCACCAGAAAGATTAATACTGTGATCCAGTGGATAATTCTTAGAGCCGGTTGGGTTGGGTTGTTGAGTTGGGTAGGTTCGGTCCTCAATGTCGGTAAAATCTGGTAGGGTGGGTTGGGAGGTTGTGTGCTCAATGTCTCAATGGAGGGGTAGATTGTGTAGGTTGATATACAGTAGCAAGGTTAATTCTTTTGTATGACAGGCTATCAATTCATTCTTTATAGGGTTTTAATGGTCTGAAAATGATACACTTTTACTTTTCAGTATGTTGGATGGATGGACACAAATTAAGGTAGATTCATTATAATGACTGATTGAACATCGTTATTCATACCTAACAGAATTTGTATTTAGTATTTTGGACATCAAGGAACTATTTGGAAGTTGATTTATTTCTAAATATGCAATATGGAAATAAAAATGAGACAAATATGATCTGTAAATAGGAGCCGTTTGTGAGCAAACAAGTTTAAGCTACTTCAAGAAATGACCGTAAAGTTCGCTTTGACTTTTGAGAAATAAGACACTTTCCAAGACATCATAAAATAAATAAACTCACCCTCTAGCCAGCTAAAACTCTTTGAGTCCAGCTCTCTGGATAACATGCAGATCACAATAGATCTGTATAACATGCCTCTTAATGATGGCATTTTGACATGAATAGAGTCCCTGTGAAAACACAGATGTGGATGAGAAACCTTCCTGATGTTCATTTTAAAAACAAATGACAGTAAATATTATGTCCAATAAAGTAACATGTGCAAGTCCTCTCAAGTATAGGCCACAAGACAATAAAGCTTTGTCCCATGACAAAATGATCAATACATCTGCAGCATATAAATGTTAAATACACTTCAACTGTAAAGCCTTACCTTGAGATGCTCCGTCTTCAAGTTGATAATTTAAGGCAGGGTCTCATTGAATTTATATGATAACGTGTTAATAGGCGGAGATTCTAAACTTATCCATGCCTCCAATCTGGCCCCTTCACCAGCAGTAAGTGACTCAGGGGGCGGTTGCATTGCAGAGACAGAGGGGGGGAGGGGGGCGAGGGGGGGGGGGTGACTTGATCATGTGCTGTTTAAAGCTATATCTGATGGAGATTACTATTGAAGATGCTGGATCATATTCCTCTGAAAATGAAAACTAGAAAAAGGCTTTGGAGAGTGCACATTAGATCTAAAGAACATCAGAGCTAAAAAAAAAAAGTATAAAGGTATAATATGACCCATTTAAAATATTTTCAACTCACCAAGTGGTTAGTGGTGGTCCTTGATGTACCAAATCAAGCAGCAGTGCCATCACACTTCAATTAGCCTACAATGTGTTGGACGTACTGTAGGCGTATTAGAGATGTTGGTCATATTAATCAGATTGTTAGAGCTTATTTTTTTTATTATCTAAATGGTTTAATCCTAATATTATACCCCAAACCCATTTCTAAGACTTCTGTGGTAGATTCAGCACTGTCATCCATGACCCTTACAAGTTTCATAGAAAGGGTTCGAAACTAATTCACATGCAATCATTGCATTGCAGGAACGAGAACCCCAGAAGAATGAAAACGTAACATATGGCATTGTGCTTAAGAGTTAGGCTACTCAACAAAATTCTTGTTTCTGCTCAGAATGTAGTCTGTTAAACAGACAGGCTGCATGCAGTCCTTTCATATGAGATGAAAACTTATGCAGAGCTGCCAACTCTCATGCAATGAGCCTGAGACACATGCATTTGACTATTTACTCCAGACAATCGCTTCCTCTACAAGAAAATGAACAGGCAAGTCTCTTGTGTCTTGCTGTTGATGTTGAATGTACCTTGTATGACTCATGTGGTGGCACCAATAACTCATAGAACAGAAGCCCCTTCTTGCACCTAAGTGCATGTTAATTCACATCTATTCATCTTAGTTAAAGGAGAAATCCAGAGATTAGGACCCAAATTATATTTCAACATCATAAAAAGTTGGAACGTTTGCTGGGGAGCAGAATGTTGATACGTTCATGCAGGCTGGAGAGGGCCACTTGCTAGTTATAGCAAGGCACCCAGCTAGGTAGTAAGTAGCTATCTGTACAGTTACTAAGTTTTCACTTTTCAATGCTTGTTTTTAAATGTTGGAACTGTCATAATACTATCAATGAAGAATGGGGCTATTTTGAGCCTTCCTATGGTTTAAAACTATCCTGGAAGTTCCCATGCTCCTTTGTACGCTTATTTCATTTCACTCTTCAAAGCAGCATGGTGACCATGGCCGATTTTCTCGCCTGCTTTCGGTATCCAATCACAGAACAAAAAGGGATTTGCACGGCCCTCGATTGCATTTTACGTCACGTGGTGGCTCTGGTGTTGGCTCTGAGCTATGTGCAGACGGTATGATAGACATTCGTAGCACCCAATAAACGGCTCTGGACAAACGTAAACGATGCTTCCGCTACGAGAAATGCAATAGGTAGGTCTCCAGACTAAATATCACTTGTGATTTTTAGTTTGGCATTCGCCAGGCCGGTTTAAAACAGCAATTTGGCCACTATCACCTAGCTGAGTGCCCACGGAATTTACAAGGGAGCTGTCTTCTCTGGCCCGCACGAACATATCAAAATGACTCTCCCTGACAAAGGTTCAGACTTTTCATGATGTTGCAATATACTTTCGGTCCTTATCACACCGGATTTCTCCTTTAGATTGCTCATACCATCAGCACATGTGAAGCTGCACAATCAGAACTTTCCTGAAACCAATTGCTTGTTGGTGAAGGGCTAATTTCGTAATACAAGTTCAAGAACATTATGCAACTCTGCGGCCATGACACACCCATTTGTCTGGTAATAGGTGTTGGGTATTGCACATTTTCTGCAGAACAACCCAAAATGCAGAATGCAGGAAATCATCTAAAAATAATGTGCTGAATCAATTTTTTTCTTGGGTACTGGGGAGGACCCGTAATCTCCCATGTATGCCTACTCGTATTGAAGATCCAGACATCAGAATGCAAGGGAGCATTTGAATTTTTTTTTTAAACATAGTTAAAGGAGGAATCTGGTGTAAAACAGCTTAAATACTTTAAGCCATATAAATGGGTGGAAAGCAGATTTATTATGATGGATATGTGGTGCAGACCTTCTCACAGCAGAAGCATAATTTTAGCATGGTGAGGTACTGTATATGGCAAAAGTTAGCACTCACTCAGCATCATGTTTTAACATATTTAAGCCATTTTACACCAGATTTGTCCAACTGTGTATTATTATTATTATTATTATTATTATTATTATTATTATTATTATTATTATTATTTTCAAATAACCCAGAAAATTGCATTGGAATTGCATTGTGTCTTCCTCAACAAAATAATGCTAAGCATAAGCTACGTGGTTTGCTCGACCACTAAAATTAAAATTTAGTGTAGGGCTTCTCTCAACATACAAGGTGTTTTAGGCTTAGAATTTAGAATTTGTATAAAGACAAAAAAGAGTTTACCAGTTACCAGTTACAGTAAACAGAGGTTTCAATATAGTAGTATAGTATTTATAGTATAGGTACTGCTATTTAAAACAAAAGTGCAGATATTTGAAAGAAAAAAAATAAAGTCTTCTGTAGCCTAAATAGCTAAAATGGAATTTCATTATGAAAGTCATGGTTCTTCGGAAAAACACACATCCACAGACAAATCCACTAGTTTCACTTTCAAAATAGCCTGTTCTTGTGGTGCGGCACTAGCCTGGGCCCGCCCGTACTTCCTGTGCTGCTTGAAATTTCATGATCAAGTCAGTATGGCCAAGGAGGCAATTTCCTCAACTCTCAAGCCCAGAAAAATCAAGACCTACTGAGAAACAAGCAGGCTGGTGGACGCTAGCTTACAATGACTCTGTCCAGCTCTGTCCCATATATTGATAGATGTTTGATTTGCATTTGATAGATGTTTAAATTAATCCTACGTGGAATTCCAGGCAATGCTAGCTTTTCCAGACCACATTTCATTTCTGAAGGTGGTCGTGCAAGCCAGGCCAGTGTGGCAAGGTAGTAGGCCTACCACTGTTTTCCTTCTTGTCATTTAAAGGGCAACTTCAGTCATTTTCAACAAGAGCTCTACTGCTCAAGCTACTTGAGATTAGCCAATACTGAAGACGCAAGACATTTTGGTCCAACCATATTGGTTTCCTTGAACAGAGAATAATCACTTACAACTAGCCCAATGGGGCATATTAAACTGTGTTTTCAGCATCTAAACATACTCCAAATATCACCCCAAAAGCTATGTAACATCATCAGACACATTACAACACACCACTGTTGTGTTTATGACTACAAATGTCTGACAAAGTGGTTAAAATAGTGTTTCTATGCAGTGTTTACAAAACCGTTTTGTAAACAAACAATGTTTGGCTGCTTGCATAAAGACATGGTTTTAACACTTTTTCAGCCATTTGTTGTACACAATACAGTTCTGTGTTGTAAGGTGTCTGTTGATACTTCACAGTTTTTGTGGTGACATTTGGAGTATGTTAAGATGTTAAAAATACAGTTCAAAATTCTGCCTCAGACTTGGGCTGGTTGTAAGTGATTATTCTCTGTTCAAGGACACCTATATGGTTGGACCAAAATGTCTTGCGCCTTCAGTATAGGGTAATCTCAAGTAGCTTGAGCAACAGAGCTCTTGTTGAAAATGACTGAAGTTGCCCTTTAAAGGGGAAAGTACAACTTTCATTACATTGCTAGAAGACCATGATATCCCGGCCTAGGCAACATGGATTTGTTTCAGTTTCGGACAACTGAAAGTATTCAACGACTTCTAGCAATGTAATGAAAGCTGTACCGGTGTTCCCCTTCATGACATGAAACTGACTGGCTCCACATTTATCTTGCAAACTCATTTGCAAAATAAAGTTTATCTAGCCGTCGTACCCAAGGGTCAGTCAAGGTCAGTCTATACATTTATGTTATAGTCAGGCTTGTCAGGCTAAACTAAAACATGATGGGAGAACAAATTAGATAATCTGGATAATATCAGACTTTCAGATGTCAATGGAGGGTGCTCTACACATGAAGTACTCTGCAGAAGATATTCAGATGTAGCCTAACTAAAATTGCAATCCTGAAGTAGTTGTAGTTCCTGAAGTGCTTGTAAGTTAATTAACTTTTTTTTTTTTCAAAGTAATATGACGCATTACTGTTAGTTTTATTTTGTAATTAAATTACGTAATATTGCTCCATGTAGGCTATTTACTGTATTACTGCACTGCTATTTTCTGTACTCTAATTCAGTTCTAAGGTACTTGCACAATAGTGATCTAATGTTGCCTTTAATCTCAGGCAGGAGTCATGCTAGAGCTACCATCTTTACAAGATCAAAAAGTAACAGACCTGATGTTTGTTTGAACTTCAAATGTTGGGGTTCAGGCTCTAGGCCTACATCAACTTACTTAGTTGCGTGGGGGAAGAGACAACCCGTGCATGGTGTTGCAAAATGTCCTTTCCCCTCTCGGGTGGAGCTGATGTCTTTCTTAACAAGCAAGTTACGGCATAATAACACCAGAGCTTGGTTCCGCTGTGTCTTTCTTAAGAAGCAAGTTACGCCATAATAACACCAGTGCCTGGTTCCGCAATTACCCTCTTATTAGACTGGAAAGATATCTTACCAGAGTTGCTGACTTTTCTGAAAGTGTTGGAGGCAGTGCTAATAAAGGAGCATTGTCAGATCACCAAGTCTTTAAAGAAAATCAGAAATGTCCTTGTTGTTAGTAGATTTACTCAAAATGCAGACCGGTAAAATGTTTTTGTTTTTTTTTTTGTCATTCAATCACAGATTTAAAAGACTGGTCTTACTAAATGCTATTGAAACATATTGAAAATTATACTCTATGCTCAGAAATATTAGCTTTTTGACTCATGGTAAATTAGAAGAATTATGATACTGAAATTAGTCTCCTAAACTGTAAAAACCATTACAAAAGGACCAATGAGTTGAATCCACAATGCAAGTTTAGAGCCTGCTTGGATAATGTAGTATATGGATTTTTTCTATTTCTTTTTATTTGATGAGATGAGGGGAAATGAAATCATAGCCACCAATAAACTCATTGTTTCTCTTATAGGATCTTGAGGCTAACAGTAGCCTAGTGCTTACAATCACCTTCTCTATTCTCTGGTTGGAGACAGTCTCAGCCAGCACTTGCAACAGCATTGGAGGATGGTTGCAACACATCAAAATACAATCCATTTCTGCTTAAATAAAATGATTTTTTTAAATCAAAAATGTAAGTTATAGTAGCCTTAGTGTTATTTATTTATCAAAATTATAGATTTGTCTAAATTAATTGGTATTAAGTGCAGACCTCTCCGACCTCAAAGACATGTAGTGAAATTGCATGAAAGAGAAAAAAGATGGGCTAAGCTTCAGGAAGAAAAAAAAAAAAGTAAACAAAAGTTAATAAAACGAAAGAACAAAATAAAGTGTATATAAAATCCTCTATGGGATTTAGATCTGCATTCAGAATGGACCCCCAAGACATGGTAAGCAGGAGGGAGGAGATGTGAAATTGTCTCAGCCAGGTGGCCTTGAGAGACAGGAAATGAGTATGAGGGATAGATTTGATGGGACAAGGAAATGATCACAGACCAAGCTCATAGAGAAGTAGAGAGCTGCGCCTCTTCTTATGACAAAAAACATGCAGCAGACATAATTCCATAGTGATTTGGTAAATTTATTAGATTAAAAATTCAGCACCTGATGCACACACAAGGGGTAATCATCATGGTTCCACTGTCTGGGACAAAGAGGCAGACTTTTCAAATACACTGCTGACGGACGACCAACTGATAGGTAAGGTCATCAGGACACAGGACAGTAACGTTTGAGACCCTAGCTTCACCGTTCTTTAACTCTTGCACATGGAAAACATAATTACCTTTACAGCTTAACAACAGTTGGTTACTGAACTGGAAACTTCCTTCATGCCTTCCTAAATGGGTATTCATGCGAAGGCGAGCAGAGAAGCGCTTACAAATAAAGTTATGATAGCTGCAGACTGTATCAGATACATATACTGATGCAACCCACTGAATGTGTCTAAATGACAAAGAGGAAGAAATGGGTACTGGGGTATGAAATGATCTATCAGACGATTCTCGTCCTCTGAATACTTTGGAGACATTGAAGCTAAAACTCCAAGGATCTGCAGTGTAGGTCCTGGGCTGGAACTGCTCACTCTGTCTATTAGCACGTTCAGTGAGGACAGAGAAGTTGAGTGCATGGAACTGGAAGCCCAGTAGGATTCCATTGTGGAACAGCTCTTTGTTGCTGCTGTAGAGGCGGGAGGTGAAGGGCAGCTCATAGAGCTGTTCTGGGCTCATCATGGGGAAACGCACGTGACCCAGCAGAGCTGCCTGCTGCTCAGGGCTCACCGCCTCACCTTGCTCCAGCATCCAGGCATCCAGAGCAGCCAGCAGCCAGGCCTCGTCTGGCAGCACCAGGTCTGTGCGGACCAGCAGACCCTTCAGGAGCTCCTCTGGGAGGCTCTTCCACTGGGCTGAAACCACCAGGGGCTCCATATTCCAGCCCAGGTAGCGCAAGACGTTCTCACGGAGCACATCATCACCTGATCGCACAGCATACCTGAACAGCACCACCTGTGTGCGGAAGGTGGTATCATCAGGCAGCAGGGGAACAAAGAGGCGTCCAATGTCTTCCATCAGATGTTTAGTGCCAAATTTAGAAGCAAGGTGATGGAGACACTGCATGGAGGAGGAGGTGACTGTGATGCTACGGGTATAAAGGTACCTGTTGGAAGCAATATCAGTAAGTTTTATGGCTGTTATGTTATGTATACAAACAACAAAAGTACCAGAATGAGCACTACTGAAATACTAGCCTGATAAGCCAGACTAGACCCTCGGGTAAAACGGCTAATAATCAGTGCAACTAACAAGCAATTCAAACAACGCTGAGCCCGCCCAGTGCTTGTGCAGATAAAACCCTGTGATTGGCTAAACATCACAATGTCTGAATACAACCTAGACCGTAAACAGCTCAGATAAACAACTCCGACACAATGGAGGTCTGAGTACAACCTACGGCTGATTGCGAGACGCACTCGCTGAGCAAATACAATTTACTACCGCTAGAGTGCGTCTAGAGTTCTGAGCCATTGAAATACAACTTTGTTTACTTATATGAGTAAAACAAAAATGATTGATGAGGAAATAGGACAAATAGTTGTGTGGTGAACAATCATACCGTATAAAATCCCTGACGTAAGGTTGGCAATTTGAACTGATTTCTACTTCACAGCTTGAGTTGCTAATGTCCAGTTTTACTGAAAAGAGCGACAGAACAAGGCGGTGAACAGAGATTCTCTCCTCAGTGTTGGTAGCTTTGGCCTGAGGTGTCTCCACATCCAGGGAATCCTCCAAAGTGTAGAAAAACACAAGGTTGAAATCACAACCCATGCCACTGTCAAACAGCTGCCCCAACTGGTCAGAAAGTCCTTCGCTGTGATCCAGAGGGTAGCTTTTGTTCAAAGCTGGATCTGTGAGGATAGGCACAATCAGAGCATTAATCACGTCATTTGAATATATAACAAGCTCCTAATCTAAACACAGTATCCTTACTGGTCTGATCATCCATAGTAAAAAAAAATGTTTTGTGTTATTATCATCATTCTCTTTTCGATGGACAAAATAAGTGAGATGGCTAATTTTTGACTGATGTTCAATATTCATGTGTCAAAAATACTTACCAACATCACACACCACCCCAGCATCCTCTGAATGGGAGCAGTCAGTCACTCCCCAGCCCTTAAAGGCACAGCTGCTCAGGGAGCTCTCAGTGCCTTTGCAGCCCAGATCATCCAGCCAGATACTCCCAGAACCTGATTTATACAAAACACACATTTTGCAGACCTAAGATTGTTAAAAAAAAAACAGATTTTTCCAACATGCTTTGTCAACCGCCGAAAAGTTGTTCCAATGTTCATCATCCATTCAATATTCGAAATAAAAATGCACTGATTGTCCATTCTGCATGTAAGCATCCTCCCCAGATGCTATGGCATAGAAAATATGTTTTTCATCTCCACATCTCATCATTTCCCCCACAATTCAAGCAATTTTATGTCATATTGTACAGTAAACATATTTGTTTCTTCACCAAAAGACCAACTGATTTGAAACCAACACTGACACATTGTCAATGAGGCCTGTCACATACCACTAGGCCTTGATTTTAAACATTGATTTCTGGGATAGTTTTTTTGACAATACAAATCTATTTGCTCACTCACCAATCAACCTTATGCTACCAAACCATGTCACTTACATAGGGTTTTACACTGTAAACATACAGCAAGGCCTTGATTTACAAAAACAAACAATTGGGGGATATTTTTCAAAACTTATATACTGTAGGTTTGAAAAAAATGCAAAAATTCTACAGTGAATCAAAAATTCATTTTCATTTTTGATTCACTGTAAAGTAGTGTTTGACCGATGTTTCTATAAAACTATACTGTAAAAATAAACATTATAAAAAATATGCCTCACAGGTTAGATTACACTTGTGAATGATGTGATGTCACATTTACGGTACCTTGTCTGAACTCCCCTCCGGGTGTTGCAGAAAGTGCTCCACGGAAACCCAGCTGTCTGCACACCACCCTCGCTTCCTCAATCCCCCAGCTGTCGTCACACACCGTCCCCCAGCTACTGGAGTGGAACACCTCCACCCTCCCCTCTGATGGAGATCTTCCTTCCACCAGACGAACATCACCTTCCTGCACCTGTCTATGTCCACCTGAAGAGGGAGACAAACATCAGATTGGAGAAACACAGCCACCACACTTAGAAATGGCAATAGTGGTATATAGTAGAGCAGATTAATGCCATATTTTGGGTGAATCATTCACTTTGGTATAAAAGCATGAAATTTGGCACAGATACTCTCCAAGGGTCACTTTTTGGAAAAAAAACGCTGGCCACGCAAAAATTCAATCTTGAAAAA
>JAODXP020000027.1:16620139-16685139 GCA_027497455.2 Sardinella longiceps
TTACATCTTGTGTACTATGTCCTATTGCAGAAGGTCATAAGTTGCAGTTTTGCCTCCAATTTCTTCAAATTCCTCCTCTTTTAACTCATTCACTTGTTCATAACTGCATTATTAGTTGTTGATAAATCCATTCACTTGCATTTTCAGGACACAATGACATTTTTATTCAGTATCACACATTAGAGATGAGAACACACAATTAGTATGAAAGAGCACCAGAGAAGAATAACATCTCAATGCATGTAAAAGGAGAAACACGCACAGTCCATAAAACAAAAGATCCCATGTTTATGGTAGCTATGTCATGAATATTCGTAACACCAGAATAAAGAATAGGCCTACAATTCTTCATATAGTGATCAGAGGCTTTATTAAAAGACAGTTGTGGGATTTAAACATTCAGACAAAAGTATGCCATGTTACTGTGAATGGACATTGGTTCAAGGACATTTGTAAAATTAGCTTTTCTCAATTTTAACATTGTATTCAGTATACATTTGTATCATTGGTTCTCCAAGTGCGGCACGGGGGTCAATGGCAGCCCGCAGAAACGTTTCTGGCAGCCCTCAATAACATCTGATAAAATCTGTAAAACTGTAGGCCTACATTACTTTGAATGGATATCCATTTAGTGGTGTTTAAGGGCATTTATTTATTGCAATAAATATAAACTGTAGAGAACCTGGCAATTACGCCCCCCCCCCCCTGTTCAATGTTGGGTCCCTAAATTGGCCTGTCTCTATCAAAACTTTGAGAATCCCTGGATTAAATGATTATATAATGTTTATTGTGATGGTACAGTAAACAGATACAGTACATGAAGTGGGTGTGAGGGATAGATTTGATGGGACTATGAAATGACCAAACTGGGTATACCTCCCAATTTATGGCATAGGCACTACAAGCTGCGCCTCTTCTAATGACTTGTTATAGTGTAGAGGGTGCAACAAAAATAACTCCATAGAGATATGGTAAATTCATTAGATTGATTTTAAAACAACAGACATTTAACAGTCATTGTCTGAAGGAAAAATTCAGCACCTGGTGCACAGAAAGGACATATCATCATAAATGCACTGGGACAAAAAGACAGAGGTTTCAGGTGTACTGCTGTCGGACAACAAACTGATAGGTAAGGTCAACAGGACACACGTCAGGAATGTTTGAGATCCTTTTCCATTGATCGTTCTTCAGTTCTTGCACATGGAAAACATAATTCCCTTTACAACTTAACAGCAGTTGGTTACTGAACTGGAAACTTCCTTTATATGTCCCTTGATGGCGAAGGCTAACAGAAAGCACACTAGTGCCACCACGGCTGCTGAAGTATGTAGAAGACACGAATACAGTCCATGGAATACGTCTTAATGACAAAGAGGATGCAATGCTTACTGGGGTTTCAAAAGAACGTTCAAAAGAATCATGTCCACGAATCATTTGTGAGGCATCGATGCTAAAACTCCAGGGATTGGCGGTGTAGATCCTGGGCTGGAACTGTTCACTCTGTCTACTAAAACGCTCAGTGAGGATGGAGAAGTTGAGTGCGTGGAATTGGAAGCCCAGTAGGATTCCATTGTGGAACAGCTCTTTGTTGCTGCTGTAGAGGCGGGAGGTGAAGGGCAGCTCATAGAGCTGTTCTGGGGTCATCATGGGGAAACGCACGTGACCCAGCAGAGCTGCCTGCTGCTCAGGGCTTACCGCCTCACCTTGCTCCAGCATCCAGGCATCCAGAGCAGCCAGCAGCCAGGCCTCGTCTGGCAGCACCAGGTCTGTGCGGACCAGCAGACCCTTCAGGAGCTCTTCTGGGAGGCTCTTCCACTGAGCTGAAGCCACCAGCGGCTCCATATTCCAGCACAGGTAGCGCAAGACGTTCTCACGGAGCAGGTCATCACCAGAACGTCTGGCGTACCCAAGCAGCGCCACCTGTGTGCGGAAGGAGGTATCATCAGGCAGCAGGGGAACAAAGAGACGTCCAGTTTCTTTCAGCAAACGCTTTGCACCAAACTCAGCAGCCAGTTGATGGAGACACTGCATGGAGAAGGCGGCGATGGTCAGACGACGTGTATAGAGGTACCTGTTGATAGCAATGAGGTGGTAATAAGATACTATATCTATGGTAAAAGTAAATAAAGAGACAGAATAAGTACTAACATGGTTAGATACAGTATAAATACTAACCTCCAACACATTATAATTAGTGCAGTCATATGAAAATAGTCTAATTAAAATCTAATGTAATCTAATTCAAATTTTGCCATGATTAATCATGGTTTACTACCTTTAATCACAACTTATGCCCTCCAGGGTGAATTTCAATGCTAGCCTAGGGTCCCTATCCTGCATCCCTATTTTGTCTTGTTACAGTAAGTCCCTGATGCTATTTAGCTGGCTTTGTACTCAAATGTGGCATTGGGGCATACCCTCTATTACCTCACTCACGTCAGATGATGTGCTACGTAACTTTCGTAACGCACTTCCGCGCATCGATCTGATGTTAAGCTCGTTCGTGTTCAGAGTCGGTACAGCTAAAGGCTGTAGCCGGAGCCAGCGAGATCTACGGAAATACGTCGGTGGGAGTGGAAAAGCATGGGGGACAAGGTGGACAACACAGCTGCAGCTGGCTGTAGCCAAACAACACGTGAACATGGACGTGATGTCAGGAGATATCGCGGAAGTTTGTTTGCACTGAAAACAGCTTGAATCCCCTCATTTCATCATTAAAATGAACGTGATAACTGGCGAAATAAATCATATAATGTTGCTTAATAAGAAGCCCTTCAGAGCGATTTCAAGCCCAATATTTTCTAACCGAACCAATCAGGGCTGCTGGCTGCTGTAGAGGGTGTGACGTAGCGAAGAAGCAACTGTTTTGAATCCAACCAATCCAACAAACTTAACCAGCGTCATCGGTTGGTTTCGATGTGATTGGCTGAAGTGTACGTCAATTAAATTGATGGACAAGCCTTTTGTCCAGTTAGATTCAAGGATTTCTGGCTCCTGAAATAACTCGTCTATCGGTGACCATCAGATGTTCGCGCGTTAGCGCTACATCTGACATGAGTGAGGTAATACCCTCTATGCCCACTGACCCAAACATGAAGTAACCTCTTGAACAAGGTCGGGTCCACAATTGGCTAATCTATGGTAATGAAAGGGATAGAGAGACTAATGTAATCAAGACTCTGGGGATGATAGTTTAATAGTTTAAAGGAGAAATTTATTGAGAATCAGTCAATAGCCCTGTTGTTCTAGGTACCTTAATGCTGTCTTTCAGAAAAAAGAATGAGAAGATTTCATGCTACATAGACCAAATAACAAACTGATTACCAAAGATTCTAGAGTGAACAAGATCGCTTACATGAGGTACGCTCAATGTCAGAATGGGCGCCATTTTGATAAGCCGCTTCTGAACCTACACTAACATAATGGGTAAATAATCATGCAAAACACCATCACTACCCGTCGCCAAAACTTTCAAACTGTCTTACCACCTACATCCATAATTTATGCGAAAGGAAATCAGTTGTTTTGAAATGGCTTCAGGCAGATACGTAGTCAATAGCGAGTGGCCTTAACCAGTAGCCTATTTTCAATTAGGCTATAGCAAATGTCCTGGCCAGGTCATTATTGAGAGCCAAATAACTCTGGATTTCTAGCATATGGCCTATTCAAATGGATACAAAATAAAGATTAAAACGTCTCATATAGTAAAGTATATTGTTATAGTTCTTAAACATTAATAGCCCTTAATTGCCTTTAGTGCCACTTTCATGCGTGTGAGAGCAACACAAGGAGTCAGTGTCCAACTTCATAATGCTGTTAAATGGACAAGTGTTTTTTTTCCCTCAGTGACCTTTGGCGTAGGCTAGTTTCAAAAAAAAAAAAAAAAATCACCCTTAATTCTAGGGAGCTAAAAAAAAATCGCGGCTGTCTTGCTATAAAAGGCTGCTGCAGTAGCCTAAAGTACGCTGGTTTAAGCTGTGAATAACACATCAATTACAAAATACCAGCGGTTTATGTTCTGTTTCTTTAATAACTTAACGAAAAATATGCTGAAAACAACAAGTAAACTTGGAAAAGTTGTAAGCTAGGGATAAGCAAACGTCGTATGGCCTCCGTGCTGGAGAAAGCAGCCGCTTTTAAACAGAGTGGCAAATTAAACACAAAAACAAACACCAAGCCCCAGAAGTTTAATAGCCTACACTATTATCCCAAAAATCAATTTTTATGGATATCCAGTCTTATCATGGTATCTAGGCTATAGATTGGCTACATGAAAAGCAAAAGTAAAGTAGCCTATAGCGCAAAAGACGTCTCCAGCTTTTGCTTTGGAGAGCGCGTTATTGGACATAAACTTTACCACTACTTGCAGACCACTAGTAGGTGGTTTGTTACAACAATAAGTCAGCAAATAGGCCTACATCCAAAGACAACATTTTGCTATTATGACCAGTCAATTAGTTAAACATATTATGCACTATGAAACCGCTTTGCGCTAAAATAAAAGACTAAAAAGCACCACGAATGGTTCTCATTTATTGCCTATTTCCCAAAGAAAAAATTATCAGTCATCAAAAGATGTAGTAAGCTAGGCCTAAACTAGGACCTGAGTGACTGGCTTGTCCACGACTTTAATTTTTTCCACCAGTAGACTCGGCGTAGCCGGGATCAGATAGCCCCGGCCCAAAACCTCTGGATGTAACTGTATAATTTAACGGGCTGCAGGGCTATTCATGTGCCGCTGAAAATAGCTATCTCGACAACAGAAATAAATGATTTGAAATTGTTGCATTTGCGTGAAAAGAAATTAGACGCCACCTGCCCAAAAGTGGACCGGCTCATCAGATCACACAGATTACCAACCCGAGCCTGCTTCCACACATTATATATTAGCCTTTATAGACCATATCCACGACAAACCCACAGCAAACATTAAGACACCCTTCAAGAATTGAGCACAGTAATAAAGACACAGTGAGGCGTAGTTAGTAGCTCGCAGGAGAAGTTCATGTCAGCCTCACAAGAAACGACATGCATTATATCTCTTATTCCCCTCCTTATCACTGCTTCCCTGTCTGCCAATTACATTTTGTTGACATTACAACATGCAACGAGCCTACTTTATAACGAGGATAGAGAGAGAGAGAGAGCATCGCAAGCATCGCTCGACCTACTTGGCTTGAACATCTGTAGTGGAGGCGGTCAGCAGTTGTCACTAAATTTCAGCTTAACTCTGCTCTCCTTTACAGGTATGCAGGTTAACAAATGCATCGTGGGCTACCTTTTTTATTAACTGACGAGGGTAAAAGCGACTTGTTGCCCATATTGGGGTTTTTTTCACTGTCACTGCACCTGATCAGCTGGCCTGGGAATTAAAAGCTGCCTCTGCGTGTAAAATCGTGCCAGTGCGCCTCTGTTTTGTTGCCCAGACCATGCCTAATGCTCAAAGAATCATGATAGGCCTATAATTTTGGCTATGTATGATTTTTTTTTGTTTGTTTCTTTTTTATTAATGCTTTAGTCTGGACCAGATTATCTCAAAAGACAGTGGTTTTGAGAAATAGCTATAGTTGCATGTGGAAGTGTTGTTGCGAAAATCTACGCAGACTTTATTGGTTTTGTTGCGTGCCGGCCAATTGTCTTATTAAATAGCCTTTGCATGGTGCGTTTTTTAAAAATGAAAATGTAAAAGCCCACTTGCTATCATATGACCATGTAGGCCCATTTAGGGTAGGCCTACTTCGAAGATTTAGGGCATCATGAATTAATGAATTAGGATTAGGCTATCATTCGTAGCACAAGAAAATGCGGGCTCCATGCTGAGTTGCGATAGCAAAGCGCAATCATTTTGTGTGTGCAATCATAAATGCTTTTATAAATGTGCTTCTCTCATCTAAAAAAAAGGGTACCCTGGACCTTAACTTACACTATGCCCACTCTGTCCAAATCTTTGCAAGCAGAACATGCAAGGAAACAACAGGTGGTGGTGGTTCTGCCTTAAATGTTCGTAAAATGTCGATCGGTTATTTTTTTATATAGGCTATATATATATAGCGAACTGCCATGATGTTGGAATTATTGGCCTAGGCTACATTTGATTATGCCAAAAGGAGGTTGAACAAATGAATGATACAAAAAAAAAATATATAGGCTAGGCTACAACAAACACACACAAATATCCGAGAGGGTGAATGCCCGAACTATCGGAGAAGCCCTGGATGCAGACACTCCACAGCCTGCGATGTCTGGCTGTTGCGTTTAATTCCTGTTAGGTAAATGTTTGAAGCCAATAGGATGCAGGCCAAAAGTCTCTAGCCTATAACTGGGTCTGTTCAGCAGATGAGACAGCCTAATGCTTTTCTTGTGGATAAAAACAAGGACTGGGCAGCCTAATTTGACGATGATGCACTTTGCGCATAGAGAAAAGACATTGCAACATTCTGTAGGCTATTTGTCGGATCTGATTTTGTAGATGTCTGATTTTCTCTCTTTCTTTCTTTCTTATTTTATTTTTTAACTTAAGGGCACAGAGATCTGATGCTCCTCGAGATTTGGGGTTACACCTGCCAGGTCTGACGCACCTGACTCAGACGTAAACTGTTGCACAGATTGTGAATTAAGGTGGTGTATGTTTCAAATACTAAACAATAATTTAACAGACTCTATTAATTTGAAAAATATATTTCTCAGGGATAAATGATATTAAAATCAGGATAGATGGCATAGGCTATGTGTCTGGTTTGGTAGCCTACAGCAAAACCATATGGCTCTGGCCTACAGTAGTAAGCTCTGTGACGCAAGTTGAGCTTACCAAAATGGCGCCCATGGTTCTATACTTCCGTACTTCCCCATTGTTAACGTATTTGTCGGCCAGTAAGCGATCTTGTGCGTAGCACTCTAGAATCTTTGCTGATTACTAATGCTGAGTGATTTGGGCATAATGAAATAAAACTGAAAGTATAAGTTGTTATGCCCCATTCACTTAGTGTTAGTTACCGACTCACGGCTCGGTCTTTGTTGTACAAAATGTTCTTATTCTTTTTCCTACCTACAGCACTTGGTGAGTTTGAACAACATGGCTATGGATTGATTTACACTGGATTTCTCCTTTAAGAAATGTGACAACTTGGGCGTGATATTGTTGAAAACATACCGGGTGAAATCCCTGATGTAAGGTTGGCAGTTTGAGCTGATCACCATTTCATAGCTTGAGCTGATTGGCACGAATTTGGGGAAGAGAGACAGAATCAGGTGGTGAACACAGATGCTATCCTTAGTGTTTATAGCTTTTGTATGAAGTGCCTCCACTTCCTGTTTCTCGTCCGGGGAGTAGGAGAATATGAGGTTGAAATCACAACCTCTGCCACTGTCAAACAGCTCCCCCAGTTGGTCAGACAGCTCAAAGCTGTGATCCAGAGAGTAGCTTTTGTTAAAGGCTGGACCTGTTTGGATAGACACAGTTCAAAAAATGGTTAATGTCTTTTAAAATATTCAGTTGGTTTGAAGAATTTATTGGTCTGATTGGTCCATGCGGTACATATTTCTATACTTTGTTATATCAGGGTATAGCTTGCTAGACTACAACAATTCCATAATGATAGAACTTTTGAGTTTTAAAGGCATACCAAGCAAACCTGAGATTATTTACCTATGGACCTCCCCATATGGTTGTCAATTTGAGAGAGGAAGAAAAACAAAACAATTGGAACTAGCGACAATCATCATCAAAGAATTGACTATGGGGTTCTTGTCATGAAACTGGAGGTGTTGTAAGTGCTCCAAGACACACTAGGGAGAGCCAAGAGATCTTTCATTCCACCCATCATGAATCGGGGAAAATTAACCTGAAGACATAAACACATTGCCTGGTGTGCCTTTAAGGCTGTTAGTCAGAACTAAGCACTAGTTCATAGAGCAAGTTTCTATCAGTTTTCTGATTAGTGAACTGAACTGAGAATATTAACTTGAACCAGGTTTTTGAAAATTCTGATAACCATTTATGTTGACAATATCTAACTGGCAAAATTACCGAGAAAGAAAGAAAGAAAAATATAACATATAAATATATACGTAAATAATCCTGATTGATATGGCTCCACTTTCCCAAAATGCAAATATGCTCAGTTTCAGCTAGAAAATGGCCAGGCTAATAAGTCAAACACTAGACAAATACTTTGGGCTAACTCTGCACGGAATAGGATAGCCAATGACCAATCAGAGGAACGAACAAGATGTAAACACCAATTCAAAAGGCTGTTGTTTTCGGCGAAGCCCGCCCTTAACACATAGAGCGTTGAGATTAGAAAACGCCTGGAGGAAATGACTTGCGATTAAAGGTGATTAATCATGGAAAAAAATGTGATTAATCAGATTAAGATTTTTTTTAATTGTTAGTTTGTAAATAAATAATAAACTGAATTGTAAATTAATTCCCAATTGAAATAGTTAACTATTAGTAATCAATATTAATATTAGTAACTAATAGGAACCACACATGTACATAAGAATTATTTAACTATAAATGTCAATTTATCTCCGTATGAGCTAGACAGAAGTGTTAACTTGCACAACCCTACCAGTTTGTGTTTCAGCAGTACCGTACTTACCAACATCACACACCACCCCAGCATCCTCTGAATGGGAGCAGTCAGTCACTCCCCAGCCCTTAGAAGCACAGCTGCTCAGGGAGCTCTCAGTGCCTTTGCAGCCCAGACCATCCAGCCAGATTTTCCCAGGCCCTGGTAGCAATGGTTGTTCAGCAACAGGTGAAAGACCACATTGAACTAAAATATCCCTAACCTATGATCTGCTTTAAATGTTTTAAAAGTACAATGACCATCTTAATAGAGAAAAGACCTTACTAACTTGTCTCTATGGTGTATAAACCTACTTAACAGTTTATTTTCACATTTTGACATAGGGAAGACTAACCTTCTCCGAACCTCCCGCCTGTTTCTGCAGAAATGGCACCACGGTAACCTAACTGCCTGCACACCACCTCTGCCTCTTCCATTCCCCAGTCACTATCACACACTGTTCCCCAGCTTCCATCATGGAACACTTCCACCAGCCCCTCAGTATGCCACATTCCATCCATCAGACGCACATCACCCTCCTGCGCTTTACGGTAAGCTGAAAAGGAAAACACAGACCACTGGAGATCATTATAAACTTTATATTATTTAAAATCACATGCAAACAGATTGAGGACTGTGCTGAGAGTCAGTTCCACTCACCATGTAGCCAACTCAGTAGACCCATTGATTCGAGTTCACTGATCCAGCAGATCACAACAAACTTGAACAGAAAGCCTTTTAATGGCATTTTCTTTTGTAAAGAAGTCACTGAAAATGGTGAATAAATTCAAAAGACATCATTGGAATCAAAAATATACATTTTGCAGTTCTCTCATTCCAGCTTAGGGATGGGTATCGAGAACCGATTCCAACTCAGATCCGGTTCCAGTTGACCAATTCCAAACTTAACTATTCTTCTTAACGATTCTCTCATTTCCCTGCCTGCACTCACAATGCATTTCTGTCACACAATGACTCCAGAGTTCCAGTCATGCACTGCACATACACATACACACAGTGAAAGAGCAGAACCTGTACCAGTAGTCGGAGGCCTAGTTACAAAAGGATAAATACTATGTTGCTGTGAGTTGAAGATTATCAGAAACATCTCCTTTATTTTTAGCAATTATCCAATTTTTATATAATGGACCACATTATATTTCTAATGACTGCAACAGCTCCATGATGCTGCTGCAGTCATTGGCTTTCCAATAGTTGCTAGTCAACTAGGATAAACCAGGTTAAACTGTAATATATGAAAAGCGATTTTCCATTGGTAGTACATTTGCTATTATTAAAATGATCAGAAAGGCAAGGTAAGTTATGGTACTGTAAATTTTAATGAACAATGTCTTAGCAGCCGAATATTACTTATGAAAAGGACAGCAAAATGGCATATTGCAAGACACTCTCTCCTATATTCCAACGACCAATAAGGGGCGCTGATATTGATTGCCATCACACATTTGAAAAGTCTGCAAGCATACAATTGAATTTGAAATAATAGATGAAGTTGTATTCAGTATGAATAAGAAGTTTAGTCCAACTGCTTTTTCATGCAGGGAAAATTGTCATCTGTCAGATCTGATGTCATTTGTCAGAGTATTAGGACAGTTTGCCACTTTTCTATACAAAAATAACATTTAAGGTATCCGTTTTAAGTTCAATTGATGTTGAAAATACACTGATCTGATCTACAGTAGGAATATAGCAACTTTATTGCACATATTCTATTGACTCGTGTCATAAATTTATGATACATGATACATACATACATAATACATTTAATGTGTTGGGCATGGGTGGTGTGTGTTTGGTTGGGTGGCAGCAAGGGGTGACGCTTACAATATTTCTTCAATTCAAGTTGCACGTTTAGCACCCCGGAGAACCGGGTTCGAGACTGGCGTGGGGTCACTGTTCTCTCCATTCGCTACATATGGTGTCAGAAGTGGGATGGCTGCCGTGAAGCCATCGGAGGCGTACTCAATGTGTGAGCCGTATGAGGGACCTCCAGGATAGGTTGACCCCGGTGTGACGGACCCCAGAGATGGGTGAAGCACTAGAATGTGGGGCGCCCTGGGATTGGAGAAATAAGGCTAGTGCATGCGTGAGGGATGCTTGTATGCGTGAAATGCATGGGTGCGCTTCTCGAAGGGGAAGGCAGTGTGACGGACTACCGTCTACGGTTGACTATGCGTCTGACCACCATATTAATGAGCCTGGCTCTGGCATTGCGGTCAAGTTGCTCGTTTAGCGCTCTGGAGACCCGGGTTTGAAACCAGCGTGGGGTCACTGTTCTCTTCCTCCGCTACACACACTCTTAGCAAGGTTTTTTACTTGTGTTTAATTGCGTTGTGGCTTGAAAGGTTTTTAAGTCACTTAATAAAAGTGCCCACTAAATGCATAAATGTAATGTAAATGTAATGGAGCTAAAAGTGTCAGACTCAGAGATTGGCTGGATAAATTGAGAAAAGTAAAGCTCAATTGTTTAGCTGAAAGTTGGAAAAGTTTTCTCCACATGGTGGCATATAACTTTGGTAATCCTTTCTATTGTGTGAGATATGGCATGTGTGGGCTTGACTATGGTGTGTCTTATTCCAACCCTACGCTTAAGGGGGTGTTTTTGTAAGACTCTCTCTCAGAATTCCTTGATTCTAAGGTGGCAGAGGTTAATTCAATGTTAAAGCTCCTGATGTAAAAGCCTAAGAATCTCACTGTCTCTAAAACCACCTAGAAAGAAAAATTATACTATTAACCATAAAATTCATTTTCATTGGGAAATACTAGCCTACAGATTAGGCCTAAAGGCAGACTACGACCTTAAGAAAATCTCTGAATAATATACAGTATATTGCATTGTTCCCCCCATTTCTCCTACCTAATTGCCCAGGTGAACAGCTAAAATTACCTAGTCCCTCATGCAAAATCAGCATGCATAGGCCTACTATAGTAGACACAATACTAAACATGTAACATTTTGTTAAAGTAGGCAAAAGACCCTGTTCATCCTACCTTGTGCAGACCACGAATCCTCCCAGGTGGCTAAGTTATTTTATTGTGCATGAGTGTGACTCCTCTTGCTGCTGAGTGTGGGGTGGGGAAAAGCCTAGGCAGACAAGTCTGAGCGTGTAGCTCAGGGATGGGCAATTATTTTGGCCGAAGGGCCACATTGGCTTCTAGACTTTGGGACAGGTGTTAACAAGTCACAAAAACAAAGCTAAAAATCTATTTTAATTGTCCCTTTATTTTCTTTTGTCCCATTATTTTTACCTCCGCCAAGGAGGTTATGTTTTTGTCGGCGTGTGTGTGTGTGTCTGTCTGTGTACAGCATAACTCGAAAAGTACTGCATGGAGGTTTGTGCTCTATGAGCGCTTTTCTAGTTTTTATCATTTTAATGCTCTTATCATCAAACGTGGCTTGCTTTATGCAAATGTTTCTCTTTATTAATATTACAACATTGACAATCAAAGCCATACAAAATGAAATGATAATGTGTTATACAAGTTAGTTCTGACCAAGTAGGCCAAATTTGATTGGACAAGAAACATTCCATGAGTGCTGATATACAGTAAATGTGCTTAAGTAGCCTTCAACAGTATTAGGACTCTTCACAGCTTTTTTTTCAGTGTGCATGACATTCAACATTACAATACCAAAAATTATTAGGCTGATTCTGTATATGAGAATGCTATAGAACCCATTCAGGAATCATTTGAAGATGAATAAAAACATTGATTTTCACCGATCACCGAAAGCAAATAGAAAAACATTATCTTGGGATTTCCAGACAGGGAGAACCCTTTGTACAAGGGAAAGATGTCTTACAGATACTGAGGACGGACAACAAATAGGTAGGTAAGGTCTTCTGGGCATGTGACAGGAATGTCAGTGCTGTTGTTGGTAATCCTGGCCTGATTACTCTTGAATTCTTGCACATGAAAGACATAATTTCCTCTACAGACTAATAACAGCTGGTTGCTGTACTGGAAGCTCTCATCTCGCCCGAGGCTAACAGACATTTGGAGGCCGACAGTGAAGTATTTGCATTTCTGACCATAGCTGCAGCTTGAATCAGATGTAAAGATTTCAGCAACCCATGGAACATATCTAGATGAATATGTCGAGGTGAGCGGTAGTGGGGTGTTAAATGACTTCTGCCTTCTAATTGAATCAAATCTGTAACCATATTGGTCATATCTCCTTCCATAAGCATCATAGTATTGATCATATCTCATGGGCAGATTTGAGACATTGAAGCTGACACTCCAGGGTTCTGCGGTGTAGATCCTGGACTGGAACTTCACACTGTGTTCATCTACTTGTTCAGTGAGGATGGAGAAGTTGAGTGCGTGGAACTGGAAGCCCAGTAGGATTCCATTGTGGAACAGCTCTTTGTTGCTGCTGTAGAGGCGGGAGGTGAAGGGCAGCTCATAGAGCTGTTCTGGGCTCATCATGGGGAAACGCACGTGACCCAGCAGAGCTGCCTGCTGCTCAGGGCTCACCGCCTCACCTTGCTCCAGCATCCAGGCATCCAGAGCAGCCAGCAGCCAGGCCTCGTCTGGCAGCACCAGGTCTGTGCGGACCAGCAGACCCCTCAGGAGCTCCTCTGGGAGGCTCTTCCACTGGGCTGAAGCCACCAGGGGCTCCATATTCCAGCCCAGGTAGCGCAAGACGTTGTCACGGAGCACATCATCACCTGACCGCACAGCGTACCTGAACAGCGCCACCTGTGTGCGGAAGGAGGTATCATCAGGCAGCAGGGGTACAAAGAGGCGCCCAATGTCTTCCAGTAAACGCTCTGCACCAAACGCAGCAGCCAGCTGATGGAGACACTGCATGGAGGAGATTGTGACAGTCACACTTCGTGTGTAGAGGTACCTGTAAAGGAGAAAGTATAAGTACTCAAAGGCAGATAGATACTCATGAGGGATATCTAGGAAATTAATGAAATGGTTGGAAGGTGGAGATTTAAAAGCAATATTCTGTTGTGAAAACATCATACCGTATGAAATCTCTCATGTAAGGCTGGCAGTTTGAGCTGATCTCCATTTCATAAGTTGAGTCCTTAACAACAAATTTTGGGAAGAGGGACAGAACCACACGATGAACACACACACTTTCCTTAGTGTTGACCGTGTTCGACTGAAGTGTCTCCATTTCAAGGGAATCCTCGGGGGGGTAAGAGAACGTGAGGTTTAAATCACAACCTGTGCCAGTGTCAAACAGCGCCCCCAGCTGGTCAGAAAGCTCAATACTGTGATCCAGAGAGTAATTCATGGTCGTGTTTAAAGCTGGATCTGTGGAATAAGCACAATATCAGGCCTATTAACCCTTAAACGCAGCATAGCATGGGTCAAAAGACATTTCATTTCATTTTGAATATCTTTCAATTAATTAATTTATCCAGTTGATGCTCAATGAATTCCTCAATTAACTTCTTTTTGATGGTAATAAATAATGCTGGCAAATCACATGATTAATCCAAAAAATTTAACTCGGATTAAAAAAATTAACTCAGATTAATCCTGATGGATATGGTCCCACTTTCATGGCATGTATTACGGTATGTTCAATTTCAGATTGAAAATGGTTCGGCTATCAAGTCAGACTATACAAAGATTATGGCCTAGCTCCTGTCCAACAACATGTTTGGGGAATCATTGGGGGTAGGGGACAGGTGTGAATTGCCCCATTTGAGATGAACAAAGCCAACTATTTAGTATCAGGGCCTTTACAGGGCAACATAAGAATCCAACATACCCTAGCATCCAAATTCTTACTGGAACTAGATGTACCGCTTGGCGGTACAAAATATGACCGCCGCTCAGTTCTGCACATTCTCTGCATATATATGATGCTTGTCAACTTGTTTGTATCTTTCTCATGTTATAAATGTGTGTCTGCATGAGTGAGTTTGCTTTTGTGTACAAGTATAAGAGTGTGTGTGTGTGTGTGTTTATGTGTGTGTGTGTGTGTGTGTGTGTGTACCCGTGCGCATGTGTGCTTATGTGTACAGTATGTAGTGTGTGTGTGTGTGTGTACCCGTGCGCATGTGTGCTTGTGTATATGTAGTTATATATGAGCACTATGGCAAGCCGTTCAGGAAAAAAAACCTTGAATATATTGAATGAAGTCCTGAATATATTGAATGAAAGAAAACCTTGAATATATTGAATGAAACTCCGAATATATTGAATGAAGTCCCGAATATATTGAGTGAAGTCCCAAATATATTGAATGAAACTCTGAATATATTGAATGAAAGTCTGAATATTTTGAATGAAACTCAGAATATATTGAATGAAAGTCCAGAAATTTCGGTGGAATTCTTGGATTCTCTCATAGACTTCAATGTTACAGAATGAGCTTCTCCACTGCATAAATTCGAGCGCCGCCCAGAACTACCTTATTTGGCATTAGCCTCATGACTCCAGGAAGTGGGTGCTCATGATTTATCTCCGTAAAGAAGGATCTCTGGTATCGCTTGGGTGGAGTGAATGAGCAAATGAGGCAAAAATATTAAATAAATTATAGTTTTATTAATAATTTTATTGATTGCAGCAGCAAGGTAAAATAGTTTAGTTAAGTCACAGTCAGTTATTTTGGCCGAGTAGTAATCCAGCTGCGTTACCACCTGTACAGCACAGGAAGCGGCGACGATCCCACTGAAGGTTGGCGTAGCAGCTAGCTAGCGGCGACGATCCCACTGAAGCAGCGACGATCCCACTGAAGGTTAGCGTAGCAGCTAGCTAGCGGCGACGATCCCACTGAAGGTTGGCGTAGCAGCTAGCTTCAGTGGGATCGTTGCCGCTTCCTGTGCTGTTCACTGGTGGTGGTAACGCGGCTGGATTAATTACTACTCGGCCAAAATAACTGACTGTGACTTAACTAAACTATTTGACCTTGCAGCTGCAATCAATGAAATTATTAATAAAACTGTAATTTATTTAATATTTTTGCTTCATTTACTCATTCATTGCCAACCACTCCACCCAAGCGGTACTGACTGGTCACAGGCATTTCCATACTTGTGACACACACAAGATGGCCGCTGGCACTGACCTCGGATGAGGCAAGTTTCATTCAATATATTCGGAGTTTCATTCAATATATTCGGGACTTCATTCAATATATTCGGGGTTTCATTCAATATATTCGGAGTTTCATTCAATATATTCGGGACTTCATTCAATATAGCCTATTCGGAGTTTCATTCAATATATTTGGAGTTTCATTCAATATATTCGGGACTTCATTCAATATATTCGGAGTTTCATTCAATATATTCGGGACTTCATTCAATATATTCAAGGTTTTCTTTCATTCAATATATTCGGAGTTTCATTCAATATATTCAAGGTTTTTTTCCTGAACGGCTTATATAGAGCACATATGATGTAAATGATGATTATTTGAATTTTGTAACCCAGTAACTATTCACTTAATAGCACCATCTACTGGTCAATAGTTGTACAGTCATTAAATGTACATAAATTATAAATTAATTTATTTTATAGCCCCCCATGGATGAAATCCCACAAAATTTGACATATTCCCACAAGATGTCAAGTTCATCATACACATTAAATTTGGTGCAGTTCTTAGCATCTGATCCAAAGATAGGGGCAATTAAAGCAGTATAATATTGGATTTTAATTTTTTACCATGGGAGTGCAAATCACAAATGACTGGTTATAAGCTAAGTTGATGTGGGCTCTTGAGACCAACATTCCATAAAAATTTCATCATCCTAAATGTCACGGGTCAGGTAGTTTTTTAGGAAAAACTGCATTTTTGGGGTTTCACGGGGGGGCCACGCAAAGATGGAGTGGCCCCTGGGGACCAAACGAAATTTTTCCGTAAAAGTCTACAGGGGCTACATGCCCACCAAGTTTCATGTGCCCCGGTGTTACGGTGTCCCGGGAATCGTTGACCAAAAATTCAGGAAGTGGATGACGGGAGAAAAAAAAAAAAAAAAAAAAAAACTTTGACAATCATTATATGACCGCTACGCTTGCTTCGCAGCGGCGGTCATAATAAATGAGTTGCGATTAAAAGTGATTAATCACGATTAATCATTGCAAAATTTTGTGATTAATCAGATACATTTTTTAATCGTTTGACAGCACTAGTAATAAATCCTTATTTGTATTTTAACATTTTTACTTTTTGAGTGAAACACATTTTATACCACTACCTTTTTAATGTACAACTTGACCTGCAATCATTTATTATGGCATTTCATGTACTCCAGTGGGTTCTTTGTGTATTCCTTGAAATACCATCCAAAATATTCCATTAACTAATTAATGTTTTTAGCTTATACACAACATATGTTTTACTTTATGAAAAAAACTTTTTTTTGCAGACATGGGTAAAAATTACCTGCATTCATTTCCTATGGTATTTAATTTAACTTATTTCTTTACCATATCTTTCGAAAAACTTTTAACTCCTAATGATTTTGGTGCCATTGACTTACAGTAATGTAAAGTGCTCATTTGCATTTGTGTACAGTCTATTGTCCCAAAATATTTTGTACTCACTACCTAGTGCAGTTAAGAGACAGATTCAAGGGCTATGCCAAACTGTTAGAACTCTGGGCTCTTCTATAATGGTTTACCACCTTTGGCTTAGATTACCCAGGTTTACCACTTAACCGCATCAACTTAAAAAATATTGAAAATTATTCAGGAATATGAATGAATTTGAATTTAACTACATTTTGGCTTAGGGGTTTGTGTACTCATTCATGGACTAACTTTACAGATATGATCAATCAATATGCAAAGATAAGGACGACTGTACAACTCAATTTTTAAGTAGTTATTAATTAGTCAGCTCTGTTCAGCCTGAATTTCAGTACAAGTCTTACCAACATCACACACCACCCCAGCATCCTCTGAATGGGAGCAGTCAGTCACTCCCCAGCCCTTAAAGGCACAGCTGCTCAGGGAGCTCTCAGTGCCTTTGCAGCCCAGATCATCCAGCCAGATACTCCCAGAACCTGAGTTTTTACAAAAGACATGCTGTATACAAAATGGCATGTATGTGTATTCCTTTGTATGATCAGTATAACTCAAGACATATGACTTCTACTGTATCTGAATCAGACCAACCTTGTTTGAAGTTTCCTCCGGGTTCTGCAGAAAGTGCTCCACGGAAACCCAGCTGTCTGCACACCACCCTCGCTTCCTCAATCCCCCAGCCGTCGTCACACACCGTCCCCCAGCTACTGGAGTGGAACACCTCAACCCTCCCCTTTGATGGAGATTCCCCGCCCACCAGACGAACATCACCTTCCTTTACCTGCTTATGCCCATCTGAAGAGGAACACAACCAAACCATCGCAGATCAAAACAAAACAATCCGTTTGAAACACACTGCAGTTGTACTCAAGCAGTTTCTGGCCATGCACATGTGCAAATCTGTGTGACGATATGTAATCATACTTTATATTAATGTTAAATATTCCTTACACACAGGCAGACTGACAAATGTATAGAATACTTTTCTTTGTCTTTCTGTCAGCAATGTGTTTTGGTTAACTTCTAATGTGACTATAATGGAAAATAGTAAAAGCATCTGTGAGAAAAGTAGTAGACCATAAAAGGGTCTCAAATGAACTCACCATCCAGCCAATCCAAACTCCTTGATTGCAGCTCAGTAAACAACACGCACAAGACCGCGACTTTATATAACATGCTTGTCAATGACAGCATTTTCACCTATGAAACACAGAACACATGGAAGTTACTGGGCCATCTCCTAGCATCTATGACAAGAAAACTAATTATGTGCACCTCAATACAGTACATATTTATGTAAACGTTTACACATCCTCTCTAATTACAAATATGTTACTGAAAACACTGATTTACACATCCTCTCTAATTACAAAAATATTACTGTGAAAACCGGAGAGATTTCAATAAAGACGCAGCTTGATGCATTCTCTGCTATGTAGACCTATGAAAGTTGCAGCCTTTTCTACAGTGACTTGTCTCTTCCTCTATGCAGTAAAGAACATAATAAAATCCGGGATATACTGAAACTAAAAGATGCTTAGAGGAAAAGAAAAATGTGCTTAGTCAAGATGCTGTGTATCCTTAATTTCTTTTGGGATAAAACTTAACTATGATCTCTTTATCATAAGTAACGCAGTTCAGTAGAGTCTAATCGTGAAGACTCACCTTATTATTGCAGCCAAGACAGTCCACGAGCCCAGTAAAGAATGGAGTGTCACTATATTTATAGGGAAAAGGGGGATGAAATCCAGCCCCCTGCAGCAGCCATAAGTTTCATTTCCCTGTAAAGCAGAACAGCAGGAGAATGTTTGGTCTGAAAGCTGATGTTGCAAAACCTTGAGGGAAAAGTGGAAACCTTCAGCCCAGAGGAACCCAAAAACAGACTACCGGCAGGCTAAACTGAAAGATTTTGACAATGAAAGGTGAAGTGAAAACACTATGGCCTGTGTCTGGAAATTATGTCCATCACAACCATAACCCTCCGACTTGATGTGCCTTTTAAATTTAAGGAGGTCTTTTTACAAGATTGGAATGTTGAAGCCAGAACATTAAAAGAAAAGAACAGTGAGGTTGCATTTCATTAACACCCTGCCTAGACAGATGCTATGAAATACACATTGCCAATGTTTCTGCAGAAGAAATAGAGATGCTACTGAAAATGTAATCCTGAGTATTTCTTGAAGTAACAGTAATTCAATTACACATGTTTTTCAAAGTAATGTAATCAATTGTTGTTAATTCTATTTTATAATTAAATTATGTAATTTTGTTGCATGTAACTCGTTACTCTCCAACACTGCACACAACATTGCTAATGGGCGTTATTAGCTCTGAGTTCTTTATACCTGCTGATTCTATTATGAATTATTAAGGTTTTGTTGAGTGACTCAAGAATTTTTGATGGTATAAAGTTGTCTAAATTCAGCCTGCAACGCACAGACTGTAGGTTTCATTTCCTAGTAAACCACAAGAGTGGGAGAATGTTTGGTTTATAAGTTGATGGTGCAAGACCTTGAGAGAAAAAGTGGAACCCGGGAGTCGAGACAAAAACAAATAGCTCTAAAGTGAAACATTTAATTAGTGAAAGATGAAGTGAAATCACTATTGTCTATGTCTGGAGGTTGTGTGCACCAACTTGACCCTTTGCATCAGTCTTGTTCTCTGGGGTCATGCCCTCTTGATTGCATTAGAGAGCTAACATCTACAGCCAAGTCAGGTCATTTCCAACCACAAGACTAATAGTGTAGCTGTATTCAGTGATCTTTGATGAGAGTTTTAAAGTGATAATATCCAAGATTTAATATATATATATATCCAGAAACATAATCGTATTCATTTTTCACCACATTCAGATATGTTTGGTGGTTAATGGCACCCTTCTCTGAGATGTGACATGATGAAAACACACATGCAATATTTATTTTGTTAAGGACTTTAAGGCTTTATTTTCCATAACAGAAAAATGTCAAGGCCAGTGGCTCCAGTGATCAGGCCTCATCTTTTGATCTTCTCACTGGTAAGCAGCCAGTTTGTGTTTCATTGGCAGATAAGGGCAAGAGGAATGAAGAGGAGGAAAAGCAGACAGATAGACGAAGAAGAAAATACGTCATTACGTGAACCCTCTGATTTAAAACAACACAACACTGAGGCCAAAGACTTTTCTCACTCAAATGTAGCCTACAGCAGAAGTTCCATTATCTGCACACACTGATCTACTTGTTCCACACCAGGGGTTCTCAAAGTTTTGATATGTGAGGGTCAATTTAGGGACTCAACATTGAACTGATGAAAAAAAAATCCAAATATCCAATTTGCTATGATATGAATGAACAAGTTGCATATCTACAGTTAACATTTATTGCAATAAATAAATTCCTAGATACCACTAAACGGAGATTCATTCTTTCAAAGCAATGTATAGTTTTACAGAAACAATGTGATTACAGAAATTATCATATGTTATCGTGGGATACATTAAGTTTTTGGGAAGTGGACCCCACAACTGATGAGAGACTAGGAACAACTGATCTGAAGTAAAATGTTTTATTACTTTTAACCCAAACATGAAGTGAAAACTGTTTAAAAAACTGTTTTTACTAGGAACAACTGATCTGAAGTAAAATGTTTTATTACTTTTAACCCAAACATGAAGTGAAAACTGTAGTTTACACCTACTGTACATACTGTGTTAGGACACTGTCTACCCTGCAATTTCTTTTACTTCTTTAATGAATTAATGAAGTTTCTTTGTAGGGATGAAACCTTATCAGGATATTTCCCTCGTGCAACACCAGCCAGGACCTTACAAGCAAAGGTTTTTGCACAAAGAACACAGAAGTGGTTTATCAGAGACAACGAAAGAAAGCTAAGAAGTAGGCAAAGGCAGAAGTAAAACTTGCTGCTTCACTAGAGCGGTTAATCAGATAGTCCCCACTGAAAATACTGTTTGCTAGCACTTTTTTCCTGGGATTTGTGGTAAGTGCATGTAGGCCTACAGTATGTGTAACTGAATCCTAAAAAGAAACTCATTAAATAGGACAGTCAATGACACAAGCACGCTCTTCATTCATTAGTCTTCATTCATTTATTTATTTTAAATTAAAAGGTGCTGGTGATCTATTGGAACATCAAAATATCCAGGCACGAGGTAAACACAGATACAGCCAGACAAAGCTTGTGTAATTTCAAGACCAACAGGCTGTTGTGACGGAAAATGATTTTGAAAGTGCCATTCTACAGGAAGAGTGATATGTTTGAGTTTAAGGTGTAATTTGCTGGAACTACAGCCCTTAGGCACAAGGTAACCGTATACTTGCGGGCGAAATGATGTACGGTCCATCTCTATATGTTACGGATGTGCACAAAGCCATGACTGGGCTCTACTGAAATAACACCATACACGTGTTTTTGAACACTGGAAGACTACAAAAAGCGGCTCAGGGAAAACACTGTGGTGGACAGTTAAGGTCAATTCAGACTGAAGATCAGCGACGAGATGAAACGGTTTAAGAGAGTAGTAGCGGCGGTATGAATCAATCGTCGCAGGTTGTTGCAGGCAGTTGCAAGCCGCCCCAAAAGATTTAACATGTCAAATCGCAGTGTCGGAGTTTTAGAACGTCCAGGTTTTTAGAACGTCGCAGCCAGTCTCGTCGCGGATCTTTGGTCTGTAGGCACCTTTAGGTAAACAAACAGTAGGACGGTGAGAATGTGCTGACAGACCCCTAAGGGGGCAGGAGGTGGGATGCATATACGAAGGCAGCTTTTAGGCCTTCCTTCGCCGTTTCCTCACAGGTCATGGAGAACCTCCAGAATAGTGGCAATGGACCAGGCCTGGGTTTCACAACTGAAAGGACAGTATTGTCCATTCTCATTGGTCAATTCTGGCAGACCCTTCCAAGGAGATCTGATGGGGGGGGAAAAAAATACAATTTACACTATATGGGTTGAAAAGAATATTAGCATTGATTCAATTATATTAAGTATTAAATGTTTCTGCTGAAGCAGAATCCACTAGATTTACATGATTCACAGAGATGTCCGTTTTGCACCAAAAGCTTCAAATAATAATAAATAGTCCAAATAATCCAAAACTTCAATAAATAGTCAAATAGTACATACACATTGCTTTAGAAATCTTTTGTATTTATATAGACCAAACTAGAACACAATTTTACTTGTACTGTATTTGTATAAATCTTGTACTAATCTGGTTGAGATTATACAATACCTCTCCAAGTGGACATAATGCCTGGACAATACATTCTTCACCAGATACACAGTCTTGTCATACGCCTCCGGGCCCAGCTTCTTTGCAAAGTAGAGTTTGGCACGGAGGAAATAACCAACTGGCCAAAGCCATTCCTAAAATAGGAATAATAAACAACACCAGACACATGAAGCAAAATCTTTTGATCATCACACAAATCAAGTAGATGACAAGCAAGTACTTACAGGCCCTTGATGGTAGTTGAAACCTCTAGCCAAATTGTAATTGTCATTGTCCAAGGCATTGTCATATACGCCACAATACACCATGTCACTAAAAAATGAAAACACAATCAGGAAAAAAAAAACTTGATGGCCAGTAATAACACTTTTATGAAAGCAGAGAGGAGACCCGCTGATACAGGTGGTATCTGAAAACTCACTCAGGATCCAGAGTCTTCATTCCCAAAGGACCAAGAAGTTTCTTCTCTGCCACCTCAAGAGCCTCCCAAGCTCTTTTCACAGTAAACAACTCCGGGGCCTAGTGTATGCACAACACTTCAACTTAGACTTACTGCTTCAAATGTACTATTTGCAGTGCAAATATAATTACAGAGAAAATATAACATAATATAATATATAAAATATAATATAATCTGTTGTCAAACAAAAATATTGACGCTGGTGTTACTTAAGAGTTTGCTACCATCTAGTGGTACTTAGCCACCACACCACTAGATGCCACTAACAGTACATACACTAGCTTTAAATTTAGTGTTAATCAAACATCCTTCCTCTGACTGTGGTAAGGGAGCCCTAAGCACTAAAGTAATTGAAAAATGAATCTCCAAAACGCACCACTGTCATGGCAATGGTGAAGTTGGGCCTGAGCTGGTAGTCACACCATGGGCTGGAGGCCCCATGGCTGTCCTTGTATATGCCTCGCTTGTGCACCAGCTCAGGGTGCTTCTCATTGGGGTCCTTGGGGTCGTGGGACACATAGAACCACTTCTCAAAGTTCTCCTGGATCTTGCGGTTCCACTCCTCATAGGTCACAGTTACCTCTTTCCCTGCAGTGTAGAACACAGATGCACAAGTTACACGCTAATCGAAACTGTTGCAATGTAAATATAATAATGTAACCATAAAGTACATCATATATATATTTCACCCAAAGTTTAGAACATTATGATGTTATGATTAGCTACATATGAAACAGAAGCAGAAACAGAGACTGTTCTACTATGCAGAAAGGGGAGCCAACTGTACTGTCTGCATCAGGCAGTCTGTGTGTGCAGGGTACTCACCATCCCTGGTGATGGTGAAAGAGGCGTAGGGGAAGAGGCCAGCCTTGTGCAGCTCCACCACCCAGCGAACAGTGGACTTGCTGAGGCCAACAATCTCCACTGCTGATCCATCCCTGCAAGGTGACAATATCAACTCTCAAACTCTGGTTCAAACTAAATGCTTCTTCTAATCTTCTAATTAAATTTGGCTGCAAAACCTCTAATTAGAGGAATTAAGAAAACCAAGAATTTGGCATAAAGAATGCAATCTATTTTACTAGTGGCAATAGCTTCAAACACCGTTATTTCAACCAACATTTCAGTATATCATCATATCATCATCATAAATCCCAGAAGTGGTACCTAGGTGTGGCTGGCATGCCTTTGTTGCGGGCTCTGTCACTCTCTCCCATTTTGTCCATCCAAGTGCCGCAGTTAAATCTATTCCCACCGTACACAAATCCAGTGTCTGAGTGCACTTTGGCCTCCACATTAAATCCTGAGAGAAAGGGGGCAAAAAGGGATTTAAAAGCAGCCCAAACATCAGCCCTTGCAGGACAAAAAAAAAACGAAGACTGACATCAATTTTAGCATGTCGTAATTAACTTGTTAGAGTGACCACGGCAGGCCTCTCGTATGTTTATGAGTGGGGCTGACCTTCATCTCTCATGTTGCGGTCGATCTGTGGACCGGCGTTCCTCTCCCGGAACTCGATCCCCTGCATGTGGCGGCGCAAGGCCTCATGGATGATCTCATACAGTGGCTGGTCCTGTAGAGGGGACCCCACACGAGCACACAAGTCACAAACATGCCACAAATCTGACATAAGTGACACTATACCGCATAAACAAATATTTGCTTGTGTCTTGTTAGGACAGGACTGTGAGTTCATCTTAAGACCTCCACTCACCAGCTTTTGTCTGCCCCTGCACACACCCTGATGGTGCAATATACACTAGCACCATTTTACTATAAACATACAATAGATAAACAATGATATTTTATTGCATGACTACAGCAACAACAGGCCTGAACAGTAACTGACATAGTGGGGCTCAACACAGTTGTGTGCGGTTGTAGTGAAAATAATAGAACAGAATGTCGGAAGGAAAGTGCTTTGTCGGAGGCGGTGTACGGAGGCCCTCTAGCATGACTCCGCATGGGTATTTGGACCTGTATGTGTAAAGAACACTTTCACACAAAGATCTTTCCGGATGGCTGAGTTGGCTCACCTTAGTCCCTGGAGGCAGGGGAGAGGAGTCATCCGTGGGGTACATCCGTGACACAGGGCACATGAGGATGTTCACGCCCTCGGGCACCAAGTTGCAGTAATCCTGGATGCACTGCAGCCACCACCACACGGCGTCACGGCAGTTGAAGCGGGCACCCACTCCCTCGCCCAGCAGGTTGGGGATCAGCCCGTGGCGCAGGGTGCCAGCAACTGCCAGAATGATGTTCCTGCAGAGAGGAAATCAACCATGCGTGACATTTCCAATCATCAATAGTGAGCTATGAGGACAAGTCAGTACTTGTAGTTGTGTGTATTAAACAGACCTGGCCTCTAGGTGGCGCCCAGTCACCAGCATGAGTCCTCTGAGGGCAATGAAAGTGTCACGCCCCCAGCAGCGGAAGATTCCGGAGGAGAAATGAGGCAAACCTGTTCGAGCAAGACAACACCACCACAACAGTTTCACAATGACAACCACATTTTTCTCCTTTCCCTGAACAATATTGCTGGCATAAATATAGAACCATGCTATGTTTCTGGTGTCCCGAAAAGTTAATCTAGACAAACTATCTTTAATTTTTTATTTTTTTAAATTTGAAACATAAATTGTATGAATCGCTGAAGAATTTGGAACATCGTTGACCTGCTGCGAGGGACACACAGCACTGCTCCTCTTTCTTAGTGTCGGGGTTGATGCGGACTGGGACATCCTCCAAGGCTGGAGACAAGGGGGGCATGGCAGGGAAGCGCCCCACCCCACACATCTGCACCGAGCCCAGGGACAGCTGCTTCACCAGTGTGGAGCCATTCTGCACAAAGCTACAGGAGAGAGGAGATGAATACTAAATGTGATACAAAGTAACAGAAAGAGACTGTAAAAATCATTGTTCAAACAAACATCATGTTTCTTGAGTTGTGAGTGAAACAGGCATATAAACTATAAAGTAAAAAAAAAAATATTTTATTAACCAGTACATAACTTTACTATGCTTTCTGAAAGGTATGATGGAAAGTTACTAGTGTCTGTGTTCATGCAAAAAAACAAGAACTTGGGTGAGTTGCCAAATGCGAAGCACAGGCAAAGGAAAATTTCCACAAAGTTACTTTAACTTGTGCATTTGCAAATACAACCCAAACTTTCTTCAGACAGAGAAATTGTGCAGTTAAGCATTAAAGATCATTCTGAGGAGCTTTACTGTATGTGAATGCAAATATTTGGACACTTTAAGACGATGCACTAGTGCGCTCATTTTCACAGTTCCAATAAGCTCTTACTTATTTCATTTGTTTATTTGTCATCTCTATCACTATTAATGCTAGGAAACTGCAATTGAGGGTCAGGGAAGGCTTATGGCATTATAATCACCTACAGTATGTTTTAAGAAAATATGTGTGGACACTAATCTGTTGAAAAAAGAATCATCACTAATCAGGAGTCCGAGCAACTGGGGAGCAGCGCAACTGCTGAGCAGAGCAACTTTGCTGGTTGCAATGCAACAGCCAATGAGCTTTTGAGAAACAGACGTCAGGTGGATAGCACAGTGTTTCAGTTACCTTGACATCTGCTTGAAGACTGAGTCAAGGGCAGCAGTGTAGGCACCAACAATAATGGCATCAAAGTAGCGTGGCACCAGATAGCGGGGTATGTGCTTCAGGTAGCCGAAAATGGCCTGGAACCATTTGCCCACCTATAGGCAGAAAAGACACCATCAATGTGATTGGCTTTTCTGTCCAGCGTTAACAGTTACTTACTACAAAGTATTTTTTCATTAACGCTAACTCTAACGCTAACGCTAGCCTATTTAACACAGAGCATTACTTAGCCTATTTAACTTCTCTGTAAACCGTTTTTAAGTAGTGCAGGCTCTACTAGGCTAAGTTTCTCATCAGGGTCCTGTCTGACCTCTCTCAGTGCTCCCTCTCTCTTGATCAGGCGGTTGCTGACAAAGTCGATCATCCAGTCACCCTGACGCAAGTTGTCGCAGAATGGATGTCCCAGGTCATTTTTGGGACGGATGTCCGCCATCACAGAAATGAGACCTTTATTCAAAAACATCAGGCAATGGACACTTAGAATGCTAGCAGATATCCGATAGCATGGGTACAACACAGCACACTAATATCTGATTGCACAGGTATGGTCTAGATGCTGGTTGGTACCTTGCAGGCCAGCATACTTGAGGGGAATCCAGGAAGGAATGCTGTAGACACCTCCACCATCCTCCTTCTCCTCCTCCTCACAGCGGAACAGGAGCATGTTCAGATCGGCCAGGCTCAGTTTAGACATCAGGCTTGTGGGAGAAGACATGTCATGCACACTCAGTTACTCAACTGACACTTAAACAAGTTTTGACAAAGTCTTAGGCAGTGTTTTCCCACATTGTGCAATGCATGTAAGAAAAGACCTCTTTATAATGAAAATGACTCAGGTGATTGAGAGGGGTGTGAAATGATGACTGTGTGAGAACTCACTACTCCAGGTCGATCTTCAGGATGCCAGGGCCCTGAGGGTCAGCCAGGCTGCCGACTTTGTACTGCCGACTGAACTGGGACAGGTATCCACGCAGAAGCCCCACTGTCTCCTGGGACTTGGGGTCCAGACTCACCCTGCACATGTGAGAGCAAAATGACACCTGGTACACGCCAATCCCAGAAATAGAAGTAGTAGAAGAAGTAATACATATACATACACATTTTCAGTTCAACATTAGCTTATGTGTATGGCTAAGAAAAACAATGAAATTACTTTTGCACCATCTCAGGACGCTCCACCATAAACATGTCACACACACACGCACGCACGCACACACACACACACACACACACACACACACACACACACACACACACACACACTCTTACCTGAACACAATGACGCTTCCTGGGGTGAGGCGCTCAAAGACAATCTCCTGCACAAACTCACTCCGGCCCTTGGAGGTCACATCTGCCTGCTTCACAATCTTGCTGTCCTTCAACTGCAAGTGGGATGGGATGGAAGAGATCAAACATGAAGCATATTCACAAAGCAATAAAGCACAAGAGATGGACTAACTTGTGATAGCCATGTGCTGTGCATGTACTGTAGCTGTGGGGGAAGCACATTACCTGGATGTGCTCAGTAATCTCCACTGTGTAGATAGGCAAGCCATTGATGCTCTTTGCATCTTTAGCGTATGGCTCAGAGCTTCTTGGCACTGTTCGAGCCTCCAAAACCACCTCGTCAATTTGCCCTAAAGAGAGATTATTCCATTTAAATAATATCTCATAATGCAAAGGCAGACTATCGAGCTTCTATTAAAAGAAAAACATTCACAATTGTTGCAACTTTACAAAGATGGTGTCTGACAACACAAGCACATAGATACAAGAATGGAGTTCTTTTGATCCTGGTCATATTGCTAAGAAAAACTATACACCTTGATTTTAAAGTGCCATATCACAAAATGTAAAGAAATACATTAATATAATTTAAAAAGTTGTACAGTTTTGTCCTGATCTAGATTAGACGCGACAAGCAGCATGCAGGCCTTCTAACATCATGTTATACCATGTGTGACGTGTGCACTGAAGGTGATGCAAAACCAAATATGAAAATGTCACTTAGCGGCTTTAATGTTTAGGCATACTGCTCGGGATTGAAGACAGGTGTGCAAATGCAGTACCTGGGATGCACATGGATGGCACTTCGTTGCTGTAGTGATGGTGCTTGGGATCTTTGAAGGCGGTGCGGGACACAGCTACCACTGACTGGTGAGTACTGGGGCAGTGTCTGGTAACGGCAACAATGTCCACATCCACCTGGTCTACGTACACCTGTTAATATATACAGTATGCAAACATATGAAATCAAACAAAAAAGAACTATTTCTACCTATGAATGGTCACAGAGCTGTTGTGAACATGAAACATGATTGTACCTGCTTTCATAAGTATACTTTGAACTTTGAACTGTGAATTCCCATTCCAATTGTCATTGCCAAAAAAGTAATTTAGCCAAATTAAATACACTCCATTTTCTTATCAGACAATACAGACTAAATTCATCCCAACTGGATTGATGACATATCTCACTAAAATAAAAAGGACATGGGCAATTCCACGAAAAAGTCAACCTCACCATAGAAATAAAAGCCTCATCAACATGTATGTAAAAAGCATTTCAGAAAAATACAAAAAAGTATTGTGGCTAAATGTAAATAATCAGCTGAGCAAGTTGAAAGGATATTTATTTGTTCAATTGTTTACCCTATTCACCCTTAATGTAAGCCTATATAATGGGTATGAAGTGGGTGATAACACACACAAAACTACAATGCTATCAGCTATTTTCTATTTTTATATTATTATTTCAATTGTTACAGGTTCAAATTCACCATAGACACTTGTTTTGTATAGCTTTAGGAAGGTTATTTCAGATGACACGTCCAAAATGCTGGTTTTCCGAGAATAACCCCAATCATTTTTTTTTGTGTGTGTTCACTGAGCTGTCTTGTTTTGTATGAATGGAATAATATTTACGTTTCTCTGTAAACTTCACAGACTTCATAGGAAAACTGTAATCTCCCATAAAAGCGTGGCCATTTCTCAGTTATCTTGCTCATATTCTTTTGATGTAAATCATGATACGACTTTTTTGTGTTTGCCCGTATTCAACCATGGAGTTTGAAAAAGAAAATTAACAAAATTGTGAAATACTGCTAGGCTTGTAGAGGTTACAGTATGTGGCTTTATGTGCCACACATAAATCACTTCACACACACTGTAACACTAAGACATGCCACTCTGAAATACTTATGTCTAAATAGCTATGATGAACATCAGTAATCTTCCTTAGTGGTAGATGATTCCTAAATACCACATGTCCTTTTGGTTACTGGACCTGGTTGAAGCCTTTGGAAGCCAGCTCCTGATGCAGCTTATTGAGAGCCAGTTTGCCTGCCATGATGCCCGTCTGCAGGTTGGTCTCTCCTGGAGTATCGGTTGTTGCTTTTGGGTTAAACTTGGGGTAGAAGCGCTCCTCTGACACTACTGAAATCTACCAAACAAAGTCAAATGAAATTATTGTAAGATTTATAATTTTTGAAACCACTGAAAAACTTTTTTTTGGGGTGTAAATGTCAAACATACATTATTAAAAAGTAAGGTTAGCATGCTAAGCCCATTTATCCTCACTGTAGCAGATATATGATGCAGTTTTTTTCTTCTTTTAATTAGTTGCATACTCTTGAAGACTTACTGACAATTTCCTCAGAGCTTCAAAATCTTGACAGACTGTAAAAATATTTCTTTTCAGTATCAGTTCTCACCATGTGTGGCACCAGCTCATCATAGCCTCTTGTGCTGCCTGTGGCACAGGACGCCATGGAGACAATAGCCGAGCTGGGAAGAGAGTCGAAAGCGGAGCGGATCTGAATGGGACACTCGTTGTCATGGGTGACGTCCAGGAACATGGCGTGGGCGATGGAGGGCACGAGTGGCCGAAGGGTGGGCTGTACGAAGGAGCCCACCGGCTCACCACCATAACGGTACACCAGACGACCCTCTTCATGGCTGTCGCCAGCAC
Source organism: Sardinella longiceps (assembly GCA_027497455.2). Classification (NCBI taxonomy): domain Eukaryota; kingdom Metazoa; phylum Chordata; class Actinopteri; order Clupeiformes; family Clupeidae; genus Sardinella; species Sardinella longiceps. The sequence goes on from JAODXP020000027.1 coordinate 16,650,527, forward strand.
TCATGGCCTCTGGCGTAAGGGGGCAAAGGTCAAAAATTACAAGAGGCTCCTTGGAAAGACCCGGTTTTACTATAACCTTTTGTAGGTGCAAAAACCAAAGACTTATTGACCAAATTATGTAAATTGTTTAACATAATTCCTAATACAGTGTCGATGTAGCTAGGTGTTATGTATAATACTTAGCAAGCATAATCAAACACTATTAAATGAAGACATTACCGGTAACTACAGTAATGCTATATTGGTAATGAATTTGAAAAGCCTTTAGCACCTGCAATAAGTCAGTAGTAAAGCTGGGCCTCAATATTGGAGCAACATTAGCAAATCAACAAAAATAATTGCAAGAGGGCTGTTACAGTAAGAAGACCACAAACCTCCCAACCATCTTAGAGGTATGTGCCATCTTTTTAGGAAATGTGCCCATTTGCAGTCTACCCAGTGATACTATACACTCTTCCTTTCAAAGTGTGTGCCATGCTTGGTGTGACACCATTAGCTAAGCCTAGCATAATCACTGTAAGCTGACAGGACCTTGAAGGCACAGGGTAACTGGTCCCACCTACCCTGTGATTATGCTACGCTCAGCTAGCAAATGCCCTTTTGCACACATTTTGAAGCGCTAAGCTCTTCCTATCCAATTCTAGGCTAGACTGCAAATTAGCCAATTTCCTAAAAAGTGGTGTATCCCAAGAAAAACACAAACCTACCCCCAAGTTAGATAAGAGGATACAGTGTTTGACTGACTTAGCAAAGTCACTGGAAGTGATTGGGACTAATAGCATAGATCTCTCTGGACCTGTAGTGGGAACTATGCCATTGGTGCCCTTCACATCCTGTGGCTATGCTAGGACATAAAATGTAGGCTACAGTGAAGAGAAGGACATTTATCCTCTTGTACAACACTGAAGCTAATTCCCCAAAAGTTAGCATATTTCTTTAATAGTATCCTATGCAAGTCTGGAATTTTTTAACTATGCATCTCCCCCACAGTCTCCATGTCTTTTGTAACTTACACGGCCAGCCCAGAGAATCAGCTAAAGCATGTGGATTTGTTCACATAGATCACTAAAGAACAGTATTTTTTGAGGATGTTGACTGCCAAGGTAATAAACATTCCATGAGTAGCCTATATACATTACTTTCAGGATTGTTCTTCATTGGGGTGGCACTGGCAACTTGCAAGCACGGTAACTATGCCCAAAGACACTGGGGGCTTCTTTTGTCCCTTAATGGGACATTTAACCACAAGTGACTACAAAGATGGCAAATCAACCTAAATTACAATACTTGCATAGTGTACCTTTAAAAAACAGAAAATGACATCATTAGACAAATGGTCCATGTGAATAATTCCCATTTTAATACTGTTGAATAAGGTTCGGTGGAGGGGAGGAGTAGAGAGGGTGGGGGTGTTCTGTGCAGTAGGGCGGTACCCTTACCTCTGATGAGAGAGGTTATGCCAAGGCGCGTCACAAACACATTGTCCAAATCCTCACTGCCAGTGAAGAGCTCAGCCACCACATACAGATCACTACAGACATCACGCGCCGCTGCAAGCATGTACTGCAGCCAGCCACAGCAACACCAGCAGCAGTAGGGATGAGGAGGGGTGGGGGGGTGTTTAGGGGAGGGGAGATTAAGGGTGTTGAAAGAGTGTGGATGTGTGAGCGAGAAAGAGAGCAGAAAGTAAAGAGGGGAGTAGATGTGGGTATGTGTGTGTGTGTGTGTGTGAGACAAAGGAAGAAGGAAAGGGAAGAAGAAATAAAGAAAGAGGGGAGAGAGAGAAAGAGAGAGAGAGACAGTGAGACAGAGAGAACGTGCCATGAATGTTGAGTGATTATGGGGCAGCAAGGCAGTGGTGGGTTGGCACAAGCCCAGTTGCGTTGAACCAATGGAGGCCAGTGGGGGCGCGGAGGGGAGAGAAGCAGAGGCAGAAGAAACAGGTTAGCAAGAGTGGAATAAGGAGCACAAGAGTGGGTTTAGATGAAGAGGTCAGTAGGGTGAGTATAAAAATTGCATTTAAAAAAAACAAAAACAAACAAACAAACAAAAAACAGGGGGAGGGCATTGGGGAAAAAACATAAGGCAGTTTTAGGATAACATTCTTCAACATCAACACCCAAAGCACAAGGCTGCATCTGTTCTTCTTAAAGTGGTATCACCCTTCCGAATATGAACAAAAAGCAAAAAACAAACAAAAAGCCTTTAGTTCATATCTTAGTACCACCAATAGATTTCACCATTTGAATGTGTAAGGCTATTTGCTGCTTGGGGAAGAGGTATGATGACTGCTAGGGTTGGGTACCTCACAGGTCTGAACCTCAAATCAGTACTCAAATCAGTATTCAGTACTTTCAGTACCGATATTATATCGGAAATATAATACAGTAAGTTGATACTTTACTCCTGAGGTACATATGGTATACCTTGCTGTTAGTCAAAAGTAGGTATGGGCAGGGCAAAAAAGGTAACCTTTGAGTATGTGAACCAGTAATTTGTTCAGTACCCAACCCTGGTCAATATGGTTTATGCTTCAAGAAACTATATGATGGTCATTTAGCCAAAGTCCAGGCCTTAAAACAAACAAAAATGAAGATCAAGATACTGACATATCTATGATCTACAGTATGCCTTCTTCATTATATGGCTCCACAGAATGCTGCAGAACATTCCACTGAATTAGATGGACTATCCAAATGTGTTGGGGTAGGACATTGTGCATATTTCATGGAATGAACAGGACATCAATGCATAGTGAATGTGCAGTGGACTATACATTATGGACTATACATTAATTTAAATTTCTATCAGCAAATAGAAAATGCATCTCAGTAGAAAGGTGTGAATTTTGAAGAGGTGGTGATGGTGGGGTGTGGGTTTGGGGAGTACATCGGAGGCTTTCTTTCAGTTTAATCGGAAAAAAAACTATTCGAATGGTATTTAAATGTTTTTTGAATGTTGCTTTAAAAAGGATTTTAAGAGTCAATAGTCTTTTTTCCCCCTTCTCCCTTTAAGACAAAAACAGGTGCAGGATTAATGCTCTGGGGGTTATTCTCCAGCGTGCCACTGTGTCTGCCTGCCGTGCCTCAGTACCTCTGATCAGGCTGGTTATCCCCAGCCGATTCACAAACAGATTGTCAAGCTGCTCACTACCCGTAAAGAGTTCAGCTATTACATAGAGATTAGGTCTGATCCGCCTGGCTGCAGCTAGCATGGCCTATAATGCACATATATACATACAGACACAATACATAGATACATACATACAAAAAGAAAAAGTTAACTTCTTTATGATCACTGACACAAGAGCAACACTGGCAATATCCACTTAGGGAAGATGTTTACTTGGCAATGGTATATTCTAGTGTTAATACTACAACACTCAACATCTGAGTCATCTGAGTTTTGAATTAAGATCTGTCAGGCAGAATAGCCATGTACTCTCCTCAGTCAAACATACAGTACAGTATGTGTGCATACTGTGGAACATTGTTTTATTCAGACTCATTCAGTCTTTTATTTGAAAATTAGACACTTGTCTCAGACCAAACCACAACCTGACAGAACCATTAGAAAACAGCGAGTCATTTGGAATGCGAGGGAGGCTTACCTCGGCCACATGGAGAGGTGTCGAGTGGCAGTTGTCCAGACGGACCCCGGCAAAGTGCTTGGCGGTGATCTCTGTGTACTTGCGCATGTGAGCCCACAGGTAAGGGCAGTCCTCGGGCTTCTCACCGTACCTGAGCTTCACACTGTCCCCCCAGCACACCAGTTCACGCCTTAAGTACACGTTAGAGCCTGAGGCAAAAACACATTCAGACTGCATGAGGAGTATCCCAATAACAAAGTAGTGAATGCAGCACACTTCAAAAACACAATTCCACAATTCTATTTTTTCTTTATGTTATGGTCTCTCTCTTTGCCCTCTTCTCACTTCCAGTTATCCAAAACTCCATTACCAAATAAAACTCCCCAAAACCCTCATACTTTGCATAATTAGTGGCAACTAGTCAGTCCACCACACCTGTAGGGGATGATATTGGCTGGCTGACTCACTTCCAGTGAATTATACCATCCTAGTGTAACAGGTTGAAAGGTTCCCTTTTGTATTAATGTATAATTGCACAAGATCTAGTCTATATAGTTTTCTATGGCACCCTGATACAGTTAGAGGTTCCTGGTAGCCCTTCCTCTCCCCCCTTGTCTTATGTTTCCCTATCTCCTCTTCCTCCTTCCTGTTTCGTTTTGGTTTGGATTGAGGTGTGCCATGTTTCGACTATATCTTTACATTAATGTGTTGCATTGCGTTACGTTACGTGCGTTTTGCCTGTTTCGTTTTGGTTTGGATTGAGGAGTGGAGGATAAGCTAACCAGGGACGATGTTTGTACGTGTGCCTTTGTCTGTGCAGGCAATAAAACATCTTTGCAGCAGTCATTCTGGGTCATCAAATTAATTCAACACAACGCAGATGTAATCACCCGTTACACTAGGATCAATATGGCTTGCCTGCCAGCCAGCCAAGTCATACCGTGTCAGATTGGGCATGGCAAACACAGAGAAGGTGTATACTCTTATGTAACTGTGAGATAGCTGGTAAACAAGCTACAACTCCAAAAAGTGCTCTCACCTGGCTCTGCAAAGTTCCTGAGTGGATCATCTCCCATAACCCATCCGTTGTGTGCCAGGAAGTGACACGCTTTGTCTTCCTGGTTCATCATCTGCATTTCCTGATCCATGGGCATCTCCTCAAAAGGGAAGGTGAAGTACCTTCAACATGAAACATGATCATTCAAAACAAAACATGAACAATTCTGTGTAAACATGCCATTCTTTATGACTGCAGAAATATATTACTGTACCTTGTAACAAGAGGATTCTTTCTACAAACAGGTCCCAGCTTCGGCCCATGGCCTGCAAGACGGTCATAAGTTATGCTTCCCATCATGCAATTGGTGGCCTTTAAAAAAAGAACGAAAGAAGACATTGGGTGTGTCTGAAACGGTGGACTAACTGATTTATCAGCAATGCATGCTGGACATGACTCTGGAACTCTGGATTGGATTAGCACTGTTGTGAATCAGAGTGCATTTATAATCTGCAGGTCATTTTTTCCCCACAAGTCAAATGTCCAGTCACCTGTTCCTGGTGGCGGTTCACTTCCTCCAAAAACTCTTTGTTGATCTCCTCTAGTTTCTTACGCAGTCTATTGCAGCAGTCTGCAACATCATTACTGACAGAGGAGAACACACACACACACACACACACACACACACACACACACACACACACACACACACACACACACACATACACACACATACACACACATACACACACACACACACACACACACACACACACATTAGAGAGGGAAGGCCCTGTACAAAATGGCAGCAATAAAAAAAAACCCTCTAAATTCAAAACAATTAAGTTTAACAATTTAGTAGTATACAAAATGTTAGTTTTGCTTTTTTTGACAAATAATTTGGAATGGAAATGTTACTTAACAGTCCGAGCGTAGTGCTGGAGTGTAAACTGGGAGTGTTAGGGGTCAAGGGTTGTGTACACTCCACTCACCCATTCTGAGCAAAGTGCTCCAGTGCTGTGTTCAGATCCACAGTGTTGCCAAAGCGTCTGTGGTGGGGGTCCTGAATGATCCGAAGTTTTGACTTGCCATCAGTCCCACTGTTGGCCGGTTTATTGCCTGAACAAAAAGAGAAAATAAAGTACAATCTCAGCAGTCAGCACTGAGAACAGGTTGTGTAAATTCATTAAGTATTGAGAAGTAGTCTATTATGAAGCTTCTTCATAAAATGTTGGCTGGAGTGGAATGGTCAAGGAAATAAGGTTCTCACCTGACATCAGCAACTTTCGGAACTGATCCACAGCTTTGTCCACGTTCACCTGGAAGAACTCCCACAGCTTGATCCGTGGGAATACATCCTTCCACAGGATTCCACGCAATGTCTAGAGTGGGAGTTCAGGATTTCAATTTCAAGTTCAATTCTCTTTCCAAGTACATTCTCACTGTTGTGTGTGTAATTGCAGGCTGGCTTTGGATTTTAATCAATGGCCGAGAACTTACGCCAAGCTGTGATTCGCTGGTGATGTTTGCAGGCATGTTGTTGTATTTCCCATCGGCGATGTCACAGGTGAGGTGCCAGAGGGCACGGTCCAGCACCCACGCAGGCTTCAGGTGTGGGGAGTTCACCATGTTATAGCCACACTCCGGGTGCAGACGAATCCACTTACTGTTGGCAGCTAACGGCAGGTGAGGGGAAATAGAAAAAAGTTTAAATATTTGTATAACTTCTTCTGGTACATTCAACTTCGGTATGGAGTGAAATCCAACCCTCAAATTAATTTCATATACAGTATACTGAATGAGTCTTGAGTGAACTTTGGTAAAGTAACATTGATGTGAATGACTGACAACACAGTATTCACTGCTTATTTGCCAACAGTGAATTTCAATTACAAACCTTAAAATATATGTTTTATCCCATTTGAAAACTGAATTATATTCTATGCCATAGTCGCTTGACCTCACATAACTTGTGGCATAATCGGCAATCAGCAACTTCTCACGGATGGCTGAAGTAGGTTGCATATGAATCGTGTAGTTGCCATTAATAGACTGAGAACAGGGATATCCATTAACATCTAGGATGTGTGTGCCGAAAGATCAAGTGTGACTTAGCAACTACACTGGTGAGCACCCATACTCAGGGGTTTCAGCTGACATGGAGGAGCCAATTATTAAGATCACAAAATTCTTCAGTAGGGGATAACATTTTGTAAGGGGGTAAATTCATGCTAATTATCTTGAAAAAAGTTTGCCACAGAAACTAGCACTGTTGAAAAGGGCAGGTTGTGCAGCTTCACATGATGTGTGTGTGATGTCTGTGTCAGAAAAGTTATCAGACTGAGAAGGATGGGTGCAGCAGTCACGCCACACGGGTGCAGGGCTCAATCTCAAATGGTTAAGAAGTACCAGAACACTGAAACAAGTGGTGCAACCCAAAGGACACAGAAGTGCTGGAACTGTATTTTCGAGTTGATAATTTCTACATCCTATCTAGATTTGCGGACATATTCCATTTGAATCCACATACCATTAGGATTCTATGAAATAGTGACAGGGTTATCAGAGAGAGAGAGAGAGAGAGAGACTTCAGACTGTCTGACTCCAAGGTATGCATTTCACAGAGTAGAGTGGGAGATTAGCCTACTAATTTTAGAATAGTATTGATTTAGAGAGAACTACTGCAACCTTCACAGAACATTTGGCAACATTTTACCAAATGCTGATATTGTTGTAGTGCTGAGATGTGTAGGAAAAAATATTCAGTCAGACTTTTGGTATAAAAATCAGGTCTCTAGTGCCACTAGCATGACTTTAGTTCCTGTTTGTTTCACTGGCAAACTGACAAATAGATTATGATTGAATTATTAAATATTTTATAGTATATTACATAATACAGGTTAGAGAGATGTTCCACCATTTGGGGAAGTTTTCACTCATTTTCCACTAGACAATCGAGGTCTTCTGTTCATCCAGACATTCTTGGAGTATAGTAGCATTTTAGTTTTAGCCTAGCATAGATCACCGTTTCATATTTGACCATTAGTGCCTTGCTCAAAAGTGACAAAGAATTCTGATATTTTCGCAAATGAAAACATTACTTGTCTTCTGTAGTTGCAAAGTGTACAAAGACAAACAAAAATTGTGACCATTTACTAGGCTGATTTGACATAAACCTATATTCTCTTTCTCATCACACCACCACATCTGAAATTTGACCCTCCTTAAGTCAAGGCACTGATCACATGGCAAGTTCCAAAGGTCCTTGATTATAATGCTGAAATCAAAGACAATTGCCATGATTCATTTTCCTTATCACCTGACCTGAAGACCTGAACATTAGTGGGGTGCTTCAGACTGGCAAATGTGTTGAAAGGTGACTTGGCAGATCTCGGAAAACTCTAGGCTCTTGGCTACCAGAAAATGAAATGTTATAATGTCACTGGCTGCTGCGCCTATGACCCTGTTATCCTCTCCTAGAAATGTCAAGAGGTCGCCGCATTGTGACTCGGTCAGCGGCAGCCATTGCTCAGACTGTGAGGACGCTTTTAAACACCCAGCAGAAGAGCTCTCCTCAGAGAGAGAGAGAGAGACCTGCAGGCCTGACCTTCAGACTGCCTCGCGGATGAACCATATGATGTAACTCAGACAGCTGCAACTGCAACACAAGCCTGTCACCCCCACACCCCCACAACCACATGGGAGAGGCGGCCTGCACGTGGGGCTCTCAACCAGCAGCAGCAGCAGCAGCAGCAGCATCGTATCAGAAATTCACACACTAGCATTGTCTTGTCAAAATCTACCTAATAAACACTACCCTTAAAATTGGACAAATCACTAGCAGGACTGGCTCTGGTGATCAGTACTGGTACTGACTTGCTCCTTGATTTGACAGACTTGTGACCTGACTCGGACTTGTGTTTAGAATAACATGGCTTAAAAAAATATTGGCCGAATTAGAAGATAAACCACAATCAGAGTGCATGAAGGTAGAGTTTTAAATGGTTAAATGACAAAACCAAATGACAGCATTCCCAAAATGATTTTCACATCTGCAATAAGTGTTTTTTTTTTAATATGCTGTGATACTGTGTAATAGCTGTGTGTTGAGAACTCGACTTGGATTTGTCTCAGATCAATAGTAGGACTACACTTGGACACGACTTAAATTTTTTTGCAATGACTGGACTCGACTTGGGAGTCACACTGGACTTGGACTCGAAGTTTTGTGACTTGACTACAACACAAGTGTGCTGCTCATAACTGCACTGTAACACTGTGTCCTAACTGCAAGAGACTATCAGGTTGTCGTATAGCTTTGACTGTTCCCTGTCTTCAATGGATACGTTAAATATGCAATTCTATTTGAAGAGGGTCTCCTTTCAATCAAGTTTAGCAATCCAAAGTGGCCGTCAGAAATACAAAAAAGGTTGCACAGTATACAGCAGTGATTTTTTTTGCTGCTATAAATCAGTTGTGTGCTACAGCTACTCTATCCCACAACATCTTACACCTTACAGCAAATTGGGTCAGTAGGTACTGTAGCCCTATTCATTAGAATACACCTCTAACATGGTATTGCCAACAAAAAATGGCCCTAGCCAGACCATGCCCTAAATACCATGCAATAAGTATAGCAGTAAGTGCAACAAGAAGAAACTTTTTATAATGCAAGCTATTCCATAATGCAAGCTATACAGCTATAAATGTTACAAGATTGCTTGACCACCCCAACCCCTTTGAATCCCTATGGATATTTCTTTGGGCAACAGAAAATCACTTTCATGTGGAAAACGTTTTGCCAATACACCAGTTTTTGATTTTCATTTGCATCAGGTCTAAATGTTACACGTTAACAATATTGTACATAAGCTACAGAATAAATCATATTGATGCACCAAATTAACCCTGCGTAGTATTAATTATTTGGTGCATACTGGGGCTTACACATTGCCACTGCTGAAAAGCTCAGCTTGTGCCTGATTTGTGGTTGATTCAAAATGTCAATTCTGCATTTGACTAACATTCCGGAGGCTACAAGAGCCATAATTTAAAATAAATAGCCTGCAATTCAGCTAGTTAAAAAGGCTGCAGCAACACCGAAAGGTCAGCACCAGTGTAGTCGCAGTTCAACAAATTCGAACTAAGAGAGTCACATTAAAAAGCACCAGCGCTAGCCACAGCACAAGAGACCGAAGCGAGGGCATTTACACCTCTCCACAGCTGCCCATGCTCATCAGAAGAGTTTTGACAATGGTCATATTCAAGCACTTTAAAGGAAATATTTCACCGTTTTATGAAATTGGGTTATTCACAGTTTTACCTGGAGTTACATGGGTAAAAAGCATTTTGGTCTCAGTGCATGTTGTCCTCGTCTGGCAACCCCAATTTTAACTTTAGCTTAGCATTGGTGCTTGAATGAAATGTTGCCAAAGAGTTGTTATCTGGCTACTTTACATTTTAACGGCTATGCCAAGTTAAAGCTAAGAAAAAGGTCAAATTGGAGTTGTCGGACGAAGAAAATTCAAGCACTGAGACCAAAATGCTTTTACCCACATATGCAACTCTAGGGTGAAGAGGGTGAATAATCCATTTGCATAAAATGATGGAGTATTCCTTTAATGGTCACAGAGCCCTATCCTAAAGCCTATAATACACACACACCTGTGTGATTGTACACCACATCCGTGATGCAAATCATATTCCACTCTGTCTTCATCTTGGTCACCAGGTTGCCCACATCTGCCCAGGTGTAGTTCTTCCCCGGGGGAGAGAAGTCAGGGTTCAGCTCCAGCTGGTCAGCCAGGGAGTAGCATGAGCGGGACAGACCCAGCGTCTGCAGAGGGGTGAAATGGATCATGTTGTACCCTAGAAGGGAAAAGTAAAATAAAGTTGATGCTTTTGTCCAAAATGACATAGATTTACAACATGGTGCTCAGGAATCAAAGCTTGATCGACCCTTTTTATAGTTTTTGACCGCTGCTCCACCACCCCCGCAAAAGCGGAAAAAGTGGAGCTTCACTAGTGAAACATTGGTGTCACATAGAACTATGATACATTTCATTGCTGGTGGAATTTGTGTAAACCATTTGAAATAATACTGACATGCACCGCCAAGACCATTTTAAGTTCCCCAGCGAGTCACAATGAAAGATTTACACATGTGGATATGCAACATGCAACATGACACTATGTTTACATGAAGGAGACACTGGTAAGGAATGGTATGGCCAACTGTATGTATGGCCTGGGGGTACAAACATACAGTAGGAACGCACTGTACGCTTGGTACTGACAGACACCACAAACACAGAAAAGAGGGCGATGACCCCTGAGGACTCTGTCCTAAATAATGCTCAACGACCATTTCCATCAAAGGTTCAGACTTCACTATTCTCTCACACCACACACCCACAAACCAACTACACTGATGCTGAAAAGGCTAGAATATTAACAATACTCTGGTCAGCCGCCATATCAAGAACACGACGGGAACAGCTCAGATAAAACCTTCACAAGCACAACAAACAATCTGCAAAAGAGTGGCCATATTTTCTACTTTTGTGAACATGATTCAGTAGCAATGGTAATGATTTAATGGTGGTTTAAATGATAGTTTTTTGATTATGCATGAAACATACAGTATGAACACATTTTTCACTAACACAAGTCAACACAAGAGGACTATAGCCTTTAACAACCATTAGCAAGATGTTATCAGTACTATAGCAGTTGGTGGCCTACTTCTAACTATAATGCTACTTTAAAGTCATAGTTTGGCGTCATTCAATCATAGCCCCGTTGTTTGAGCTTGTTGACTGCAGTAGAGAATGAAACAATTTGGAGCAAGATATACTGAATGTGAATGCAGTTTCAACAGCACCAAAATCCTTTGATTGGCGCCATTGACTAAATGTAAAGTACTCGTTGGAATTTGCGTTCGGTTTATGTTGTTCCAACTTCTTTTGCTCTCCTCGCTATCTACAGCAGTCAGCAAGCTCGTACAACAGGGCTGTGATTTAATCATAACCCTATTGTGATCTTAACCTGACAGTTAAAGTGAACTATCACTTTAAGGCCATAATATGTTATGCAAACAGAATTATTAATCAGTGCCATTTCTTGAATGATCAGGACAAAAGTCAGGAAAGGAGGCTGCATATGCATATACCATTTATTCACACAGGCATGCTCATTGTGCCTAGCCTGACATAGCCCGCCCATAATACGAATGTTCATCCGTATCCATGGTCTGAGAACGGTCTTCTGGGGCGTGTTTACATCGGTAGCGAGTCTACCGGCCAATAAGCGAAGCTGATTAGACGAGCTGTCCAAACGTTTCAAACCAGAAGTGAATGCCCTCCCCCCCGCAGTATAATCGCTTCAGGTTAAAGAACCTCCAGACCATGAATACGGATGAACAGCAGTATTATGGACGGGCTATGTCAGGCTACATTGTGCCTTCCTCAGTGTGTTAAATAATCAGGTCATCATGACTCAGCAGACAGCGACTCACCAGCTTCTTTAGCCACGCGCAGTCTGTCCAGCCACTCGTCCAGTGGGCCCAGGCATTTGGACAGGTATGTCTGGATGGTGATGCAGTCCAGGGGAACCACCGTGCGGTCTGGGCCCACGCGCAACACAGGGTCAACCACGATGAAGCCACTGCCATTCTTCTCCTCATTCCTATCATGGAGAACATGACTTTGTGACACTGACCTCAACAAGATGGCTATTTGAGTAGTCTATATGAATGAATGAATGAATGAATGAATGAATAGACCTGTTTTCTGGAAAAGACAATGCTTTCATTTTGACTGTGGCCAGTAAACATAAATGTGTCCTTTTACATGACAACGACATAACAAGATAACAAAAAATGAACAAAGTGAAAGCTGATTGTTTAAGACACCTCTGTGCACAAGAAGCAAAAGCATCTCTATCTCTCGATCATCAAGACATCTGCCCTGAGCCTGGTGGATGGCATTCTTTCACTTAACTACACAAAGAGTCTGGACATTTGAGATGGCCATATGTTTGTGGAAACTTACTTTGAACTACTGACCGATTGGTTCTGCCTACAATGAAAGAGTATACAAGCCCAAGTATACAAGTAAACAAGGGCTTATACTCTTAGCTTCAATTTCTGTTTCGCTAACTGATTACTATATCAAGTCTATGGTAATCTACTTTACCAACTTCCACAGTAATCTATAAAGAATACTTATTGATAGGCAGGCCAATGGGAGAATCCGCTTCGGTCAATGATTGTGTATACTATAGGCTGAAACAGTGTGCAAGAGAAAATATTTCAACATGACCAGAAGGAAATGCTGTAATAGCTCAATACCATCTTGAGGGCGGTGGCAAAACAGTCGTGAGAGTAGACCCATCTACTACTTCTTGGTCATGGTTTGAGAATACCTGCTACAGACTAAGTGTGCCTCAACACTCAGCCTCTCACAGTCATGGATTGTCCATTTATGCACCTCTTTTGATAGAGGGTGAAGGGAAAATGGCAGTCCACTCACCCACAGCTGAAGTAGTACTGATAGGAGCCGGCTACTTCCAGATCCAGTTTGCAGAACTTGTCTGAATCATCCTCGCGTCCTGTTGGGTTGATCCAATCCAGGGCATGGAACTTCATGCGGTCAAACTTCTGCCCATCGGGTGGGTAGTTGGTGTAGACACGGACATTCTTCCCCTGCAGTGTGGGGCCCAGCCTGAACTGGAGCTCAAAGCCTGGTTTAACACAAACACAAACAACGCACAGATTATCATTAACATTTCACAAAACTGTGCACACTGAACGTTTTAGTGTGCACCAGTAGCTCTTTTAAAATTTCATAATGATAAGACTATTGAAAAAGACTGACAGAAAGCTGATGATGTGTCAGGAAATAAGACTGAACTAATTGAAATATTGAAATGATTGTCACTTCACTTGACTATGACAGGGCAAATTTGGAAAACATCTTGAATTCATGCTAGACCTATGTGCATTCTAGAGAGAATGACAGACACTCTCTAGGGCCAGAGTTTGATTTTGTGCTGTTGGTCAACTGAGTTTTAGAACTAAGCTGTGGCCTTGTACCTCTGGATAGCAACCATGCTTCTGTGTCCACACCAGCATGCTGAAACCGCGACAGAGACAACAGGGTGCACAGTCCCTGTTACAGTGCTATAAATAGCTACTTTTTTCACCATGACATTTGGGCAAATGGCAAAGGTTCACTTAATTCTGGCACATACTGCACGCATACATCTGCAGAGAACTTCACTGAAATACATGATCTAAACCTAATAATTGTAATGAAATCAGACAGACAACCGCTTCTGTCGCCATGCGCACGCACGCAGCGTATCGGTATGCACGCTGGTGGCTGGATAATTTTTGGCACCAAATGTGCAACATTAGTTGCAGTACTTGCAGTACTTTTCCGGACACTTGGCTCGGCCGTGGCATAGAGTGTAGGATGTACCTACGAGGTAAGTTAATTATATAAATGCATATGATGGCATACCTTGCTCCAGGCGAAAGAGGGTCCTCTCCAGCCGCTCCATGTCATTCAGAGTCAGAACTCTGGTGTGTTTTGTAAGGACCATTTTGGCTTTCCTTTTTTAGGATGTCCTTTGCATACGGGGAGTGCAGCCTCTGGATTCCGACGTAGGCTACCACCTTCTAACAGAAACAGAGCACCGCTATAGGGTAATTCAGCAGTGTAAACAACGTGTTGACATGACATACCGTTATAGCTCAAGAGATAGGGCTGATACGCCCCCCACATCAAACTGTTTACAAAGTAAGCTATGCTATGCAGTGGAGAGAAGCAGACAGTCTTCATACTGGGCATCCTCGAGAACACATCCTCCATGCATTCACCCATCCAGTATCAAACATTTAGCAAGACAATACAGAACTCTCCATTTAAACTACTAACCATCCTAATCCACATCCATACAGAACTCTATTACGTAACGGTAAAGAACAGAGACGTGCAGAAAAAGACAGGAGACATTTTCCTGCAACAGGCATCGCATAGAAAGAGCTAGGCGCCTACCGCTTAACGCGCTTACCATCCACTTGCTTCAGACCTTGCAAACGAGCTTCATCACATGGGAAACCGTTCTACAACCTACGGTAGGCGTCTAATAAGGCTAGGAATCCAAAGCAAGGTCGTCACACTCTAATGTCCCTTAAATAGACAACATCATCGTGCGAGGTTGGTAGGCTATCTATCTTCTTGGCGTAGCAGAGGTGCAATAAAACAATGCTAATTCGCGGGATTTTCTTATGTTGACAGCCATTTTTATACAACCTTATCTGTCATGCAAGGCTTATTCACACCAGTAACTGACAAAAAATATACTCAAACTACTTTATTGTGCTATACAATAGAAATTTCACCTCTTCCGTGTTGGTTCCTTCACCCGTCTGGCCAGACGCTGCAGTGGTGTGGGAGGCGTGGCGTGTGGATGTGCACATTGGGAACATTTACCCTTCCCTTTCCGCGTGTTGCAAAAGTGGTCAACCGAGGCTAAAGTGTCGCAGTTTGCAGACGCATCTTAATTGCCTAGGGTAAAATAAGGTCGGACAAACTAGACCTAGGCCCACATGATATGGGGTGACATTTTGCAGGCCTTGTACTTGTCTTTGATTCTGCTGTCTGTTGACACAGGGTAACTTGTACTTGAGATTCCCCTTTTAGACTCTTCTTTTTCTTAACCAACAAATGCAAGTGTGGCATAGGATCGCAGCTCTCTCCTCGCTATGACGGACAACGGAATGTGAATTTGTTTGAGCGATTAGAGTAGTGACAGAAGAGTGTCAACTTGCGATGTGGGCGTGCACCGATGTAAAGTAGTAGGCCTAGGCCTACATTTCTCAGTGATGCGGATCAAGCGCCCACTGAAGGATTGCTCTTTACAACAAGGAACCATGGCTCTAGGCCACTAAAAAGAACCCTAAAAGTAGGAGAGGGGTCATCTTAGCAGGCCTAGTAATCAGCCAAGGAGGCACGTTACCTGGCTTGGTGTATCTTTTTTCATTTTACACGAAATTATCAGTCCAGTCCACGACTTTTACTTTGTAGGCGAGATGTTTGGAAAATGTCACCCCCAAGACCAGACCTGGGCAAAGGTCCGGGGGGCAGAGCTATTTAATCTGACCAGTGGAGCCTGTGACTTAGATTATAGATCAGATTTATCAAAGTTCTACTCATGAAATGCACCCCCTCCCCTTTTTAACCCTGCATGTTAACATGTCCTCTGAAGAAAGTGGGGCTACTGGTCTAAGACATGGCAATTAACCGGTTGACCAGTTAACACCCAGCCTGTGAGTACAAATTTAAAAGCCAATGTGGCCCATCGGCCAAAACAATTGCCAACCACAGACCCCTAAGCAATTCAACTCTGCCCTCTTGTGAATAAGGTTGGTATTGCAATACCAGCGCGGTGTCACGTAGGCCCAGTGCATTGCAGACCCACCTCCCTAAATTATATCGACAAATTCTCCAACAACAACACATATTTCACAGAGGACATACGCGTTACTATATTAATAAATAAGGTTCTCATCATAGCCCTGACAAATGCAGAATAAAAACACAATAAAGACATTTCAGATATAATTTCCTTTTTTATTAAAACCATACAAACATTTGTGGTCAGTTAGAAAAGAACATCAGGGCCCTGTTGGCAATATGGATGTGCTATCTTGTCTTGCCGTTCTCAACATGGACCTGGGCCCTGAATCCCTGTTTTGTTTTATTTTTTATCTTTCAGTCACTTTTCATTTTTCCTCTTTTTTTGGCCCCTGGTGCTTCCTCAAGTCTGAGCTAAACCTACAGAACGGTTATATATTTACAAGTATAAAAAAACAATCAAATCAAAAAGGCAAGAAATGTAATAACATTTTAAATGTTTAAGTTGATGTTTCTTTTTTTTTTAATAAAATGGATCTTATCTGTCACTCTTGTTACACGCACGCACACACACACACACACGCACGCACGCACGCACTAACCTACACACACACACACACACTGAGGATCCACTTTTCCTAAAATCTTTGAACAGTTAACTCTTGCTTTTAAAAGTGAAAAAGAAAATGACATAACACATACAGTATATCATTTTTTGATATAATAACTCACTATGGAAGAGTGGCAGTGATCTGTTTGTTTTCTATACATTTTCTAATTTGAACAGGCTGATAAGGCACATACCTTACACCCACCCTCAAGACCTCTCCTTTGGGGGTGGGCCATACCATTTTTTTTTTTTAAAGGAAAACAACAATAGTGTGACACTTTGTTACACATCTACAAAACAAATGATCCCGACTACAATATTGTAAAAGAACAACCAAACTGGCAGACAGTACCCACAGTAATTTGCTACAGGATGGTGCTGAAGACTGTACACAAAAGGATATAGACCAATGATAATACTGTTAATAAATTTCTCATCGTGGTATACAAAACCGAGCATTTCGGGCCTACAAGGAAATGAGTGGGATGTTAGTACCATGACAGAATACTTAAGCAATAGGACCTGGGTAATCTTTAAAGTCGATCTCTCATAGAGCAAATCACAAGAGCAAAATCATAAGCTACCAATACAAAGGAAAATGGTGAAAAAAGAAAATCAACATCGTGTTCCAAAAATGACAGAAGTTGCAATCCTGGCTGGAATCATGTTAGATCTGCTACATCAGCTGTGACAGTGTCGTCTGTTGATGTGCAGTCATACCACGTGACACACTCTGCCCTCTGGACTGACACAGAGAACAGTCTGGCAGAGTCTTGCAAAGATATTTCTCATGATGTACAACTTGACAAACAGATGGTCCTGATATCCGAAATAGCATACATAATAGAAATGATTTTTTTTTTACAATGTGGAAAAAGATTAAAAGTGATATATACATGTAAGTACATACAAAAAAGTGATAAATCAAGTAATACACAATTGACCAAGACGCTTCTAAGAGTACCTTTGACGTCAAAATGGTCCTACATATTTGGACTCAATACATTACAGGAATACTTGCTCAAGTAAACACACTCACACACAAGCACACCTCTTGGTGAAGCTTGTAAAATCACTAAAAAAAACACTATCTTTTACAATTTTCTCAACTCAAAAAGTACTAAAACAACAATGTAAAAAATGCAAATACCGTATCAAAATGTGACCTAAGCGCCTGCTTGTTGTGATAATCGACCCTGTGTTGACCTGCTGATGGTAGGAGGGGGGTCGGGGTAGGGGCCAAAGTTCAGGGGTCAGTGTGGTTGCACCATGTGGACATACTACAAATCATGGTTCACTCAAGTTACATTGGCACATGAGCTAGCCTACGCACTTAAAGAGACAGTGTGTACATTTCACCATGTGAGCAACATGCATTTATATCAACAGTGTACAGCAAGAACAAAAAAAAAAAATAATACAGTAAACAAAAAAAGAAACACAAATAGAAAAAAATATACAATGAAAAATAAAAACAACACACGGAATACTGTTTTAAAGTGATGTGTAGGAGGCTAAGCCTCCAACCATCATCATTATCAAGAGATAGTTTTACAAAAGGGCTTCAAAAATAGCCTTCATTCCACAAATGGAATATATATTCATATATCCTTATATACGTTTGGCATACCTCTGCTCCTATGTGAAATAGACAGAAAATACATCTGCTTGACCAACACTTGGTGTTAACAATCCTTTCGTAAACCTGAAGTCAATAAAAAAAATCAACTTTTTTCCCGTCTACATTATTCTTCTTAAAAAAGTGTTTTCATAAGCTTGCGTCCCTTTTATTTTCACCTTTTTAAAGCGATTCCTTTCATATGTGGCAACACAAGGGGGTTTCGGGGGGAGAGAGGAGAGAGATAGAGAGACCGAGAAAGAGAGAGAGAGAGAGTGAATGAGAGAGCGAGAACTACTGCATGATGGCCAGGAAGCGGCTCTCTTGGGCAAGAGTAGAGAGGAGTGAGCTCATGTCGCCGATGGCCATGTTGTTGACCCCGGAGGGCACGCTGGCAAAGGTGGCCGAAGCTCGAGGCGTGGTGAGACGGGAGGAGGTCCGCGACGTACCCTGGAAGACGCTGGCACTGAGGACGTCCGACACCAGGCTGCCTTGGTCGTAGTTGTCCTCCAGGATGGGGGTGAAGTCCAGGCCCACGTTATCCAGGACCTCGCAACTGGGACTGCCGTCCACCGTGCTGGTGACCTGGTCGGCACCGGGGGACAGGAGTGGAACAGAGGGAGCGTCAGACTCATTGGCTTGCGTCTCCATCAGGCACCTCTGTCCTGTGTTTGACAGGGACAATGGCTTGGCCTCGGATGGCTCAAACACCTCGCTACAGTCTCCAAAGCTTGGCTGGAAGAATCCTGCTTGTCTCTGTTGCTGCTCTGTGCAGCTGGAGCGGGCCTGGTCCTGAGCTTCTATCTTCAGTCCGGAGATGTGGCCAGCTAGCGCACAGTGGGCCATGTTGGTGTTTCGGGAGCCATGCTGCTGCTGGAGCTGCTGGAGTTGGTAGGCGTTGGCATGATGGTCACTGGTCATGTGTGGCTGAGGGCGGGCGGAGCTTCTGTAGCTGCTGTTGCTGATTGGTTGGAGGCTGGCGGGGGGATGTGGACGTAGTAGTGACCCCTGGGAGAGAGAGTCCTGAGAGGACCTCTGGAGAATCAGGTTGTTCCCAATCAGTTGTGCTGTGGAAGATTGGTTATGTTGTTGCAAGTGCTGCTGCTTTTGTTGTTGTTGTTGTTGTTGTTGTTGCTGCTGCTGCTGTCCACAGCTCTGTCGGATAGGACCGAGGGAAATCTGTGAGAAGTCGGGTGCTCTTCTGAAGCCTGGTATGCTAGTTGAGCTGTTCCTCCTGCTCTCCAGACAGGATGAAGTGTTTGAAGTTTCTGACTTCACGCTAGCGCTAAGCTGGCATGACGGAAGCTGAGGGAACCTGGACACGGAGGTCCTGCGGGAAGAGGACACACTGCAATCCGGAAACCTGTAGCTGTTGCTGGGATTGGCTAACGGCACTTCACCCCCTCTTGACTGGCCTAAGAGATCCCCTGGCAGTTGAGACTGCGGCTGTGACTGCTGTTGCTGCACCACCATGTTGGCAAACTGGCCAAAGGGACTCCTGCCGACTACGCCACGTTCTGACCACCTTCCACAGGGCTGCTGGGACTGCTGCTGCTGCTGCTGCTGCCTGGCAGGGGACAGGTGTGCACTACCTGAGCTCACCTCATTCCACTGGATGGGCTGCTCCTCACTGCCCATGCCATCCCCTTCAGTATTCTGACCAGGTGATCTCACCTGCAGAAGGTTCAAGTCAACTCCGTTGCCATTGGAAGGATGGTGGAGGTCGCCGTTGATATTCTGTGACTGCCTGTACAAGGCCTCTTGCTCCTGAGAGTGGATGTACTGCACCAGGTCATCGGGGAGCATATCCTCATAGCCCAGCAGCAGGCCGCCGTCATCCTCCATGGCCAGGTCCTCCAGGGCCGAGTGCTCCTCTATCCGGGGTGGGCAGGGAGAGTGCAGGCTCCGCTGCAGGTTCCCTTCAGAGTGCGTGTGGTGGTGCAGGCTGTGGTGTCTGGCCTCCCCCTGGTGCATGTGCTGGTTGGAGAGGGGCGGTAAGGGCTGCATGTTGTGCAGGCTGCTGAAGCGCTGCATGGGAGGCAAGCTGGAAGGGTCCTGGATGTGTACAGTTCGTACGGGGTCGCTGGCCCTTCTGTTTACGCCCGCCATTGTTTCTCCTGGGTAGAGCCCCCTGTTGCGGTAGCCGTTATGCATGCCGTACCCATTCGAATTTCCATCGCTGCAGCGGCGCGGTCTGACCAGCGGGGGCAGTGGGGGGTTAGTCCCATCCTGGGCGTCTCCCATCAGTGCCATGCGCGAGCGCAAGCTCATTGGCTCCATGTTGGGCAGCGGCGTAGGTGGGGGCCCGCCTGTGGCGGCGGCATACTTGGCTTTCAGGTGGTAATGCTGCGCTGGCGTCAGGTTGAGAACACCTCCTCCTCTGGGACCTCCCCCTCCTCCTGAACCTCCGTGACCTCCTACACCACCACCACCTCCTCCTCCTCCTCCTCCTCCACCACCACCACTAACATTCCATCCGAACCCAGGTATGGCTAATCCTCCCAGACTGCTTCCTCCGCCATGGTGGCTGGCCTCGCTGGAGCGTCGCGAAGCGTCGGTGGAGATGGGGTCATAGGAGTCGGTGGAGCTGAGGTTGTGGCGCCGGCGCTGGACGTTCACCTCCGGCTGGGAGGCCTGGCTGGAGCGGCGGCTGGAGAAGCACGGGGAGATGCCCGAGGAGCGGCGGCTGCAACTCAGGTAGGCCGAGCTGGCCGCACTCCCGCTGCTGTCACGCCGGCCCCCGCCCAGCAGGCTCAGCACCGTCAACTCTGTCCCGCAGGGATCCGGACGGGTGGCGGGGGGAGGCTGCGGTGGAGGGACCCCCCTGCAATCACTGTGGCCCAGGCACGAACCTGAGGGAGACACAGACAGACAGGAAGGGTTACATCAGAAAAAGAAACTGAATGGAGCCTTTGTTCTGTTCCTTTGTTCTGATAGAGAGTTTGGAGAGACTACTTGAGGAATTGGAAGGAGGAAATATCAGGAACTGATGTCTATGCTACAGTTTAGTACAAGAAAAAAGGATTTTCATTACATTACACGTACAATGCAATGTTCTTGTACATCCGAACAGAAGTCTTTTACTGCTGTTTGATATTCAACTGATCTTAAATGAGGGAATAATCTGCTGTATCTGCTATCGTTCATGTAGTGAAGTGGAAAGTACACACATGTCGGTGGAGCCCTTACCCTTCCCCAGGATGGTGGGCAGGTTGTGGCCTTTGGCTGGGGGTGTAGGGGACAGGTGCGGCAGGCCGGCCGGGGCGGCGTTCACCTGCCGGAGGCGCTCCATCTTCACCTGCTCCATCCAGCGGAGCGGGCGGCCCACGTTGCGCCGAGCCTGCAGAGCCAAGGTTGCCGTGGATACTGTGGCATCCATGATGGGGGCCCGGTTCTGGTCCATATCGTCATCGTCATCTAGGTCCTCCTCCTCCAGCTCCCCCTCGTCGTCCTCATCCTCATCTTCGTCGTCCTCATCCCCCCGGCCGCGTTCCCCCTCCCCCTGTAGCCGCATGGCGCTCACAGCAAGCTGGACTCCACGGCCGGGAGGGCCGCTGCCGGGGGACTGCTCACCGCCGCATGCAGACTGACCGCCAGGGCTTGGCTGAGACGTCTGTGCCAGGGGAAAAGAGAGGGAAGGACAAACCAGACGAAAAGGAAAAGAAGGAAGGTGTGGACCGAGAAGAAGGAAAGGAGAAGCAAGGAGTGGAGGAGTTGAGAGGAGGAAAAGAGAGAGGACGAGAGAAACAAGTAAAGTAGACAAGATTAGCTACGGACATTAATCAATATACATATTATATACTCTAATTTGTTGTTTGATTGTGCATTTTATTGTTGCGTAAAGATCCATGCAATGGGAACGAAAAAATACTTTTTTCAAAAGAACAAGTATGGTGATATAAATGTATTATGATAACAGTACAACACAATGGCAAAAATATTTATGATGTCCAACAAGAATATTTATGACGTGTAATTTTCTCACACAGTAAGCAGCTGCCCAGACAAATACATCACAAGTGTAACCACTTACTTACTTAAATATTTATCAGGACGAGCTGTTAAATAAGGCTTTAATGAGCTGTCCCTTCAGACAAGCTGATTTGCACAACATCAATTTGCTGTGTCTTTTTAGTCTAAATAAAGCAATCAGCCTCACACATGCACACACACACACACACGCACACACACACGCACACGCACGCACACGCACACACACACACACACACACACACTCACACACACACACCACTGTAATGGGGCACAGTGAGACTCTAAACAGTGCACACAAGAGAAAGAGGCAGCTGTCTTTGTTCTATTTTCAGAAAACAATGCTGAACAAACAATGCTGTTTTGTCAGTCCAGACAGGCCCTAATTGGGCTGCTATCCCTGGTGAAACTACACCATGGTCTGCAGGAGCGATAGAGTTAGAGAGTGGAGAGCGAAAAGGAGAGAGAGAGAGAGAGAGGGGAAAAAAGTGAGAAGAGAGTGAGAGAGACAAAGAAAGAAAGAGTGCTTCTGTGGAGTTTGTTTGGCTCAGCATGAAACAGGGGCTCAACTCCTTCACCCCTGCTCTTGTCCTGAGGAGAGAGCCTCACTGCACAATGGAGCCTCTCTCTCACTCTCCACTCGCCCTTTGCTCACGCTCTTCATTCATATCCATAGAGTGGCTAGTGATAGCTACATCCCCCAGACAGCACAACAGCAAACTCTCTGGCATGTTTACATGGGTCAGGGCAGCTCCTTTCAGGGCTGAGATGGAACACGTCAACAAGTTGCACTATGGAGTAATGACAAGATGCATGTGTGTCCACGTGTGTGTGTGTGTGTGTGTGTGTGTGTGTGGGAGGGTGAGAGAGAGAATGAGAGACAGAGGGTATGTGTGTGTGTGTGTGTGTGTGTGTGAGAGAGAGAGAGAGAGATTGAGTTTAAGTGTGCATGTGCATGTGGGTGTGAGAGTGAGAGTGTGTGTGTGTGTGTGATACTGCAGGTGTATGTTATGTGTGTGGGGTGGGGTGAGGTGAGGTGATTATCTAATGGGCTCTAACTGCAGTGGGGCAGCTCTCAGTGCCCTGAATGAGAAATGGGTCTGAGCAGGCAGATGAAAAAAGATGGGCAGAGGATAGGACAGGATGGGGGCAGTAATACAGCAGGGTGGGTTGAATGGACAGCGCTCTCACCTGATTACCCACTGTCCTTAGAAAGGCAGCGCGAGCGAGTTAATGCACGAGGCATTAGAGCGGGAGAGAAATTCAGTTATTACACCGGCAAAGGCAGAGCACAGATCAAAGCACACATCCTGTTCCTCACATCTCGGCTCGTGTCACACAGATGGGAATATTTCAGAAATAATAAAAAAAAAAGGTATTGAGAGAAACCCTACTTTAGAGGAGTAAGAGGTGGAACAGCTATCTGGAAATTGCACTACACTCCTCCTACTTGGTTACACATGTTTCTCAGTGTTTGACTGCTAATTTCAATATGACACCTGTGGGATTGGATGGGGTTTCGCTGCTTTAGAAGACCAGGGTTGTTGAGTAGAGAACTGTGGTTTATGGGGTGTCTACAGTTTAAGGCACCAGTTTAAGGCACCATTTCTTCTATGGTGTTACATTTTTGTTCTTTGGTTTGATATCCATTGAATGGCCTTGAGTGGATCACTAGTATTTAAGGGGACTCAGAGATGTAAGACGTTTAGCAGTGTCAAACTGTGATGTGCCTCAAAAAGGGACTCACCATGGGCTTCTCTGACTTAATGGATTTGACCTGCAGACATTCGTCCTGTTTGGAGGTAGCATGGTTGTAGTCCCTTTGGTCTGCAAACCCGCCCAAGGGTGGTTGGCCCGGCGACCTGCCCTGGCCGTTGCTGCCTGGCTCCCGGGGCTGAGGTGGGGGTCGGGGGTAGGCGTCGCCGCGCTGCTTCTTGGTGACGTGGGCCTCGGGGCCGTGCACGGTTTTCACATGCTTCCGTAGCGAGCTGGGGTCCGTGTAGCGCTTAGTGCAGCCGGGGATCTTACACACATACGGTTTCTGCGGAGGGAGGGAGGGAGGAAGAAGTCAGTGCCATACAGTCGGAGCTGCAGTGTGAAAGGCTTTTAAGAATGTTTTAAGAAAGTACCAGTAAGTAACACACCCAAATGTGCTACAGAAATGCACAGACAAATAGGGAGATGAGTGTGTGTGATTTATGGAGGCGAGTGTGTGTCATGATGTGAGTGCTCCATGTGGTTAGCCATCGGTCCTACCTCATTGGAGTGTGTGCGGTTCTGGTGTTTGGCACGGTCTGAGGCGTTGGAGAAAGCTTTGTTGCAGCCCTCGTGCTCACACACATACGGCTTCTCACCAGTGTGTGAGCGCAGGTGTGTCTTTAGATTCTCTAGGCGGGAATAGGCTTTAGAGCAGCCCTCAAACTGCACACACCAACACACACACACACACACACACACAAATGCAAAAACAAAATATCAATGATAAGTCACAATTACAACATTTTTCTGTTAGTGCAAATGTATTTACAATAAATGTGTCAACTACCAATTATTCCAGGGTCATATGATATCATTTACACTTTGTCATCCGCTTCTTCATCTACTCCTCTCAGAGCAATTTAAGAGTCCGTGTTTCACCTTAACTATGTGGTGTATGACTTTTCTATGAGTGTTTGACTACAGAGGTGCATGCTGGGAAGTGTAGTTCTTACGGTGCACTTGTGAGGCTTCTCTCCTGTGTGCCGTCTCATGTGCACCACCAGCATGTACTGGGCCTTGAAGGGCTTCTGCTCACGGGAGCACTCTGCCCAGCGGCACACAAACTCCTTCTTCTCCCCGTGGATGTGGTCGTTGTTAATATGCTGTGGGCGGAATGGAGAACACATGGTGAGCTAAACGCACTCATACGCACATGCATACAGTAGAACATGAACAGATTTTTATTTATTTTTTTTATCAGCAAAGACTGTATTTCAGCAGTTTTCTTGCAAGGACAAAAATTACAAGTGTAATTTCTCAGACCACCACAAGGGGGCCTCTTGCTCACTAAGTGCTTTGAGAAAAGGAACCCCTGCAGCTTTGGCTTGCCAACACAGAGGAAGACAGTATATAAACATAAAGTTTTATTTCAAACATTACAATGCTTTATGAATGTTAACTGTCTTAAAGTGTGTCACTATGGCATGTCCTTGAGTTGTCAGCAAAGAAAATGTATAGACTAAGATGGCTTAGAATCACAGTTTGGGTCTGGAAGAAGCATCACTTTCATCAATAGACGATTCAATCCACAACCAAGGAACCATTCTAGTACTTAAAAGAGCACAGGATTTAAAATAGTTCCTGGTTAGTTCACCTTCACCTTTCCCTCTCCCGGCACCAGTCTACCCTTCCTTTTTTCTTCCCCTGAAAACATTCCTTCCTTCTTCCTTAAAAAAAAAGTCCCACCTTCACCTTGCATTCTACGTATTTATTCATCCATGAATATTATAGACTATCAGTTTTTTATCTCTCTCTCTCTTTCTGCATCCCTCTCTCTCTCTCTCTCCCCCTCTGCATCCCTCTCTCCCCCTCCCTTCTGGCCTGCTGCATTTGTAGTGGCAGGTATAAAGCCGGCTTGTGAGCCTCAGTGTCCAATCTGAGCGGGATTTCAAATAAAACCCTGTCACTCGCCATCATCTCGGGCCTCTGCCCCACCATGACATGTGCTGACAGTTGTGCTGCCGTGGCAACTTCCAATCTGAGGCTTAGAGAGGAGGGAGAGGGGGCGGACGGGCGGGGGAAAGGAGGGAAGGAGGGAGGAAGGAGGTGACGGGGGAGGTGGAAGAAGGAAATCAAAAGTTCCGTCAAAACCAGCTCAAACACCAGGGCTTTACCACTTTACCCTGGCCTCATATCAGTAGAGACTAACCCCTCTCTCCCCTTTCTCTTTCTTTCTCTCTCTCTCTCTCTCTCTCTCTCTCCCTGGGCAGACTACCTTCTCTATTTACTTCCTCTCCTCTCTTACAGTGCACTCATGAGAGTTTTCTCTCCCATATACTTCCATTCACTCACTCACACAAAGAACCTCACATATATATATATATTCCTTTCTCTCTTTTACACATGCATCATGTTAGCTGTCTCATGCCACAAACAAACAAAAAGTACACAAGACACACACACACACACACACACACACACACTTACGAATGTGCACACACAGAGACTTGCAGAATGTTCATTCTACACAACATCTGGGCTCACCAAAGACAACATTTTTTTTTTATTCTGTATTTTCTATACAGCATAAAGCCCACTGTGTGCTGGGCTTAACTCTCTCTCTCTCTCTCTCTCTCTCTCTCTCTCTCTCTCTCTCTCTCCCTCTCAGAAATGCCTTTTCGGACGGGAGACAGACACAATATCCTGACTGAGGGGAACTCGTAATATTGCATTCCACAGCCAGGGGAGGGAGACCCCTGCCTGAGGGGGACTATGGAGTGTGAAGTACGGAGACAAACACAGAGGGAAAAGAGAGAGAGAGGAAGAGGGGGGAAGAGAAAGAGAGTGAAACAGAGATGAGAGGTCACAGGATGATGGGCATGGAAAGACAGAGGGAGAAAGAGAGAGAGAAGGAGATGAGAGGTCAGTGAATGATAGGCAGAGAGAGAGAGAGAGAGAGAGAGAGAGAGAAAACTGAGCATGTGTCAGTCTTGTGTGTGCATGCACTTGCATGCATATCCGAGTCTGTGTGCATAAGTCTGTGTGCATAAGAATGTCTCTGTGTGTGTGTGTGTGTGTGTGTGTGTGTGTGTGTGTGTGTGTGTGTTTGTGCATATGTATGCCCTGGTGAAAGCAAGTCAAAATAAGCAATGAGGAGGAATGGGAGATGGGCCAGGAGGGGGACTGTGGACTCTTTCGAGTCGGCGAGGAAGAGCCTTGCCTTGCATCATACATGCCGAGAGCGCATGGGGAACAGAGAGGCCGGAGACGAGTGTGACGGGAGGAAGAAGGCTAGGGAGACAGGTGGAGTGGAGACGGGTGCAAAGAGAGACTGAGAGAGAGAGGGAGAGAGAGAGAGGTGAAGGAGAATCCTCAGAAGCGTCTCATCCTCCATTCCTCTTCATGGCACAAAGACAAGCTGCCTCAGTCACCCTGTCACCTCTCTGAGCTGCTTTCAAGGCTTGCAGTCGCCAAGCCAAAAAACTTTAGGGGTTGTGTGTCAGCGTGCGTACACTGGAAAGGTGTGTGTGTGTGTGTGTGTGTGTGTGTGTGTGTGTGTGTGTGTGTGACAGGTGTCCACAAGTGCTGCTTTACTTGAGCTGTGTCCTGAGTACTGACTGAAATGCACTGCTGGGCCAGGCATGAAAGCTGTAGGTTAAACAGTGGTCTTGCTCTGAGATGACCTCCTGATGCTGAGTCACAACCCTCTGGACAGTGACTATGACGAAACAGGTTCTTCACAATCCAAATGGTAGCCACTAGAAAGAAATTTTACCAAAACTTTTTTTTTTTTTTTTTTTCTCAGAGTGGGCCAACTTCCTTCTCTACTCCAAAGAGCACAGATTCTGATTCAATTTTGCAATTTTCCCATCTTGGTTTTCCAAGTTCCCAAGTAGTTGCCCAAAAAGTCTTCAAACAATTAAGGAGACCTATTCTGAAAACACAAAAAGCTTCAAGTCCAATATATATTTTTATACATAATACAAAATATTAGTAAAATTTGTAAAAAATAATGACAACAATTCAATTAATGGCAACAGGTTTTGGGCTTTAAATTCCCACCTCATCAATAAATAGGTATTCAATTCTATTCACTTAATTGGAACTTTTTGTTTGTTTGTTTATTTGTTCGTTTATTTATTTTTTGTTTATTTGATAAGCTGAAAAATCTTTGTTTCAGTTTTTTTTGTGGAAAGTCTCTCAGCTGAGGCTCAGTTGTCCTCTGCTTCCTCTAGCCTTAAAATAAGCTCCCAACAGGCCAAACAGATCCCCAGCACAAAGTGGAAGATTTTTCCCAATATTGACTGGTGCACAATAAATGATCCCTTACTTACTCACATTCAAATGAGCCCTTTTCTTTACTCCTCCACTCTTGCAGTGAACTGAGCCCCTGACAGTGAGGTGAAAACATTAAACTGGTAGGAAAAAGAAGCTCTTTCATAAAGTTCCTGTAAGGATCGATACATTGGACCCCGTCACATGGAAGACAAACTCTCCCACCCCAGCTGAGCGAGAGAGGGAATCCCGGTGGCACACCATCTGTCTGGGATGTGCTGCGCTCAATATCCAGAGAGAGGGAGAACAGAGGGAGTGTGAGGGAGAGAGAGAGAGAGAGAGAGGATGAGAGAGTGATCTGTGCTTGCAAGTTAGCACCCCACGACTCACGCTCAACAAACGAGCCCAGCGGTGATGGATCTACGGCTCGACCCCCCCAATCCCCTCCTCCTCCTCCCTCACTGACAGGACAGAAGAAAAGGGGTGATGAGCTGGTAAAATGAGGTGGGGTGGGGGGTAGTGCCGAGGCTAGACTGGCTGAGACGTGGCGACCTAATGGCACGGTCTAATGGCAATTTTATACGGAATCGATAATCTCCCCGCTGAGAGGGACGCTGGCAGACGTGTGGCTGCTGCAGCGGCCGGCAGGAGCTGGACAAACAGGTGCTGATAGCGGCGAGGTGAGCGGAGCGGAGCGGAGCAGAGACGAGCGCAACATTCATCTCAGCCTGCCAGCTTATCAGCCAACAAGTGTGCAAATGCCACAGAGATGGATTTACACGGGAGTGCGAGTCGGAGCACCGGAAGGGGGGGAGGGAGGGAGGGAGGGAGGGGGCAATGGAGCCCTGCTGGAGAGTTCACTAACATCAACATCTTTTTCTTGTCTGCACTCCTATTAGCAAACAAATGTGCAGTAAACTGATGGGCAAACACATAACATACATAAATGTATGCACGGTAACAAGCTGGCTGCTGTTTCTTTCATCTTTGTCTTTTGAATATTGCAACACTGCAATCTCAGAAAGCCAGCAGCATGGTGCTGGAGTTCAACAGCTCAAATACACTTTCCATGACCACAGACAGTTTTGCCTCTTTTGCTCTTTTTTCACAGCATTCCTGTTGCTTTTCCCCTTATCCTTCTTTTCACCTTTATTGTGTCCGTAATCAACTTCTTTCAGGGACATAGATGCTCCATTAAGCCACGCAGAAAAAACTGGAGCTGTTTACAAGGCAGTCTCACGCCAAACACCATTTAGCTTTATCAAACACGCACTAATAAATCATACGGCTCTTTTGCAACGTCAAATAGTGGGGCAGTTTTTGTGCATAAAATGGAAAAAAAGGGGGGAAGATGAAAATGAGGGAGAGAAAGGAAAAGCAGGCAATTAGGGAGGGAGGGAGAGAGGGAGAGAGAGAGAGAGAGAGCAAGAGGGGGAGAGCTAGACCAAAGAGAGAGAGAGAAAGAGAGAGAGAGGGAGAGAGAGGAGGAGGAGGAGAGAATGAAAGAGAAGGAGGAGAAATGGGACCGAAATTGGCATGTGTTATTCTGTGCAAGCTTTTCATCTCAGCACAAGATACTCCAGACAGATAAGCTGTCTAATCCGCTGCCTGATCAAAAAAATCTGCATTTTACCAATTAAAGGGGACCTGCCAGCAGTCAGAGTGGGGGTCCTTCACTCTGTACCACCCGAGTTTATCTACTGCTATAGCACAGCTGAAGGAATCATCATGCCTTTGTGGTACAGTATGTCTGTCTCTCTCTTTTGGTGCACACACACGTGTACACACACACACACACACACACCCACACACACACACACACACACACACACACACACATACAACATACAACACACACACACATCTATACACACGGACCCACTCACAAGCGCGGCATAGTAAACCTCCACACCTCTACCCTGGGCTCAGACACCCACAACACACACAGACACAGACACACACACACACACACACACACACACACACACACACAACACATCTGAGCTGGGCCTTTGACTGGGACAGTAAGGTGAAGAGGAAGCCTTTTTATGACACAAGGAGCCTCTCACTCGCTTTCTCCTTCTGTTCCTCCTCTCCTACCCTCTCCCTCTTATCCCCCACTCTCTCTCTCTCTCTCTCTTCCCTCTCTCTCTCTCTCTCTCTCTCTCTAACAGTACAGCCCACATTAAAGAGAGCGGTGCCCTTATCTTTCTGCTGTGCTCCTTCAGGGGAAAAAGGTTGAGAAGGAAAGAGAGAGAGAGAGAGAGATACAGGAAAAAAAAAATATATATTTAAAACAGACACAGACAAACACACACACAGACACATTTATAATGTATGAATGAATAGGGGATGTAAAGTGAGTGAGTGAATAAGGGAGGAAAGAGAGAAAGGAAGGGGTGAGTACATACAACGGAGAGAGAGAGAGAGAGAGAGAGAGAGAGAGAGAGAGAGAGAGAGAGAGAGAGAGAGAGATGAGACGTCTAAGAAAATGAAATAAATAAAAGCAGCGAGTGTAAATTGACACCCGCCCGGCTCAGGCAGACTGTGGAGGGCAGATAAGTGCGCTAAATTGTGCAGATGTGATGCTTATCTTATCGCCGGTGTGGTGAACGCTTAAGCAGGCCTGATAAAGGAACGCCACCACACGTCATATAAAGAATGCTGTTTATGCACACACACACACACACACACACACACTTAAAAGATGTATGAGCATGTGCACACAAATTCACACAGCAGGGACACCTTTAATCAAGGTGAAGCAACGAGGGTGGCATACTTGCGCTGGTGTGTGTGTGCGCGCGTGTGTGTGTGTGTGTGTGTGCGTGTGTATTTTCATGGCCATGAAAGTTTGTACTTTTGATCTAAAATTAGGCCTGAAGAAAAAAAGCTGAAAACAAAAGGGAAAATAGGCTTCCTGCAAGGAATTACCATATTTAAATGACTAAAATTATGTTATGTTATGAAGTGAAGTTTAGAGTTAGAACAGTATTCAAAATGTTGAAATTTGAAGCCAATAGGGATTTGGTGACTGTATGTATGTGCGTGTAAGTATGTGTGTGTGTGTGTGTGTGTGTGTGTGTGTGTGTGTGTGTGTGTGTGTGTGTGTGTGTGTGTGTGTGCGAGACTGTAGAGGGGTTGTCTGTATGCACACATCTGCATATAAATATATTTATTTTGATATTTCTGCATGTCTGATCAGGGAGGTCAGCGGAGTTCATTGAAAAAGCCCCCCATCACCAGCACCACCATCAGCACCACCCTCCAGCAGTAGACAGAAGAAGGCAATTTTATTTTTTAATTCTGTTTTCCACAGCGATTCGCAGAGACAAGCTGAATTAGCGTGGGGGAGGGGCAATCCATTGTTTTCATATATGGAGATTCCAAGGGCCCAGCACACCCTCAACACATCTCCAACACCCCCCAACCACCCACCCACACACACCCACACTATCCTGCAACAACCCCCCTACCCATCCCGACTCCCACCCCTCTCTCCGGCAGCAGCGGCAGCAGCAGCAGCAGGGTTGGTGAGGAGCCACTGTGGTCCAAATACTGTACTTATCCCATTACTGACGGGGGAGAGATAAGGGACTTTTCTCCTCGGCTTCGCTGAATTAGGGGCGAGAGAGAGCGGCTCTGTAGGCGAGGAGGCAGGCGCTTTATTAGCATGGCCACCGCGCCACACCAGCGTGGAGAACGAGGGGGGGGATAAAATGAATTAAAATAAACACACAAACACACACACACACACACACACAGACACACACACACACACACAAACACACAATGAGCGGAGAGGAGGAGAAAAGAAAAAGGACGGAACGCGGCGACAAAGAGAAAAACAAAAGAGCGAAACCATTCAAGCCTGTCAGGGGAACAAAAGCAGAGGAAGGAGAAGAAGATGGCTTGATGGAGGGAGGGAACGTGTGTGTGTGTGTGTGTGTGTGTGTGTGTGTGTGTGTGTGTGTGTGTGTGTGTGTGTGTGTGTGTGTGCGTGCACGCATTTGAGTCTGTGTATATGTGTGTTTGTGAGATGGAGAGAGAAAAAGAGAGAATTAGGTCTGTGTGGTGCTGGCAGTGTGTGTGTGTGTGTGTGTGTGTGTGTGTGTGTGTGTGTGTGTGTGTGTGTGTGTGTGTGTGTGTGCATGGAGGAGGAAGGAGAGGTAAGTGCAAGTAAGGAGCCACCTGGATCGAAAACATGGATGGGTGACCAAAGAACATGTGTGGAGAAGTTGGAAGGGTTTACTGAGAGCACAGACACACACACACACACACACACACACACACACACACACACACACACACACACCATACCATTTCTCTTTCCCTCTTTTTCTGTATCACCAACCCCCTCCCCACCCAAGCACCCGTTGCCCTCGGAAACAGGGGCAAGAAGTTGTCAAGCTCCTCAACCTTTGAGGCGAGCCCTTCAAATGCGGGAGGCAGCCCATTCCTCGCCCAGGATATCAATTATAGATAGGGCTGAGCGTGGCCGCCACCAATTGCCATGTCAGACGGAGAAGAGACAGCCTTGGAGAGCTGAGGATCTTTCTATCAGATGTGTGCTGATGGGGGTGCTAGCACAGTGGTGGTGGTGGTGGTGGTGGTGGTGTGTGTGTGTGTGTGTGTGTGTGTGTGTGTGTGTGTGTGTGTGTGTGTGTGTGTGTGTGTGTGTGTGTGTGTGTGTGTGTGTGTGTGTGTGCAGGAGACAGAGCTGATGATGGGTTCTTAAAAGGGGACACAGTGGTGTATACCTTCCCCAGACAGGTGCGGGGCTTTCATGTGCTCCTATGGAGGTGAGTGGCTCTCTGGGCCTGGACTGGGACTAAGCCAACATGTGGGATGGGATGGATCCAGATTTCAGGAGAGGCCCATGGTTAGTGTGACCTTGGCTTTACACACTTCAAACTCACACACACACACATACACACACACACAGCACCACTTCCAAGCCTCTAGTGAAGCAGGCAGCGACCTCAAGCACTATCAACTGAATAGGGGACTTCTTCAGAGCCTGTAAAATAGAACCCTCTTCAGCTGCACAGAGATGCTCTAAGTGCATCCCGGTCGGAGTTCAGATGAACTTTAACTCACAGACGCCTCGAACACACACACACACACACACACACACACACACACACACACACTAGCTTCCATCACCACCACCACATACCGTATGCCCTCTCTCTTGGTCTAAGTTCTATATACTGTAAGTGGAGTCACTCACATGAACCAGCTGCTCCTGGGTGTCAAACTCGCGGCAGCAGCTCTCCCAGTGGCAGTTGGTCTCATACACCACCTCCGGCTCCTGCTTGCTCTCATCCTTGTCCCCCTCCTCCTTCACCAGGGTCATACCATCCGGCTGCTCCTGGAGAAAGAAAGAGAGAGAGAGAGAACAGAGTGGGAGAGAAAGGGAGAGAGAGAGAGAGAGAGAGAGAGAGAGAGAGAGAGAGAGAGAGAGAGAGAGGGAGTTGAGCTCTGAAATCCACATCTGGGAGTCGTGATGGCTGACATGTTTGCCTCGGACATGAGTGGGCTGTTGAAGGGGAGTTCCTGTACCGTTCTACGGATGAACAGATCCAGTGTCTCAAGATCACTTGCTTCAGGAGGCACAAAATGAAAACACATCACAGCCTTATCTGTGGTACTGGCAAATGCTTCATGTGATCTACTGTACAAGGTCAAGAAAAGTAAATAAAGCGATAAATTGCTGTCTGAAGAAAGACACGGTCAAACTTAAGCAGAATGTGCTTTCTTTTCAAATCAGGTGATGACTGGACATGACAAACTATGCCAAAGAGAACAGCATTATATTTGAGAAGGAAAATTGAGAGAAAAAGAGAAACATCCAAGAAATCAATTGTGTGCAGAAAATATCAACTATCGCCCTGACGACCAAGGCAAACATGTCTCTGATTAAACAGTCTTTCAAACTCCCAGGACAAGAAGGAATGGAGCTGTGACTAGTCTTCCTGCAAAAGAACTGATAAACAATGGAAGGGATTTTTTTTTGCCTTTTTTTTTTTTTTTTTGCTTTTACACAGGGAAATTATTAGAACTGTTCCAGAAACTTCCACCAATAACACAGCGGCAGACTGTTTATCTTGACTCCTCTGGGAGCATTAACAGCTTGGAAATGAAAACACACTTGGTGCTCCTGACTGCTTACTGAGGTCTGCTGTCTCCAGGGCAGTGAAGGTGAAACGACTCACTGGTGCCATTCCACTCCACGTTCTGCTGGACATTATAAAGCTAGCCTCAATGTCTCATACCACTAAAAAACCTACTGGAAAAGTCCCCTCAAAAATGAAAAAAAAAGACAGAAAGAAAAACAAAAACCTTCTCTTGTGAAGTTAAATATATATATGGTTTTTGGTGAACTGGTCGAGGAATCTACCCCCTCTGCC
>JAODXP020000027.1:16687639-16700139 GCA_027497455.2 Sardinella longiceps
AATCAGAACTGCCTCTATTCTTTGGGTGCAAAAACTCCTGAGACTAGATATGGTCCCCCAGGTGTCCATAAGGGACTTAGGAGCTGTTTTTGGCACCGACATACGAGGCTACGGGAACAAAGATTGTTCTCTTTAGATTCTGGCGCAGATAAGGAACTGATTTCCAAGCTGGAGGAGCGTGGAGAGAACGCAGGGAAAACGAACTAGATCCATGATACTATTACTAATTCAAAGTGATTCTATCCCTGCATTCCGTTCCTTTAAAAACAGAATAACAATTAGTGCACCACTTTAAAAGTCCACAACAGAGAACCATGAGAACCAAAAGCTTTTCTTTGTACCATGAGCAATTCTACTGCATGTGTTTTTTTTTTCAGTCATTGGGACACCAGAAAAGGGTGCAGTGGCCGTCTCTCCCTTTTTTACCACATCTGTCATGGTGAGCGATGCTCCCAGCTCCTCATCCCTCCGCTTTAATTGTTCTTTTACGAGCAGCTCTCCAGACAAATGCCCCTGTGTTGTACTTCTATTAAAGTGGCGAGTGCGCTGTCTACGGTGGGGGAACTCCGGCAGAAATGGATGATGCCGGGGAAGGTGGTTAGGATAGAGCACCGTAATGGTTTGAGAAGAGCGATTGACGATCTGCTACTGGCCGCGGTCTACAAAAGAAACCTCATACAACATCACGTCCATGACTGGATGAGGAAGCAGGTCTTGGGGCCAACATGAGCACCCCAAGCCTATTCAGCATCAGGGGGTCGATATTAACAAAAAAACGCTGCCAAGTCGGTTTTATTGGATATGTTTTGTTGGTGGTGTGAGGCTCAACATAAGCAAAACAGGGCAATTATTTGGTTGTGAATATAGTATTGGGGGGGTGGGGTGATGTAAACAGAAAGGGGGGAGTAATTTAGCTCTAGATATGCTCTATTAGGCACCCCACGCAGCGGCGGGGGACGGGGGAGAAACAGAGCGCTCCCCCAAAGCCATCCCTCAGAGGGAAGCTTCCGGTAAATATCTCTGTTGCTGTTCATTTGCTCTGCTGTGATTAATGGTGTCAGCAGTGGGATTTGGTTGCTAACAAGGCCCTGTGTTGTTCCCTTGGAGGTCCTGGGGAAAATAACCACACTGGGACAAACAGTAAGTGTGTGAATCTGTTTATGTTTATGTGTGTGTGTGAGCGAGTGTGTGGGTGCATGTGTGTGTGTGTGTGTGTGTGTGTGTGAGTGAGTGTACAGTACATGTGTGTAATCTCCCTTGAGAGGCCAGTCTTCTCTCAGGGAGGGCTACCTACAGTGAAATAACACCTCCCCTCCTGTTTATCCTGCTGTGCTGACAGCAGGCCTAAGCTGTGTGTGTGTGTGTGTGTG
Source organism: Sardinella longiceps (assembly GCA_027497455.2). Taxonomy (NCBI): domain Eukaryota; kingdom Metazoa; phylum Chordata; class Actinopteri; order Clupeiformes; family Clupeidae; genus Sardinella; species Sardinella longiceps. The sequence goes on from JAODXP020000027.1 coordinate 16,689,010, forward strand.
TATGCTGCCAGACTCTGACGCTGCGTTGCGTCGGGGCCTGAGCTGGACCCGGCTTACAGTATGTACCTGGGCTTCGCTGGAGGCCACGGATCTCTCGGCAGGTGCCAAGCCGGCGGAGGGGATCCCTGGCACGGGGCGCTGGGTGGCGAAGGCTGGAGATGGGTGGATGAGGGGCGGGCTGTGCCCGAAAGCTGAGCCCACGATGCCTGGCTGTCGGCCAATCAGCTGCTGGTGCATCTGCAGGGCCACTGGGGTGGGAGGGTAGGCGAAACTCAGGGCGGGACTGGAGGAGGAGAGAAGAGTGGGGGAGAGAGAGAGAGAGAGAACGAGACAGAGAGAAATTACAGAGGCAATATTAAATGCATAATAATGTCCAAGTCTATAAAGAAAATAAAAGAAGTTGAAAGAAGATTTGGTTCCAGAAATAAAGTCTGGAAAGAGTATTTCATTTTTTTTTCTTGCCTTTAGTCAATGAATCATATAACTGGACTCATAAAACTACTAACTGAATTTACTGAGTAAATTTATGGTTATTCTAAATAGGCAGGAAATATAAAAATTCATTTCTTGACTACCTAGACCACTGAATCATATTGTTATGGATACACAGTATGCTCCAACAAAACTTTCAAAATCATTTAGCGAGAGCAGCGTTCATATCATTTTCAAGCCTGAGTGTGCAGCTTTGAGACCAAACAGTGGTCGTCTCCCGATTCCACCCCCATTTCTCTCAAACTCACTTCCTGTCAGTCCTCACAATCTGATCTGAACACATCTACAAAAATATGCCTGAAATATTGTTCGAAAACCACAATCTAAAGTACTTACACGCATGAAAAGTAATGCTTTACTATAATACATCAGCAGATGAATGATTTTTACATACAACTACAACTGCACTTGAAGTATGTGGAGATAGAGAGATGTGGAGAGAGAGAGAGAGAGAGAGAGAGAGAGAGAGAGAGAGAGAGAGAGAGAGAGAGAGAGAGATGGTGTGGGAGGAGGAAAAACAGTAAACAAATGGATCATTCTGCTCTGCCGTGAGTCCCTAAGGACAGTCCCACACGCAGGCCTGTGACGGTCCCAGAGCCTGGGGACACCAGGCAAACTTCTACTAAAGGATATTCATCTTGTTAGTGAGGAAGCGCCGCTGCAGCGTGTGTGCATGATATATCTCTACATCACACCGCCTACATGTGTGAGCTTCATCATCTTCAGCGGCCCAGGCTCTTCAGCTCAACCCCTCACCCGGGAACCCTCTGCATGTCTGCCATTAGTGCATTTCTATCACAAGACCAGAGTCCTCTGTGCTCAGGAGTGGGACCAGTGGACCTGCTGCACTCATGCACCCAGGCAGGGTGAAGTCACTACACTGATAGATAGGCTTAGTCAAAAGCAAAGGGAGTTCGGCGAAGAAAAGGGATGATGACCAAATCACAGAATAAAGAAGAGCGAGGTGAAATACTCTAAAAAGTGGATGAGAGAAAAAAAGGGACCAAAGAGGGCCAAAAAAAAATGAGTGGAAGAAAAGATTATAGCAAAAGAAGTGATGTGATGAGGAGAGCAGACGCCCGCGGCTGTGGGCCTAGTGTTGAGCGCTGAGCCGAGATGGAGCTTCCCCACTGAGGTGAGAGTGGGGAGAGTGAGCGGGCGGCCTAACTAAACTAAACACAGCTCCACCTGGCTCGATAGCAGACGCTCCGCTTGTGGCCCAGACTCCATTCATCCTGGCCCAGGTGACGGCTCCTCTAAGCTGCCCCCATGCGTCTGCGGACCTTATTACCCGCCGAGCGGAAATCAATGAGGCGCGACGCACCCACCACCCGTCCGGTTGTCATATCACTCATTGGTTTTTGTCCGAGGCGCACACAGAGACCATCTCCAACCTCTGTCGGTTCTACCCGAGCTCCATGATGGATCGGCTCCTGCAAAGTCAGGTCTTGAACACCCCACCCCGAGCCCCCATCCTCTCTCCCTCTCCAACAGGATCGGTGATCAATCGCCTGGGGTGGGGACAGCAGAACAGGGGAGAGAGAGAGAGCACGTGCACTTCTCTGACCCAAGAGCTTGTGTGGTGGACTCCTTGCTGGGAAAACGCTGGTTTGACGCACACCACCAAGGATGCTGGGAGATGGCCGCCGCACCCCCTCCGAGAGGGATACGGCCACCCCTGGAGGTCTGACATGACACGGAGACGGGTCCTCAGCAACCTGCCAAAATAACAATCTTTCTCTGGCAGACAGACCCATAGTGCATACCCAAAGGCTCAGAGATGTTTGATTCGATATTTGTTTTGTCAATAAAATATTCGGCAAATGCGCTGTTTATCTCCAAACGATCTTTCCAAACAGCTAGTCTCTTTTGTTACTAATGTTTTCCCCTTTTGGCCGTTAAAAAGTAGTTGGCTCAAACTCAGAGTGTCAGAGTGTACTGAGGGAAGAAGTGAGAGTACTCTAATCTCTGGTGGTCTTCCGGCTCTCTGCTCTTCTGCCATGGGTTTCACCATGAGAGATCTCAGGAACGCCACGGCCTGTCAGTATCCATGGAGCAAACACAACTCACAAGCCAATAAAAAAGGCCGGATCATGGCTAATTATTCCCACATGACAAAACAATGGGAGCGGAAAAGAGACAAATATTCCCAATCACGTTCACAATTCTCCTCAGAACGTGTTCCAAATATTTGCATATGTAAATATAAATATATCTGAAAACCGATAAGGTGAGGTATAGAGAGGTAAGGGGTCAATCCAATCAAGCAAATCAATTTGTATTGATTACATTTCAATGTCTTGTTTGTTGATTTAGTGGACTGTAACAGACTCTATACCCAAGAAGGCCGGCTATTTCCCTCAAATGCTTCCCTAAACAGGGACAAATTGAGATGCAAGAAATTTAATTGGACCGACTAAAGAGTTTACATGAAAGATTTTCAATTAATGGAGTGAATTTTAACTCACCTGACCCTCCTGCATTCAAATCGCACTGACCCTTACCCTCCAGGAGATGCTTTTCTCTCCTTTTCTAATGTCAATTTCTTTATTTATTCATTTTTCAAACGCCCCCTCCACTCTTCCCCCTGTCCCCTTCAGCGGTGCCCTTTCATCTGTCATCCCCCCATCTCCCCTCGTTCACCACGTGAAGGATTGCGCGGCGGTGGCATTAGGGTAAAGCTCTCTGCGCGGATGATGGCGAACACATTAATCAGGTGATGCTTATCAGACAGTCGGGTGAAGGGGAGCGCGGCGGAGACGGGAGCGGAAAAGAGGAGGAGGAGACGGAGAAGAGGGAGGAGGAGGGGGAATGTGTGTTCACACGCTTCTTCCTAATAGCGCGTTTCATGTTCTCCCGTTTATTCTGCAGCGGGATGTTCATTCATCACTCGCTGCAGTGCTTCGTCCGTGCCTGCGCGATTCCCTCTGCTTTCGCTGTGGAGTTCTCTTTCTCTCCCTCTCTCTCTCTTTCTCGCTCTCTCCCTCCTGCTCTCCACCTAGTTTGCTGGTGCAACTTTTTCTCTATCTATTGTCTTGAACATACTATACTGCATCTTCTATTATTTTCCTCTTCACTTTTACCCCCTGACATAAAGTCATTCTGCCTCTGTTAGAAAGAAATGAAGTAACTTTGCTGTACTTACACAACTCATCTTAACAATTAAAGGAATTAAAAGTACACAAAACTACAATTCAGACAAAAATCTGAATCACAATTATTAGTTAATTGTTTACAATATGGATAAATTATTAACAATAAACTAGTGTTTTTTAATACAACAAACAGGACTTTGCAAGAGTGTGTGATTTGGGAACTAAACAATCGTGTTAAAATGGTATTTAGAAATTTTTCAGTTTGGTTTAGCTAGTGTGTGGCACTGTGTAAGAGTGTAAGCCATTTCTTGGGAAAGCCAATACCTCTCATAACTTCTATTAGTGGGTCTTGCTCAGACTCCTGGACTATGTCTTACCTAATGGCGCCGGCGGAGAGGTGTCCGTAGGAGCCACTGGTGGATGAGCTGGAGCGGGAGTTGTTGAGGATGGTGACCAGTGAGTTGGGGGAGGTGCGGATCATGGTCTGCAGGTCGAAGCTGGGGTCAGAAAGGGGCGAGATGGGCAAGGTCCGCTTCCTAGGCCTCTGTGGGACCCGGGGACTGGAGAAACGAGATCCTGGGATTGGAGAGGTGATGGGGAGAGAGAGTCAAATGGAAAGAATGGACATTAGTGCTGGATGGAGAAATTAATCCTTTACTGTAATGACAACTTAATTTGAGATGCACAATGAAATTACACAATGCAGTGTATTTTGACTTTTGTTCTTATTGTTTCATTTTTTCAGCGACAAGTATTTTTGCACAGATTTACAAACACATAAAAAAATTCTATTTTGATTTTATTTTGTTATTATATTTTTGTTCTGCTATTTTAATATACATAATTTGTAAAATTAGCATTTTTCTGAGCCCCTACTGAGTTTGAATCAAGGCAAAATAAAATAATTGATTTAATTCAGTCAAGGGAAACAGTCGCAAGTAGATAAAAAAATCCCCACCCAAAGCAACTGAATTGACAAAAAAAAAGAAAAAACAAAAACAATTTCTAGTTGTCAATGCTGCATTTCATACGTGTCATCTCCACAACAAGCACACACATGCACACGCGCGCACACACACACACACACACACACACACACACACACACACGCACACACGCACACATACACAGCCCTTTCAGGCAGCGGCAGCACTCTGGCTGCATCCAGGCAATATTTAATCAAGTTCAATTTGGCTCTCTATTCAAATGTGTGATTGCACTGAATGAGAATTACTGTGGGCTGTTCTCTCTCTCTCTCTCTCTCTCTCTCTCTCTCTCTCTCTCTCTCTCTCTGTCTCTCTCTCTCCTCTCCCCCTCTCCCTCTTTTCTTTCCTCTCATTTCTGAAAAGCCTTTTCAGTCAAGTGTGGCAAAAAACAACACAGACAGGCCCTCACCGCATGCACAATGACTGGCATCTACAGATTAAGAAATGACTTTTGTTGTCTTTTCACTGGCGGATGTCACAAACAAGAAAGGGTGCGGAGAGCCGGGAAGAAGAGAGGAGATGGAAGGAGACGCTGAGGGGATGTTACTCTTTTGTAGCACCGAGTGACACAATGACTTTGGGACTCCGTCAGTGACTGTTATTTTTTTCTGACGGTGTTTTTTTTTTCTCTTCTTTTTTCTTTTTTGATACTGGTAACGCAGGGAAACAAAACCAGATTACGCAGTGCCTCTCCAACACCCCCTTCTTCATCTGACACATCCAGCGATTACAGGGCCTGTCATTCACATGTAAATCAGTTGTGTGTGTGTGTGTCTCTGTGTGTGTGTGTGTGTGCGTGTGTGTGTGTGTGTGTGTGTGTGTGTGTGTGTGTGTGTGTGTGTGTGTGTGTGTGTGTGTGTGTGTCTCCGTGTGTTTGTGTTGCATGATGAGCTCAAGGGTGTGAAACACCTCTTCAGTTTTGTAACCACTTATAAAAACAGAGGAACAGTGCCTTTGACATATTACCTAGGTCTGTGAACTTGGGTGAAAGTAAGAAAAACAAAAGCTCTCTCTCTCTCTCTCTCTCTCTCTCTCTCTCTCTCTGACTCTGACACACACACACACACTTGAATAACATTGTAATATATCAATTTCCATTACTGTATTCAAAGGCCTTGAGCCAGAGCATCTATGTCTCTCTCAACAGCTCTACCTTCCACAATAAAAGAGAGACACAGAGAGAGAAAGAGAGGTAGAGAGAGAGAGAGAGAGAGAGAGAGAGAGAGAGAGAGAGAGAGAGAGAGAGAGAGAGAGAGAGAGAGAGAGAGAGAGAGAGAGAGAGAGAGATTCTATGTCTAGCCACTCGCTACACTTCTAGACTGGAGGAAATCTCACCTCTCACCCTGCTCTGATCCACAGGCTCCACATGGGGAGGGTGGAGTGTGTGTGTGTGTGTGTGTGTGTGTGTGTGTGTGTGTGTACCATTTCAGGAAGCCCTCATGGGGTTTGTGTTTATTAATGCCCTGCCACATGATAAATTGGAGAGTGGGAGAGTGAGAGGGAGCAGGAGAGAAAGAGAGAGAGAGAGAGAGAGGGAGAGAGAGAGAAAGAGAGGGAGAGTATCTCACTGCCCCCCTCCTCCCCAATCTCAGTGATTTATGAACAGGACGCACATTGAGGCGGAGCATCATTAATTCCATGGGACAGGGGGAGGGGGAGAGGAGGGCTAGACAAACTGGATGGACAGTGGAACAGACTAAACCTGCCAACACACACACACACGCACACACACAAACACACACAGAGACACCAACCATCCTCTGCAACTGATAGCATGTGAAGAGGACAGCTATTATCCCCTTTCGTCATGCTAATACACTGCCTAATGGTCACGATAATTGTGATGTTACTGATAATCGTAATAGATCACGTTACACTGCAGCGCACTTGGCTGGACGCTTTATTGGAACTAGTGGGGCCAAAAAAGCTTTAAGCGGAGATTGGTCACGGAACTGGGCCTTCCCTAACCAAAGAGATTTGTTATTATTACCATTGAGGTAACAGTCGCTGCTTTCACCATAGCCATGAGAGTTACTGGCATGATTACTGTTGGCAGCAAACCGAGGCCGCTTCATTCACGGCTATCGTGGGGCCTTGGGTTGCGGCTGTGGGCTCAAACTGACACACGAACCGCAGCCAAAAAAAATGCTCCTGAAAGGCAACACCACATCTATATAAATGCACTGTGCTCTCGGACAAACACCGAGTTAAAACCCTGACTGTAAAAAATGCACACCGTGAAATGCACTGTGATTAGGGGGGGGGGAAGCGATTCCAGAACAGAGAGGAATGCGAGCACAGCTCGCAGTGAGCTCACTTGTGGTACATGCTGTACATAAATGCGATGGCTTTTTGCATCAGCAACAACTAAACAGTTAGCGGTGCTGCTCATTAGCACAAAGTACTGACACCTGCTCATTTAACGCTGAGACAATAGCCTATTAGAGTGGAAACACACTGGACAAGACCAGTCTTTTATCAGTCCAGCCCCTCTCCAAAGCTAATTACACTGATGTGAGCTCCAGTCTAGAGCTGGTTCTGATGTCCAAGCCCACTTATTAACAAAAGCCTCTTGATATGAGCGTCTATTCATAAGCACCCCCCCCCCCCCCACACACACACACACACACACACACTCTCTCCTTTCTTCTGGCCTGTCTCTACCATGGTCTCTAGCTCAATATCATGAAAAGCAGCTTTAAAGTGCTAATTTTCCTGGTGTGGAACACACATTGTTGCAACACGATGAGTTATTACCCAAAATGATCACAGGCGATTTTGAAGTGAGGAAGACCAACGTCTTCATTTAAAAAAAAAAAAAAAAAAAAAGAAAACCCTCCTGCCCCTAATTGTTTTGTTTCAGTCTATTAATCTTAAACACTGACACAGAAGAAAGGATTTTGCACAGTGATGAATGGTGGGACATTCCAATTCCCACTTAATAGCAATTAATTTTCTGATACCCGTGCAAGTTTGGCTAGTTTTAATTAGTTTGCTGTGCAGGAGAGAGAGAGAGAGAGAGAGAGAGAGAGAGAGAGAGAGAGAGAGAGAGAGAGAGAGAGAGAGAGAGAGAGAAGGGTAAGGGGGGGACGTTCGACACAGATGCTTCCATGAAAGCTGACTAAATACATCCTCATCAAAGGGTTGCGGTACGTGCGCTGTCCGACCTTCCTGCGAATCGAGGGTGCATTTAATTTCCTATTTACACTTTAAAATAACTCATTAGCATAAATACTCCTGGTGGCACACACTCGCTCGCGCCGCTCCGACAGCCACTCGCGTACAGAGAGACACACACTCCCCAGTCTGGGGATCTTTAAAAGTTTACCTTTGGCTTCCCAACTGTCTGCTGGCCTTCTACTGCAGATGCAGTGCGGCAGTCAGAGATGGCTGGTCAGGGGCCACAAGCACAGACTTTTTACTGTTTCCCCTCAAAGTTTATGGTCATATGAGCTCGTTCAGGTGCTAAGTGGCTCCAATTCAATTTATTAGTGGATGACATCAACTTTAACTTCATTACATGGAGTTTCCTAGGAGCTGTTTTGTCCATTGTTAACAGCTAATGGCTCGACTGGCTGGGGTGAAAGAGTGCGTCAAACTGCACGCATTAATTGTGTGGACAAAGTTAATGAGCGTGTATAATGACTAATTAACTAATCATAAAAGTGTGGAGCTGGGCTGTATTATATCATGATTTAATCACTTGATAATAGCTGGGTATGTTATACTGCATCAGACAAATGATTCAGTGGGTATATTATGGGATGGTGGATGAAGCAAGGGGTAGAATGATTCTTGTCCCTGCTGGACTGGACTGTATGTGACACTCACCCTCAACAGCCTGCAAGTAGTCCATGTGCAGCGCGTTACTTCCTGCCCCAGCAGTGGACGCGACAGAGGGGAGGATGTCGTACGGGCTACGGTGTCCCGCAAGTAGCGCCATCTGGTGGTAGTATTCCGCTGTGGTCAGGCTGGTGTGGGGGGCTAAAGGATTAAAGGAAAAGAGGAAAGGTGAGTTTAGAATAATCAGCCAATTGAAACTGGGATATGAGATACATCGAACTCATTCAGATGGGCTGCTTCAACAAAACACCAATCAAGATCCGAGATGGATCTTAGTGGGCCTTAAAATGTCTCTGGCCCAAACTGCCACGGTGATGTACAAACTATTACTACATCTATTACATCCATCTATTACATACATACACATCCCAGAAATCCAGCAGAACATTTTTATAGTAGTAGTAGCTACAAGCTAATAACAAGCTAATAACAAATAAGTGCGTTCAATAACAGATGTCTGCCCAAAGAACATACACACAGTATAGGGTACATGTTTACCCTGTGAAACGGCAGCCTGGTATTACAGACAATAACTACCACTGAGCACTCTATAACATGTGACTGTGAATTAGCATTAAATGTGAGGTAGTGAGGTACGTAGGCAAGCCGTGTGGCTGTGTGGTTTGCCCTCCAGAGTAGAGCCGCACCAGCTGTGTGTGCTGTGCTGTGCCTGCCTGCCTGCATCTCTGGGAGGAGAGCTACCACAGTCACACCACATGAGTTTCCCTCTTGGACTAAGATTAGAAATATGAAAGGCTCGGATTACAGGAAATCAACCAATCCTGTGAGTCTGCTTCCCAACACATCTTCCAACGTTGCTTTTGTTGTGCTTGGCTTTTGTGTGGGGCCTTGCCAGATAATATTCATGATCCTACGCGGATCTCTCTTTTTTTGTTTTATCCCCCCCCCCTTCTTGCAGACTTTCTCTCTGTCTGTGTGTGTGTGTGTGTGTGTGTGTGTGTGTGTGTGTGTGTGTGTGTGTGTGTGTGTGTGTGGAGCTGCAACCGGGGAGACACTGTTGGATGTTATCATGAGAAACAGGGCTGCACATTCTCAACCTGCTCATTCACTCCACCACTTAAAACTCCACAAGAAACAAAAGGCTCAAATCTGCCCAGATCTGCATGCATAAAGAAACCCATTCTGCCTCCCTCCCTATCTCCCGTGCTCACTCCCTCGCTCCCTCTCGCTCCCTCTCTCTCTCTCTCTCTCTCTCTCTCTCTCTCTCTCTCTCTCTCATTCCCTCACTGACTCCCTCTCTCTTCCCTTACTTATAGAGCAGAGTTAAGTCCTTGAACTGCGTCCTAAAAATAAACATCTGGCAATGTGCTTCCGTATGCAAATAACGCCACTGAGAAAAGGCGAAATTGGGGGGTGGAGGGGTGGTTGCAGGGGTACTGAGGGGAAAAAAGACTGACAGCCATTTCCAGATTCAAAAACAAAACAGAATTTATTGTTTTGTCTCTCCATCCCTCTCCTTTTCTTTCTCTTTTCTGTCTTTCCCTCTTTTACTCACTCTCTCCCTGAAGAAAGAATATAAGTCAGATGAAAGGAACCCCCCCCCCACCCCCAAAAAAGATCATTCTGTCTTGTGTGTGTGTGTGTGTGTGTGTGTGTGTGTGTGTGTGAGAGAGAGAGAGAGAGAGAAAGAGACTGTGCGTGTGTGTGTGTGTGTGTGTGTGTGTGTGTGTGTGTGTGTGTGTGTGTGCGTGCACGCGCACAGGCAATATGCATCCCTGATTGGTTGTGCAAATATAAGGAAAAATTCCAAATTAATTCGATTTGGGTATTATGTCTTAAGTGAAGACGGCGAGGAGGGGGCAGGCGTGAGGAGGGAGAGGGGGGACTCGTAATTGTCTCCGTTGTTCCGCTTTAGCTAAGAGTGAGCATTCAGCGGTAATGTGCCCCATTCTCCACTCGCGAGCGCAAATGGCTTTGCGGGGAATTTCTAAATCGGAATTCCTGGCACGAGTAGGCAGGTTTCTGGTGTTTAAAGAGTAGGGGGCAGAATGGGGTGGGGTGGGGTTGGGTGGGGGGATGTCGGGTAGGATTGCTGGGGTTAGTTTGTTGGTGGGTTCTCAGCCATGGTGGGAAGGAGAGGAGCGGAGCTATCAGACTAGACCCATGGGGTGCCAGCGCAACAATGAGAGAGAGAGAGAGAGAGAGAGAGAGAGAGAGAGAGAGAGAGAGAGAGAGAGAGATGCTGACACTGAAATTGATCCAAATGTTGAGATAAGGAGAAGTGTGGCACGAGCTACGAGTGTTCCCATCAGTGCGCTGATCCACTTCCAACGCTTTGTGGAGCCCTGCACATATTCTAATCAAATCACCCCTCTTGCAGTTATCTTCACAAAGGATTTAAAACATGACATGCCCTTTCTCATATCCATTCACAAAGAATGACTGAGTTAAGAAAATGCTTACTGTGAACCATGTGGTGACTGACAGTTATCTCAAAACCACACAGATATAGTCTCAAGTTTTTTAGTCTTTGTATTGAAGCTTGCAGGCAAAATTCACAGACAGAATTAACCCTCATACACATTCACACATGCTGTGTACAAACTAACACACAAACATAACAAAAACAGACAAAGACACAAACACACACACACACACACAGAAAGATGGAAAATTCACACACACACACACACACACACACACACACACACACACATACGCACACACACACGCACACACACACACACACACAC
>JAODXP020000027.1:16710139-16727639 GCA_027497455.2 Sardinella longiceps
CAACTTCAGCAGGCTTCACCGGTGACCCCCTCGTACAAACACACTGACACACAAACATCCCTTTGTAAAAGGCCCCTTGAAGGCCTGTCATACTGTAAAGCTTCGGTGAATGTGTGTAAATATATGACTGATGGTGATGAGAAGCATTGTGTTCAACTGTGTGTGTGTGTGTGTGTGTGTGTGTGTGTGTGTGTGTGTGTGTGTGTGTGTGTGTGTAAGAGAGAATGAGAGAGAGACAAAAAAGTGACACTGAATGTGAGTCACTGAGTATGAGTCAGTTTTCATGTAGCCAGTTCTAGTCAGCCAGGACTCAAGACTTCGCTCTAACCCCAAGCAATACAGTGTAGAGGTCATGCATGGGCTTGCGTTAGTTTACACAGGCTGACAGGCTCTGGTGACTTCTTTGTGAAAACACTTTTACTTGGGCAAAAAAAGAAACAAACAAGGGATGAGGGGTCGTAAAAAAAGAAGAAGAAAAAAAAAAAGACCTGCCCCGAGTGAGTGACTTCCTACCTCAGTGCGGAAACCATTTGTGCTCCGGCTCCCGCTTCTCTGCAGGCTGTTTAGAAAATCATTTCCATGGCGTAATTAAATGTAATTTCAGCCATCGAGATAAGGACGCGGAGGGGAACACAACAACAAAGTCGGCACGGGAAACAAAAAAATCTAAACATGAAAGCCGAATGGTCCTAAATGAGGCTGCTGCTTTTCCGGCAATTTCAAGGAGCCCTGGCAACAGGAAATAAACATGAGACCAAACGCGGTAACTTGCTGTTTTTACTGCTTTATCATTTCAAACAGGACTCGTTTTCCACGTTTGTGATCCCGTCTTTTTTTATACGTGTGTGCTTTCTGTTCTACTTCGGTGAACAGGTGAAAAAAAAACAACTCCTTCCTCTCTTCCATTTTTTAAGAAGTAAACTTTTATTGCTGAAGTGTTTTTGCCCCCTTAAGTCCGAGCGCAGGTACGCTCTCTAACCTTTTTTTCCTGCGGCGAGCCTCGGGCTAGAGAAGGAGCACTGGACCCTCGCGAGTGCTCAAGATGTTGTCCAGTGGAGAAAAAAAAAAAGAAAAGAAAGAGAGAACGAGAAAAGAGAGAAAAACAGCAGGGAGGGAGATGACAAGAAAACGGGGAAACAAACAATCACACCCCCACCCCCCTCTCTTTTTCTCTCTCCCCCTCTCTTTTGGCTCAGAAGCCCTCTCTCCATGGCCTTCTCCTTTAGACTGGTGGGCAAGGGGCCAGATCCTGCAGCCCGGAAGGCCAGCGGAGCTTCACGCCCTCGCGCATCGCTGGCCGCTCCTCTCCTCTCCTCTCCTCTCCTCTCACCTTGCCTCTGTGCTCTGCTGGCCCCCGTGTGCACCCGTAATGGGGCTGGGGAAGGCGGGGGCCAGGTGAGAGAGAGGGCTGGTGAGCAGGACGCAGGTTAGCCCTGGGCCAGAGGCGTATGCGACGGTTGACAGGGGAGCGAGAGCAGGAGCGGCAGAAGGAGGAGCACACTGGCTGCGTTTGTTATTAGCGTCTGAAGCCGGTGGGATGCCGACGGACAGCGAAGCGCTCCAACAGGCACATACACGCACACACACACACACAAAGACACATTCATATGCACACACACACACACACACACACACACACACACATACACAAAATGCTCCTGCCGTGCCCCAGCAATGAGAGCTATGTAAACACCCGAAGCCTGAACGCACTCACTCTACTGGAACTAATTCCTCTGATGGAGTGAGACAGAGAGGGAAAAAAAGAGAAAGAAAAGAGTGCAATGAAAAAAAACGGAGAGCTCTGATAAGAAAGAGGCACAGTCACAGAGAGAGAGAGAGAGAGAGAGAGAGAGAGAGAGAGAGAGAGAGAAAGAGGGAGGGAGAGAGAAAGAGAAGTCCTGAGCCTCACCAAAATATCCATCACTTATGGTTTTTCTTTTCTTTCTTTTTCTTACACACCCTCACAAGAGGGAAAAGGAAGAGGGAAGAGGAGAGAGGAGAGGAGAGGAGAGGAGAAGAGAGGAGAGGAGAGGAGAGGAGGAGAGCGTATGGAAGGATGGAGCTGAGGCTGCCGCTACTGGGAGCTGCGCAGACAAAGCCTACTTTATCCTTGCCATTTCATCCATCTTGTTGGACTAATAAAATGTCAAGTGTAGTACCTTGATATTTAATCATGAGTGAGTGGTGCAAAGGGCCCAGGCGGTGGCAGTGTGTGTGTGTGTGTGTGTGTGTGTGTGTGTGTGTGTGTGTGTGTGTGTGTGTGTGTGCGCGCACTGTTATGAGTGTGACATGGGAGACTTGGGACACCTCGCAAGGGAGGGCTCGCTCTCATTGTGACACACACACTGCTGTTACCACCACACACACACAGGAGTCCATTCACACACACACACACACACACACACACACACACACACACACTCTCTCTCTGTCTGCTTAATACACATACCATACTTTAGCAGAGAATGCATGTAGTGCATTGAAGACAACGGAAACTATACATTTATCAAAAGGAAATATGGTGTGTGTGCACACTGACTTAAATACATTTGACAACAAGGACAAGAATTTCACATAAATCTGATTTACTGCATCCTGTGTTATCTCTCATTCCATAATGTCTCTTTATGGTATGCTACGCCGACTTTTTGATATAGCTCGGCAGAATAATAGATTCTTGCATCTTTTAGCAAGTCTTTTAGCAAAACTTTGGAGAGACTAAGGATTCTGGTGAAACATTAATTAATAACTTTACCTATGACAACACAATAGAAAACATTTAGTAACTTATAACAACTAGTACTACAAGGTAAAGCTATAAAGGGCTTTTCAAACATAATCTAAGCACTTACAGTGGAAGGAGGACATAACTAACCATTACTAATGTGTAATGACTATGAAGACAGTGAAAGGTAGAACATTAAGAAAAGATGGACACAAAAGGGAAATGAAGAAAAAAAGAAAAAAAAATTGTTAATGTACAGTTTCCGTGAACTGGAGAGAGAATTTTAAATGCTGACAGATGGTAACACTGTCCTCTACCTTTTTATGCACATTTCCATTTACACCAACTGGAGAGATTGATAGAAAGAAAGAATTCCAGAAAGTGTGTGTGAGAGAGAGAGAGAGAGAGAGAGAGAGAGAGAGAGAGAGAGAGAGAGAGAGAGAGAGAGAATGAGGGAGGGAAGGAGAGAGTGAGAAAGGAGAGGAGGCTTGCTGGAGGAAAGCATGCTGGATTTATGACCCTGTTCCCTAAATCTCGTTACTTGCTGTAACTGGCCCCCAGAGTGGCCTAGGAGGGGGTTGGTTGGGGGCGGCAGCCGGAGTCACAGTAATGGAAAATACACATTTCTATAGCTCTGCGCTGCTGCGCCACGCTGCGACCGGGGACCCCAGCCACCACGCTCAATACATTTGTCCAAATTCAGGAGTTTTGTCTTATTTTCCCCCTGACCATCAGTCTTCATCACATTCATGGCCCGTGGAATATGTATACAGCCAGGGTTTGACATTTTGATAATAGAAGTCCTGTACCAATAGCAGTAACATTGTAATGTTTCCAGTGTGAAGGGATAAGCTAACAAGAAAACAGGATATGTTTTTTTTCCTATGTGCTGAGGAGGTATACATTTATATGTGCATAATGGACTATAGGGAATAGAAATAAATAAAAAGAAAAGAATTGTAAGTCTTATTGAAGTATGTGGACAGAGGGGGTGTGCCGACAGACATGAGTGCATTGTGACACTGTATTCCGCAGATATCTAATTGGTGCTGAGTGGGGAGGGGCCGGTCTTTTGAAAACCAATTAAGCGCAGGAAAAGCCCATCATCATAACAGCAGGACTCCCCAGCCAACCCCACCCACTGGGGGTCGGCGCTCCAGTGCGCTGGGATGGCCCTGTTTGTTCTCGTGTTTTGCTAATCAATTTGTTAGCACATCATTTAACCACACTCACTCTGCTGAGTAACAGTTCCAGTGTGATTCTGCTTAACGCGTGCCAAAAACACAACTCTGACAATTAATAATTATGAACAAAATATATTTCACCTCGTTCTCGAAATGAAATAACGAACACTGTCCTGTAAACGAAATCATTATGGTAAATGGTAGTGCCTAAGAGGGAATACCTTCTGGCTTTCATTTTATCATTTACTAAATATGTGGATACAAATTAAAATAAATGCAATTTCAGTACTTAAAAAGAAAATATATGTTTAATAGATAATTTTCAATTATTGCCACCTACTTTTTTTTCTTTTCTTTTTTTAAACAACAAACAAATTTCCCTGCATTTCCAAATGGCACAAAAAAAATATTTAATTTAACATAAACCTCAGTGTCATACAGTATTTGGCTACTTAGAATTATGAGACAGAGAAACATAAATCTGCTTTATGGAGTCTCTGGTTTTATGTGCTGAATATTATAAATAGGATGTAAATTTCTGCCTCATTTACATTAATATACAACCAAAATAAAACTGCATGCACAACACAACACAACAGCAATGACATCCTAAAACAGAATATCACTCATCCTGGAGACTCAGTGTAATTTGATGTGCTTAAAACTAAATCACATCTTTAAACCTTAAATGCTTTTATCTGAAGCATGTTTCTCGAGCAAACAATATTCCTACACACAATGTGTCTATTCCAACCCACAGTGCCAATAATGATCCTGTTGATTGTGACACTACCAGTAAAAATGAGGTAGAGCTGTGACTGAAACAAGAAAAGAGCTCCTGTGTGTGTGTGTGTGTGTGTGTGTGTGTGTGTGTGTGTGTGTGTGTGTGTGTGTGTGTGTGTGTGTGTGTGTGTGTGTGTGTGTGTGTCAGAACTCCCATCTGGTCAAAGCTGCCATGAATGTTTTTCCCTTAATTAAAATAAACGGTGTTGGTAAATCTTCAAAGTAGAGGCACGGATATTGTCTTAAATCCATCATAATATGAAGCAAGGGAGTAGGCATTCCAAAGCCAAAAGAAAAGAGTGGTTTTTTAGCATGGTGCATTCACACACACACAGACACGCACGCACGCACGCACACACACACACAGACACACACACACACACACACACACACACACACACACACACACACACACACACACACACACACACACACACACACACACACACACACACACACACACAAAGAGAGAGAAAGAAAGAGAAATCTCCAATATTTTAAAAATTCCAATCCTTCAAACTGTAACATGCATAAGCAGGTATCGAAAATAGATTGTGATGTTCCTGCTACATTGTACAGCTACAAGACTCTGAGTGCTGTAACTAAACATCTGCTATGGCATTACAGAAAAAAAACACAATCCCTGTCTTTTACAATGACTTATATAATACAGATTCACGCTTGTGAAGTCAGACGTGCTTTATGGAAACATAAATAAAAGAATGGCATTGATGTGGATATGGACCTGAACGGATTTAAAGCATCCGTCATTTATGAAAAACAGTGGTATTAATGGGCTTTAGCTGATCATCGGGGTATTGTATGGGGGGAAGGGGCGTAAATTGGCAGCTGAAATTAAGGATGTTAGACGAAGCTAGAAAAGGCATGAATAGATGACAAACACATAAAGCCTGCTCCATTTTTCCACCACATCAATCATTCTCGGAGCGTACACATCACATACTTCCGAAATACCCGACTTCCTCAGTCTGGCTTAAGCCGGGGGAAAAAAAAAAAAGGAATCTCCCAACCATTTAGCCAGTGAGACCGGTGTAATACAGGGGAGAGGAAAAAAAGATATTACTGCAATCTGTTTCTATTTCTCCTTAAGAATTTATCTCTTTTCTCTCAGAATCCTGAAATTGCCTAAGAAGAAAAAAAAAAATGGGAGAAAAGATACTTTCTCCAAACCCCGCACATTTTCAGAGTGGCATGCAACTTTCTCTCTCTCTCTCTTCCTCTCTCTCTCTCTCCCCCTCTCTCTCTCCTTTCTCTCTCCCCCCTCTCTCTTCCTCTCTCGCGAAAATTGAAGAGGCTTTATGTCAAATGCGGCTAAAGCCAACCTCTCCATATCAAACAACGCAGCGCGAAAATTACTGTGGCGATGATAAGACTGGCAGATAGAGGCCAAGGGGAGCGCAGAGAGAGGAGGGAGGGAGTGAGAGAATAGAACTGAAAAGGATATGACTCCACTCAATTATACTGCAAAATTGGTATGACTGAATATTTTTCATTCAGGTGACTGATAGTATCGGCGAAACGGCAATGCAGATAAATAAAAGGCGCTTTCTGTCAAGAATAAACACCATTAATCATGGGGCAGGCTATCCGTAGACAGCCACCAAAGAGAGAGAGAGAGAGAGAGAGAGAGAGGGAGAGAGAGAGAGAGAGAGAGAGAGGACAGACAGAAAAGGCAATAAGGTAAGGAGGGATGCAAGAAGAAAAGGTGAACAAGGGAGGGAGGGAGGGAGGGAGAGAGAGAGAGAAAGAAAGAAAGAGAGAGAGAGAGAGATCTTGTGGAGTGGATCACAGAAATGATCAGGGAGGACAGAATGAGAAAGACTAAGAGAGAACAGAGAAAAAAAAAAAGTCGTGACAAATTGTCTGAAAGAGGATGGGCGATGATGCAAATGGGTCAAGAGGACCACCTTCAGCCCAACTTCAACTTTAAAGTCTCCTGCACCGCACTACACTGCGTCGAGCCGAGCCGCACAGCGCCAAAGCCGACCACACAACATCATTGTGTGCCCACATCACGGAAACCCCTCTACGTCTGTTTGTTCTCTTTTTCCCAGACAGAAGGAGGTTATGAGCAGACGCAGGTCCAGAGGGAGAAACACCTCATCTGTGATGATCTCTATGAGGCTGCAGTTGTCTGCGTGTTGCATCATCCATTGCCCCACAAGGATGCTAACGGCTACACACACACAGAATACACAGGCGCCATTCTTCTCTCTATCCCAACAACATTAGAAAAGGTGAATTATTCCAGTTTATATAAACTCATACAAACTTTGGTTCTTGTTTTTTTTTTAAGTTTCCTGAGGGGGTTTTGTGGAGTTCTGCTTGTAGGCTGCAACAGAAAGTTCCGTATGGCAAAAAGCAAGCGAGCAATTACTTTAACTGGAACAAAAATCTTCAGAAAAAAGATTGAAATGTGTCTCAATGCGACAATGCGAATGTGTGTAAGTGTGTGTGTGTGTGTGTGTGAAAATGTGTGCGTGTGAGTGTGTATATGAACTCACGCTTTGACTGCCTAATCCCTGACACGGCAGTGTGACGTGGAGGTGTGCGCACCTCTGTCGCCCAAACCCCAAGAAAACGGTCTCTCTGCCATTCAAATGCAAAGGGTGGCGGTGAAAAGAGCCGTGAAAGGTGTTGAGGCGAAAATCTTCAAAGGGAATCTTTAAACATGCGAGAAACTGTTTGTTTCTTCCTCCGGTATATGAGTAGGGGTGTACGTGATTTTTTTTGGTTGCTTTTTATGTCTCTCTCTCTCTCTCTTTTTCCCCCCTCGCTCCCCTGCAAGGGAGCGTGAGGTGCCATGCCTGGACCTCTCTCAGGCGTCTGTGCGAGGTAGGGAGATAAGAGGCTGCTCTTTATGCTAAACAGTGCGGCGCTCCGCAGCGGGAAGATTGGGCTCTCTGACAACAGTTTATGTAAATAATGGCGAAAAAATGCAGCACACACCTTACAAGTGCTCTGGTGTACGCGCGCAAACACACAGTCGCACATGCAGTGAGCATGCACAAAACACCTACAGGGAAACACTTATACACACATGTTCCTGCACTCTCTCTCTCTCTCTCTCTCTTTCTTTCTCCGCCAAAGAAAAAAATACACAAAAAAGGGTACAGGGATTAAAGTGGAGTTAGTGACACGTGGAGAATATGATAAAAAGTGAACTGGACTTGTAAAATGCTTCTCCACCCACCTCTACTAAATTCAAGGACTCAATACATTTTTTGGAAAAAAAGTAACTTTTTTCCAGAGGATGAACATAAATTTAAAGGTTTCCACTGGCTGGTGTGTGTGTGTATGTTTGTGTGTGTGTTGGGGGGGGCTGACATCAAACAGGAAACAGGAAACAGGAAATGGAGCAGTCAAGTTCACCTACAGAATTCCAGCTTCATGTCTTACATGTCAGAAACACAAGGCCCATACCTGTGCTTAAGTTAACAGAGACATAACAGACAAACGTTCCTTTACAGTTAATTCACATATACATGTAACTTATTCTAAATATTGCATATGGGCAAAACAAGCTTCAAATTAACTGTAAACCAGTATGTCTTTATTACTGTTCAAAAAACTGAATTAAAATAAGCTTCAGGTATTTTTGCTGAACCTGGTGTGTTCACATCGTCATCAATTGGGAAAAGATCTTGGTCCAGAGTGGCAAGTCAATTAGCCCTCGTGAGTGCCTGAGCGTGTTTTGCTTTAGGCCGTGGCTGGCTCTGATAACCACTGAGTCTTAAGTAAACTCTGCTGTGGGTAATTGACTTGTGGTGAATACCTCCATTTGTTCCGGTCGGTTGCCGAGCGACTGTGGACCGGACAGTGGGGGTCTCTAGGAAAGAGAGGGCCTTTGTTTTTCAGATGAGGGCCGTGCTGCCGCTATAACCTCAGAAACTGTCCTCTCTCTCTCTCTCTCTCTCTCTCTCTTAACCAATTCCTATTAAGCCCATCCTGGACAATGGGCGTTTTGGCAGCGAGTGTCTTCCCTGTGGAGAGGAGCCTCTTCAGCGGTCAGTGTGTGTATTTAAGCAGGAAGTGTCCTCTCAGCAGCGGCCATGGGTCGCTAACACCAGACAGTGGAACGCCGCTTTGAGTTGGAGATGATCCCAGGGGTCTGCTCATCTGAAAGGACTGAATGGAGTTCACTCTGCCCTGGATGCTGCTGGGGAGCGTGGGGGTGGGGGTGGGTAGGGGTGGGGGGGATGGTGGGGGCTCTGGGGATGCGGCACTCAACAGCACCATGGTTACGTGAGGTGATGTTGGGAGAGACGCTGGCTAAAGCGCCACAGGTATCACCCGCTTACTACCTCTCCTCAGATGAACTGATGCACAGGAGTGGTCCCTTATTCTATAAAGCTAACAGTCCAGAGTTTCACTCCTTTTGAAGAAATGCTAAAAAGGAGCACAGTGATGGTTGGCTGGTTCTTGCCACAAGTTTGGCATTTGGCATTGGCACGCACAGGGAGGATTCACAGGGAGGACCTGCAGAGGATTCTGACAACTCTGCAGTCAAGCGTCCTACTGTCCCAGAGTTAGGTTCTGTCATGGAGGGCTTTTATTCACTGGAGAGCTTTGGCTAGGAAATGCTTCAGCCCTGCACAGAGTTCTGGCCTCTTACATACATTGTCGGATTCACTGATGCTTTTGGCTGTTCTCTACGTGGCTACATCCAAACTGATGAAACTGGACTCACCGAGGAAGAAAACAGATTTGTGTGAGCGCTTTAAGTAAAATGTGGATTTAGGCTCGCTCTCTCTCTCTCTCTCTCTCTCTCTCTCTCTCTCTCACACACACACACACACACACACACACACACACACACACACACACACACACACACACACGTACACACACACACACACACACACACACATTCTAGTCTCTCTCTTTCTTTTTTTGTCTTTATGTGCTTTCTCCATGCTCCTCAACTTCAGCCCCTCCTTTCAGAGTGCCTTGCACATTTTCCAGCTAGGTCAAAACCATGAAGCTCTAAATCCCAAACCACTACCACAAGATGTTCAGGGGACACCTGCCCCCAGCAACAAGGCCCAAATAGGCCGCCAACTCCAGATTCCAGGCCTGCTTCATTCGCACCTTTTGAGTATCCAATCTGCCTGTGAATTAGACACAGCCCTACTTTAAAGGCACATTAGTCATTCTAAAGGGAGCACTCAAGGAAGCGGGACAGCGACGCCCACTTTAAAGGCAGCAGGCGTGTTCCGTCTCGCTCGCCGCGCCTCGAAAAAAGCCTGAATGGGTTTCCACACTGCCCACTTCCTGTGAGACAGTGAAGCGACTTCCTATAGACTCGCTGGCGTGGCGTGTAAACAGAAAAGCCCACACAAGGGAGACCGTGACCCCCTGCTTTTTTAATATTGAATGCCACTCTGGTGCCTCCCCCGGCCCCAATGTGTGGATTCATAAAGCTAACGATTATCCCCCTGCCTATAATTGCACTCTCCCTGGCTCTAATAGGGCTGCCGCAGGAGAGCAAAACAAAGGACAGTTAATTTGTGATTTCCTGCGCTCATTCGGAGGCAAATTAAGTGTCAAACAGCTAATATGGAGCATATTTCATTTTATGAGCTTTTAATTTAATTCCGTGCGCTCATATCATCCAGGCCCTGTCTGCTGGCGAACCCCCGACGGCCCTACCTCCTCTCTCTTTCTCTCTCTCTCTCCGTTTCGGGCACGCTGAGCGGGCACCCCATAAATAAACATGTTTCAATTAAAGCCGTCCAAATAATAGGACAGGACTCCACCAGCTCTGCCAAGCACAGGGGCAGCACAAATCGAGCCAGGGTGCCACGAGAAAATTAGTTGCCCATTTCCTTCCTTCCGCTCTTTCTGCCGTTTATCCGTTTCTTCCCTCCTCGTACTCCGGACACAGATGCCCACTCCTGCTCTGACGTGGTCGCAGCTCATGCCGCGCAGATTGATGATGCCGCCGCGAGGCAGAGCCGACTGTAATTACGCCTCATAATGAGGGGCTGAATGGGGAAGTACCGCAATAATACTCGCTGTGTACTTAGGCATATATTTAAGGCTGCTAATAACGATTAATTCTGCACGCTGAGGAGAACTTGTCTTAAAACAATTCAATTTTTCTTTCTTAACATCCCTCCAAACTGACGAGTTCTCACTCCCACACACATATATACACCAGTCCAAATTACCCCTCCAGCATTTTGCTGATATGTGTGTGCATGGTTACTGGGGCTTTGTTGGAGTTGGCCTATTACAACTAAATATTTCATTAAAATTGTATGTGAAAATTTCCAATATATTATAAGCTCATTCTGTACTATAAAAATGTCTGAAACCAAAAATTAGCTAATGTCACATACCATTAAACCCCCTGACACTGTTAGAACAACAGGCCTGACACAGGACACAGTAATGGTGTTGCCACACATAAACTATTTCTATTCAGAAATAAAAGGGAATTTTTGGCATGAGAAATAATGTACTGTAAGTATTCTGAAGTGCAAGTAGTAAAGCTTTTTTCTTGGGGCATGTTTAAAAAAATTGTCAATTTACTTCAAGCATTACCATACAGTACGTGTTGCACACACACAACATATCTTTTTTTTAGATGCTCCTTTTTAAAGTAATCGTCGCCCAAGTAGTGCATGTTTCATCCACAGGGCAGCTTATATTATGGCTGGTTGAGTAGTGCAAACTGATATGAAAAAAAAAACAGAGAGAGAGAGGGAAGCAACAAATTGCGTTAGCGGGCGCGTGCTGATACGCACAGGTGATGTACGGCTGTGATTGGCTGCGGATGAGCACTAAACGACCCTAATGAAGAAGGTGGAGTGGCTCCCATCATTCTCCTGTCACTTCCTCCCGGTCAGCAGCCAAGCGGCGTGATTTGATCAGCATCTCATAGACGACTGAGCGCGTACATTACAGCTCTGAGCTCGTCGCTTTGACTGCGTGACAAAGCATATGCATAGATAACTTTCTGTCTTAAGGGAGATGAAGGGAGGAATGAAAAGAAAAAGGGAGGAGAGAGAGAGAGAGGGGAAAGAGAGGAAAAGTGTCAGCAAATAGTAACTTCTACTTTAATTTCACTCACCTGCGCTCTCTCTCTCTCTCTGTCTCTCAATCGCCCTCTCTCACCCTCTCTCTCTCTCTCTCCGCAAGCCTGAACTCCCAGTCCCCGCACGGCTCAGCTGATGGATCGGCCGGCGCAACTGTTTGTCTTCGCCTTGTGTTCGGCGCTCGTGTTCGCCCCATTATCTCCACATAAGCTAAATGCTAAATTATATTTGCCATTTTGTTTGCACTGACACAGGACATCAATCACCACCCCTGTGTCTAACGCCCCCCCTCCTCCACTCCTCTTCTTCCTTCACACACACACACACACACACACACACACACACACACACACACACACTCCTTTGCTACTTTCATGCCTCTCTTTAGCACGGCGGCCGGGGGAAGGGAGACTTAAGGGGGGGTGACATAAAAAATTCATTACGCTGAGCGGCATGCGGGAGCGTGTTGAGGAGATATGACTCTGGAGGACACGACTGGGGAGGGTGAGAGAGGAGGACGAGGGTGGGGGGGTATAATGATGAAGAATATCAAACATAATGCAGCCCAAGTAGCTGCCCCATCCAATTTGTACACCTCTTGCGCCCTGATCGCGTCCTTCCTGCTGGTTGAGAGGGGGTGGGTGGCAGAGGGAGAGAGGGAGGGTGGGGTGGGGGCGGTACGGCTGCCGCAGAGGCAATAGAGCGTCCACTCCTTTGCTGCCCAAGCCAACTTAGAGATGGAGTAAGAGAGGGAAGAGGTACACATTGTGTAAAGAAAAAAAAGACTGAAGAAGAGACGGAAAAAAGACTAAACAAGTGAAAGGATGGTGAAAGTGAAGAAAGTGAAGAAAATTCAGAAAGGGTGTAAAATATGTCAAATGAAGAATGAAAGTGAGTAATTAGAATTACTGAATTTGAAAAGCACAATGTATTCCATTTTTATTTGTTGTTGTTTAACACTGATTTAATTTGAACATCTTTCAAAGGATTTCTCTCAAACTGCTTTCAGGGAGCTGATTAGACAGACAACACAGATGGGAGTCGAGTTTTTCACAACAAAACAGACACCAATTAAATTCACAAATCAAAACTCTTTTTCAGTAAATCCTCCTAATATGTACTTTATTATAACATGCTGTGTGTGTGTGTGTGTGTGTGTGTGTGTGTGTGTGTGTGTGTGTGTGTGTGTGTGTGTGTGTGTGTGTGAGAGAGAGAGGGAGGGATGGAGAGAGCATGTTTTAAGGGTAAGAGAGTCAGCATTAACAAGTGTGTGTACCCTTCCATTTTGGCATGCGCTTGTGTATGCTATGGCATGTATGTGCCCTGTGTGTGTGTGTGCGTGTGTGTGTGTGTGCGTGCGCATTTGTGTGGTGTGTGTGTGTGTGTTCCTATGTCTATCAGGGAGTAGGGGGGTGAGCTCCTTCTCCCGTGACAAGGTTTGATCAGTGCTCTCACACACATCAGCCTCTCTCAGGGATCTCGCATTGCCTGCTGTCTGACACACACACACACACACGCACACACACTCTCGTTTGCGTGTTCTTGACACGTGTTACACGCAAGACGAGCGCACCGCTCTTTGATCAGGTGACATGTGGAGACGCAGCTCACCTTGGAGAGCGATGCAAAAGGCCCCAGGGAGTGTGTGTGTGTGTGTGTGTGTGTGTGTGTGTGTGTGTGTGTGTGTGTGTGTGTGTGTGTGCGTGATTGGGGATGGGGGCTGGGGGTGGCAGAAGACACGCTCATTCTGAAGTACAGATGGAGATTACATTATCAACGTTTCAACAATTAGGAGGCCTCACAGGATTGTACTGGAATATCAGTGGTCTCTCTCTTCAGGAAATACTGCTGTGGAAGGATTATACAATTGATTGTGTCAGACAAGTGTCCTGGGGGGGTCAATATTTCTTGACAAGTTTCTCTGGCCTGGCTTGGAATGCATTGTGGCAGCGTCATTGACTGATGGGGGCTTCGGCATGAAAATACAGACAGGAGGATTTTGAAGGGATGTTGGATAGAGTTGGATATCACATAGGGAGCAGAACGCTAGTAATAGTATGGTCGATGTGGAAAAGAAAAGCCTGTCTTTTTCTTTCAACAATCAGTGTGTGTGTGTGTGTGTGTGTGTGTGTGTGTGTGTGTGTGTGTGTGTGTGTGTGTGTGTGTGTGTGTAGAAGGGTCTAAAGGCAAGCATGAGCATGTGTGTGTGTGTGTGTGTGTGTGTGTGTGTGTGTGTGTGTGTGTGTGTACTCACACATGTAGAGGAGGAACAGGAGAGGGCTCGTAGATGTAGCGGCCTTGCGTGTGTCTGTCATCGATGGGCACTGGAGGATGGAAGGCTGGGAAAAACTGGGGTGGGGCTGTGAAGTGATACAGAGAGAGAAAGAGAGAGAGAGAGAGAGAGAGAGAGAGAGAGAGAGAGAGAGAGAGAGAGAAAAAAGGAGGGTAAGAGAAAAGTAAGATTTTTATGATCATGTTTTATGTAAACTTGTGAACATTAAAAAAAACTAAAAACAAAACTAAAAAAATAAAATCAAAAATTTGATCTGTCAACTCCACAAAAGTGATCAAGAAAAAAAGTACAAGCAACACATTCACTGAGCTCTTAACATCCATGGCAACAACACACAAACAGCACACAGACCCGCGAGTGGGAGTGTTTAATTGACATTTCTTTGCTTTTGGGCTAAACAACAATGAAGTCTTTTTCTGTAATGTGGTGTCACACTTAAGGCATAACACAGAGCTACATTCACATACGCAGGGAAAACAGGAGCACAGACACAGATGAAAGGAGAAAGGCAACATGCGATCTGTTTGATTCCGACTAGCACTCCCGGCACAATCATGATTTGTCACAACTGTCAGAGAGAAGTGGGAGGCTTCGTAATTCCTCAGATAAAACATTAAAAACATTTGCATAATATCCGCTACTGAGCAACCGCTAAATTTAGCTGGGAGCAGGGCGCAGAGGCGCAGTAGGAGGTTGGAGACAGAAAAGAGGGCCTCTTGTGCACGGACTTGGCATTCCTCACCTCAGATAACCTCTCACCTCTGGCACCATGGCCGCCAGCGTTCAGCCTGCCTTACTCTATTAAAACAGGGCATGGGTAAAATATCTACATTTATTTTCAAAAGTGCAAAAAAAAAAAAATCCCCCTGCAAACTGGTTTGACTCATCCCAGTGGTATGGTATTGTGATTGGGGTGCATTTCTGTGTGCGTGTGCTTGTGTGTACGCAAGGATTAGCAACATGATGAGCTTTGTTTGCTGAGCAAGTTAGCACAGGAGCAACTGCCTAATCCTTGTCAGAGGTGGAGGAACATGCTAGGAACAAACACTGTGTAAAGTGTGTACACACAACGTTCACCCAGTGCACGAACTTACTTAAATACACAAACGCACTCACACACTTACACTCTGCCCATCTGCATAGAGACACAGACACACACAGACACACACTTCACACACAATTCACTTCATTCTTTGCTGAAGATTAGCGCATGTCTGCTTTTCCAAACAGTTCCTGTGACAGCGCGACAAGGCTAACACGTCTCAGATGTGGAACTGCTGGCCTTGCAATTCTGGCTCTCGCTGATGAAACGCAAAGCCTCAAGTCTCATCTCTGATAAAAATCACGAGTTGAGACCAACACAAAGACATATTCATTCTATCATCCCTGCTAAAGGAAACTCAGGGCTAAATTATGAAATGGCTAACAGCGAGTGAAATGCCAGTTGTGATTAAAGTTGAAAATGGCTGGAAAATTCTGGTTATTTCACTGTGTATGAGCTAATGGTTAGTCGTTATTTCACCAACTATTTAAATTGAGACAGGCCAGCTATGTTTCTCTTTACTCCCCACGTGCTAGCTAGGCTCTCAATCGTAGCCTTGCCTCCATGTTTGGTGAGGAGAAGACAGAGACGGGAGCCTGACCACTGAATGCCCTCTCAGGCTCTGCTTCTGCGTCTGATCTTTCAGCTCTTCCTCTGGGTGATTCACGTTCTCTTGGCCATGTTCCCACAACCCCATGTTCAACACACACACGCACGCACACACACACACACACACACACACACACACACACACACACACACACACACACACACACACACACACACACACGCGGGAGCCAGGGAAATGGGGTGTGGGTGTGTTACTACTATACTTCCTGTCGGGGTGAAGGTTCATACCCATAATTCACTGGATGATTCCGTGGACTCACAAACCACAGCAAAAATCCTCACCCAAAATATTTAGTGTCATTTCTTACTCTATCAAAAATGACTAACAATAGTAAATACAATACAATACAATTCATAGCACAATAGTAAAAGTAAAAAATCAGTAGCAGCTGTCCACAAGCAGCATATCAGCATTCATATCTGATTCTCTAAAATACTCAAACTTGTTCTCTTTTTCTCTCTTTTCCTTCACTGGCATATATCCTCTTAAGCAATTACCAGGCCTTTGTTTCTGAGTAAAAAGCCCCTGCCACTTGCCTCTCTGCTCAGTTAGTGAGGTAAATAGCTGGGCCCACTGCAAGGAGTGTGTGTGTGTGTGTGTGTGTGTGTGTGTGTGTGTGTGTGTGTGGGTGTGTGGGTGTGTGTGTGGGTTTACAGTATGTAGTCTAACTGAGCACGCTCAGCTCCATTCCCACTACAGCCTGTGGGGACTCCCCCATCTCACTGTTTACTCACACTGCTAAATTGGCCTGTTTGACAGTGGATATTCTGTGTGTGAGAGAGTATATTTGTGAATGTGTGTGCCCATGCACAAATCCACATCCTCTGTTTGTGTTTGTGCATACAAGTATGTGCTGACATACAGTTGGTTAAGTTTATGTGTGTGTGTGTGTGTGTGTGTGTGTGTGTGCACTCACATAAATTTCAGCGTCCTCTTCAGAGTAGAGACACAGCTGGAGGTTTGTAGAGAAAGTTGATATGTGTGCCGTGGCCAAACCGTATCCCCACTAACCCCCAACATCCCAGAATGCTTTAGCATAAATTGCTATGGAGCAGAGGGGGTATTTTCCCCTCCCCTCTGCAGCTGAGGTAAATGCCTGCAGTGTTTGCTGAGGACTATTAAAGAAAATGTGCGGAGAATAGTGTAATGTGTATAAACCAAAACAATGGAAAAAAATATATATATATGAAAGAGAGAACATTCCTTCCATCCCAGCAAAGCCTTTGCATTTTGAATCATTACTGAGTGAAATACATGGGCAGAGAGGCTGGCTGGCTGGAAGGTGGGACAAAGTGAAACTTCAGAAAGGCTGGAGCATGTGACATCCATTGAGATACACGAGCCAAAGCAACTGCAAATCTCCAGTCTGCTATCCAGCATTAGTTTTCTCTACAGTATCAACAACTCTTGTAGCTCTGCCTACTGTAAAACTTTCTGACACCAAAAAAAAAAAAACGGATGCCCGTTGTTTTCTAAAAAGGAGTCTGAAAATAACTGCCTCCTTTGTGGCTAATTGAAGAGGAAAGGCGTCTGGCACTGCCATGCCTTTCGCTGTGCCCATAAGCGGCCAGAGCTCGACGTCTCCCACCTCGCTCAGTGACTGGAAATGAGTCACTCGCTCTTTAATGATGTGAGGCAGCAGGCCCAGAACTCTCCCAACTCCGCCAGCAAGCCGCTCACTCTTAAGCTGGGCAATCAGGCAAGCAATGGTTCACTTACTCACTCACTCACTCACTCACTCACTCCAACCCCAAAAAGTTTTTGTTTTTCATTTGAAG
>JAODXP020000027.1:16732639-16737639 GCA_027497455.2 Sardinella longiceps
CTGATAGGTTTAGCACACACAGACAAACCCCACACATACACACACACACACACACCGGGGATGTTTTTTCTGGGCGATGAGAAGGAAAAGCACACGCCGCTGCTGTGGCTGAAGGAATGCGTGCGCTACCCGCCCTGCTCGTTACCAGGCCCATAAGGCCCTTGCGCAGGCTGATTATAATGGCACATCCAGAAATGGCAGGGCACAGGCATGTGGTACCGCTCGCAAATCATGTCCCTCGCTGAGAAGATAAACAAATTAAATTACAGCCTGTGTTTAGTCAAGCACAGCTGGTATGTTAAACAAACTGTTTCTGAATGGACTGCCATTTAAGGGGGGGGGCACAAACAGTAAAAATTATATGTCTAGGAAAGACACCCACTTGTATCATTTGATACTGAGAAGCTGCTATTAAAACCCACAACTTAGGAGACACATTACGCCATTATTTTCATTTTTATTTTTACATCTCCATCCATCACATGTAGTGCATGTGAATTTGGATGTCTTCTCAGACATTATAGACCCAAGAGT
Source organism: Sardinella longiceps (assembly GCA_027497455.2). NCBI lineage: Eukaryota > Metazoa > Chordata > Actinopteri > Clupeiformes > Clupeidae > Sardinella > Sardinella longiceps. The sequence goes on from JAODXP020000027.1 coordinate 16,733,174, forward strand.
CAGAGTTGGTAAATCCGATTGATCTGTGTGTCCATGGTTGACTGTAGTGTGGCGGAATCAGTGTCTCGCTGACGTGAATCAGACAAATTAGAGCTGGGTCTCTGTGCAGGTAGAGGTCAACACCTTAGGGTGTAATTAGAGCACGCCCACTAAGGGTTCTCACCCCGGTGTCATCCCTCTCACTTTCCTCTCATCCCTCCATCCTTCTCCCTCTCTAAACCACTCCCTTTTTTAACTCCCTCTGTCTGTGAAAAAAAGAAGACACAGTCCCTCTGTGTTGCAAAATTCCACCCACTCTCAAAGTAAAATAAATAAATAAATAAATAAATAAAAAATAAAAAATAACTAGGGTCTAGGGTGAGTTGTAATCCATTCACGCTATCTCAGTCAACAAATTCCACCCCTCCACCCCCCACTCCCCCAATTAATCCTGACAGACTTGCAAACAGGGTTAGGTACCATCTGGAGACAAGGGCGCGAGGACCCAAAAGAAAGAGACTAGAGTGGGGGGGGCAGGCAGAGACAAAAGAGTCAAGACCAGCAAGGGGGGCTGAAACAAGGTCTGAAACAAGAAGAAGAAAAAAAGAGAAAGAAACGAGAGAGGAGAAAATGGCTCGATGAGGATGGATGCCAGTGGGGAAGCACATGGAGAACTTGTGTCCTAGTGATTTCTCTCCTCTTGTCTCTGGCTCTGTCTCATCCTCTCTCAGTCCGTCTCTCTCTCTCTCTCTCTCTCTCTCTCTCCCTCTCCCACTCTCTCTCTCTCCTCTTCACCCAGGTGGCGCCCAGGGGTTCGCTGCCTGGGCCGCGAGACAAAACCAGGTCGGTGTAAACCTTAAAGAGGATTAACCCTGCCGGAGTGCTTTAATGAGACCAGAGAGCAGCCCGGCACCGCTGAGGCCCCACTGATTGAGCCGGGCCAGAGCGCACTCCCAGCAGCCTGCGCCGACAGAGCCACATCAAAGAGCCCCGGCTGGGGAGAGAGCAGAGAGGAGAGGAGTGGAGTGGAGAGGTGTGCCGAGCAGGGGCGAGGGGGTGAGGGGTGGAGGAGAGAGCGAGAGTCTGGTGTGTGTGTGTGTGTGTGTGTGTGTGTGTGTGTGAGAGAGAGAGAGAGAGAGAGAGAGAGAGAGAGAGAGAGAGAGAGAGAGAGAGCAGGGAGAGAGGGAGGGAGAGAGGGGTGGGTGGATGGAGGAATCCCTTATCTCTCCCTGAGAGGATGCTGCTCTGTGGAGCGAGATTGTCTGGAGCTGCCACCTGTCCCAACCATCTTTGAAGGCACCGCTGAGCCTGTGATGCCTCTGACCTCCTTCAGCTCCTTTTCTTTTATGTCTCTCTTCATTTTCAGCTTTGTTACACCACCCCCCACACCACACACACATACATGCACACACACACACACACACACACACACACAGACACACATCACAACCAGTCTCAACCCCCACCTTCTCCACCACCTCCTCCATCTCTCTCTCTCTCTCTCTCTCTCTCTCTCTCTCTCTCACACACACACACACACACACACACACACACACACACACACACACACACACACACACACACACACACACACAGTCTCAGTGGATCTGCCTTCCCCTTTACCCTCCATCTATTGGACTCACATTCTCTTCGACACACCAACCTCTCTCTGACTGCCTCTCCCCCTACAACAACCCCCCCCCCCACACACACAGACCCCAGTGGGGTTCCAGAGAGTGTCTCTCCTGCGATAAGTACAAGGGGGCAGGGACATAGCCTTCTTACAGCGCTCAACGCATACAATAACAGGGATGTTGGGGAAACGTTTTAATTACAGCATGCTTTTACGACCACCCCCCCTCCCCTCCCCCTTGCCCCTCCGCTCCACTCTGACAATACACATGCCTGTTATTCCCCCAGGTGAGTGGCGCCTGCTGCTCAGGAGATCAGGGATGTTGACCTTTTCCCTGTTCCTGACACAAGGGAAACAAGCCCTCCAAACAAGCTGAGCTGGGGAGATTTACATGCGAGCGGAGTGCCGTGTGAAAGAGGAGCGAGAGCGCACACATGTTCCCATGATGGCTTGGGAAGGGGAACAAAAAAAAAAAAAAACGTGTGTGGAAGAAAAGACGATGGAGTGTTGGAAAAAAAGGGGAAAAGAGGGGGTGGGATGGGCTGGATGTGAAGACTTGAAGATGTCACGGTTCTCACCCCGCGGGCGTTTGCAGAGCGACGGTCCCCGTGGGTCGCGACAGCTTCAGTGGGGTTCCTTGCTTGAATGTTCTTAAGTCAGATTTCAGAGCGCGTGCGGAGCGCAGCTCACCAGAGCCTGTGGCTTTCCTCTGGCATACAGCTCCTACTTTTTTCACCAGCATTAATAAGCGCTCTTTTAAGACCTCAAAGCTCAATTATTGTGCTTGCCGTCTCATATCAGAGAAGAGCGTTTTTCTGCAAATCAAACCATTGTGCATTTATCTAGGGGTCCTACGGCTAACAAATATTATGCAGACAAATACTACGCAAACAACCGCTGTGAAACTTTTGCTCCTGATTACCATTATTGTCCCACAGAAGCTCAGTAGCTTAGACAGTGGCTTGTTAAGTCACTCCAAGGCTGTCTTGAAGGAGAATAATAAAAAAAAAAGAATGGAATGAGATGGAATAATTTCATACTTGGCCTAACCCCTTAAATCTTATGAAAGGGAAGAAGAAATTATAAGAATGTGAGGGACGGGCCAATCTAACTTTAAGCAACTCCTCTTTTAATAATCTTTAGCAAGGAGGGGATCATCCGATTATCTGTGGTATTATGTGCGCGGTCGGGCACATGAGGGGGCTGAGGCGCGGCGCCCGACGTCGCTTTCTCTTGCTCCTCTCGTGTCTGATGAAAGGAGGAAGGAGGGATGCGGCAGAGAGCCCCCTTCCAGCGCCTGCAGCGCGCCCCCAGCAGCTCGGCCCCCCTGTGCCCTGCCGCCTTTCAAAGAGCCAATATTGAATCAATCAGGAAGACAAGCCCTCGTCCTTGAAGTTGAGTCGTGTGTGTGTGTGTGTGTGTGTGTGTATGCATGTGTGACTGCACCCAAGTACCCAACTTCCCCTGCTTTTTTTTTTTTCTTGGGTTGCCATTTTTTACATGCTCTTTTAGTTTTCCTCCGTATTGCAAAAAAAGCTGAGCCAGCTCTCCCGACTAGAGACTGCCGACGTGATCTGATCTGATCCGCGCTGGATTGTGATTTACCGCGCTCACAGAAGCATCACTGAGTCGGCCGGGTCTTAGCCTGCGAGACATGTTCACACAATCGCTTTGACAGGCAGCTCATTCAGTTCACTGGTCAGTTGCAGTGTTATGGGGGGGGGGGGGGGTCAGAGGCTGGAGGGGGAGTCAGGCAAACAGGAGGCAGGGAGTTTCAGCAGAGCGGGCCGGAGGACTTTTGTGCCCTGCAAAGGCCTGAACTGTGCTCAATCAAATGAAGATCCGTGGCCTGGCGCTACATCTAGCTTACCTTACCAGAGCAGTGAACTGAAGAATATCCTTTAGAACGGCCACTGTGCCTTTGTCAAATTGTTGTAGTAAGGAATCAGAGAAGCTGAGGATAACCCGCTTGGGGGATGTGCCTAGATCTCTTCATTTTTTGGCTATTGAAGGAATCAGGCATGGCTGGCTCAATAGGGGACAGAACAACTCTGTGGACTTCTGAATCTGTAGATTCTCCATATTTAGTACAAAAGACACAATACTATCGAGACAAACACAAAGACACTTCTAAACACCCTCATACACACACACACACACACACACACACACACACACACACAAACACACACACACTGTCATCAGCATCCTTCCAGTTATCTGGTGCAGCTTAGTGTTCTTCTTTCTCGCTTCTTAGAAATCTCTTAAACATCCTCTAATAGTTTCAATACAACTGGAACTTACAAGAAAGCCACAAAGCACAATACAAGCTTTAAGTCCCTTAATGGGAGGCGTCGTTTGGCGAGGACAAGTAAGCATCTGTTTAAGGAAAACAGAATACTTGAAGGAGGAGGACGGAGAATCTCTCCTCCCAGATGGAATGGGGGGGGGACGGTATCGCTGCCGCTTCGCCAGCAAGTGGCTCACTGTTGCTTAAGTCCACTGCGCTGACCCCCTAATCGGTGCACAATGTAAACAGATGTCGTCGCCGTCACACACTACATTCACACTTGCTTACAATCGGAATCTTTAAGAGGCGGACTCCTTCATTAATCCTAACACCCCCCCCCCCCCCAACCACCACCCCTTCTCTCTTTCTCTCAATCCTGACACTGTCTGATCCACGGAAAAGCCGGCACGTATTAGCGCGGTGGTAAGCAGGATGTGGACTCTTATCCAGTGTTTGCTGAAGAAAAGCGGCTAAGGCTCGAGCATTGCGATGGTTTAGCTACTGCTCACAAAGGGGTACAATCCCCTCCATCACCAACACTTCATCGTCTTTTGAACGAAAGTG
>JAODXP020000027.1:16740139-16757639 GCA_027497455.2 Sardinella longiceps
GAAACCTTTTCATTACAGCCGCTGAATTAAAAGAGGTATGTCAGGCCCAATTCGGAGCCAATTTAGCGAAACTAAACAAGCCATCACATCGAATCCTTGTCCAGGGGGGCAACGTCCGGGCTTACGGTGGTCCGCAAAATTAACCTCCTAAAGGGCCCTGCTCACCTCATCCATCTCTCTCTCCTTCCCTCGCTCTCTCTCTCACTCTCTCACTCTCTTTCTCTCTCACACACACTTTCTGATTTTCTCTTTCTGCCCTTTTTCTCTTATTTCCATCACATTCTTTTTCTCTCTCTCCCCTCCTCTGATTCAGTCACACTTTCGTGCAGGTCCCTGCGAGAGCGAGCACAGGAGAAGAGAGAATGAAAGGAGAAGAAAAGAAAAGAGAAAGAGCGGGAGACACAGAAAAGAGAAGGATGGAGAGGCAGGGAGGGAGGGAGGGAGAGAGGGAGGCTGGAGTCTTTGATCTGTGTGTTGATGAAGGAGAGGGGAGTGCTGTGCTCAGACAGACCCTAATGAGGGAATTAGGGAGCAGCGTAAGCCGTCCTCCATACTAACTCCCTCGGAATAGAGAAAGAAAGGGAGGAAATAAAAGAGAGAGAGAGAGGGAGAGAGAGATGGGGGGAGGGAGAGAAAGAGAGAGGGCAACTAGTCAACTGTCAAGCCCAATCATTCAACCAGCGGCTTTGCCTTTCACCTTACAACAGAGACGACGGAGGCAAAAACACTACGTGCTTTTACCATGGGTGTCCTTGAGCTGAACGCCTCGGCTGAAATAGACTGTATGAAAGTGGGGGCTTTTTCTGCCTTGCATGTATTTTCTTTTGTTTGCTGAGATTCAGATGCAGATTACTGTTGTTACTGAAAAGTTTTCATTTATATGGTGAGACATCAAGAGATCATTACTAGTATCATTACTCTACTTAACAAGATAGAACCTGTTCTGAAAAGCTCCTGTCAAACTAAAGTAATATACAGTTTAAATAATGAAACACCAAACAATCATGTATAAATGGTGACATGTTGACAATGGTGACCTACATTTTAAATTGCTCAACTCAAAATCCTTCACAGGAATCAACAAACATGACTACAACAAGACATAATAACTACTACTTCTTACAACTTCTTCTTAGTGATGAACTTACTGTAGGGTGAGTCCAGGTAGCCATTGCGGGGGTCCATGGCGAAGAGCGTGCCACGATAGGGCAGGGGGTGGTCAGGCAGGTGGGGCAGTGAGCTGGACAGCTCCTTCTTGACCAGATGGGGCCGGTCCTCCGTGGAGGTGGACGGCTCCTCGCTCAGCTTCCCCGGCGCTGCGGCGGCCACTGGGCTCTGGGTGCTGATGGCGTTGCGCCGCTCGCGATGGTGATACGTGGGCCCAGAACTCTCATCTTCTATGGGGGAATGGAGGGAAGAAGGAAAGAGAGAAAGAGAGAAAGAGAGAGACAGAGAGAAAAGGGTGGGGAAGGGAAGAAATAACAAGATTCAGTGAGATTCCTGTACACTCTGCATGTTGCCGTGACCACATACAAACATACAAATACATGGGCAGTGTGTATGTCTGTTTTCTAAGCTCAAGAAACTGACTGAACTGTTACACACAAAACAAACTTCTCGCACTGTGGATGGCCATAGTGGCTGGTGGTCATTCTGTGACTGTAAGGTTGCTGGTTCAGGCCTCCAGACCCTACAGAGGTGTCTATTACCATCAATGTGTGTGTGTGTGTGTGTGTGTATGTGTGTGTGTGTGTGTATGTGGGGGGGGGGGGTTGGGTGTTAGTGAATGGAAGACAATGGCATAGAGTTTCTAGTTCTAGTGGTCACAAGAGTGTAAAAAATGTATAAATGCAGTCCATTTACTACATAAACACACACCTATATAGATACACCTTCTTGAAAGACTGGAATCTGAATTGCTTACAGAATACTGAGTGATTTTTTATGTGCTCTTGAATAACGTTCTATATGAATTGTACTACAGCATGAGTCACCATAAGAAAAAAAAAAGCCCTTAACTTTTTACCCTTAAAGTGAATCACAAGCAATTTGCTGAACTGCTACCAAAGGCAACCTCTTAAGGCGTGTTAACACCCAAGTACCAAGAAGTACACACAAACAAACACACACACACACACACACATGCACGTGCACACAAACTGGTGTACACGAACACACAAACTCAACAGCATGGAACAAGTCAGGTCACGTTCAAAGCTCCTAAGAAAGCATAGCTCTGCAGACTCGTTCAGGCCATCTGCTCTTGCAGTGAGCATTGTGGGTATTTTCTCTAACCCCCTGGGTTTGGTCTCTTGGTGGGGATCTGAGCATGCGAGGCTGAGACTGGGGCTGAGCGTCGAGAGGCCTCCTGCTTTCTCTAAAGAGAAACAGGCCTCCAGTCCGTATCAAAGCTGCAGCAGCGCCGCGCGGAGTTCCCACAAGCCAACATTCTCTGTCAGTTCCTTCACATTTTTTTCCCTTCCTCTTCTTCAACTTGTCTTTTTTTTTCTTTTTTTTCTCAAAGACATGGATTCCCATGGAGAGGGCAGCTCTGTGTTTTTCCCCGGCATTCCACGCTGCCCGTTAAGTAGCCTCATGGGTAGTATCAACGCCCACCTCCCTCCCTCCGTCTCCCCCTTTTCTTTTTTCTTCCTTCCCTCTTTCTTTCTCCCTCTCCCTCCTTCTCTGTCTATCTGTCTTATACCCTCATTTCTGACAGCTGTGCTCCATGTACCTTCTCTGCTCTTCCTTCTTCCCTCTCTTCAGTGCTTCCCATTGCTCTATCACTTTCCTCTATCTCTCTTTTTCTCTGTCTCTTTCTCTCCCACTCCTTCTTCCTCACTTCCTGGCGTAATCTTTTCTGGAGTGCACTGGAGCTCTAGGGGAGCGGTGTGAATCCCTGGGGGGGAGGAGGTTCTCTTTGCAGCGTGTCGAGCTTTACTGTGGATAACTCTGCCAAAGGTTTAGTGACTGAGCTCAGGACTGAAGACGCCTGACCCCCACTGCAGGTCTTCGCCCCCGTGACCCCAAACGCAGTAAAAATGCAGCACAGATTTCTTTTTTAAAAGCTCCGCTGACAGTCTCAGGCATGTTGGGTTTGCCTGTAGAGCAGTGTTAAGGGTATTCTAGAGCTCAAAGCCATAGATTGCAAACAAATACAGCACAAGATTAAACGTATTGAGCTGGTAATATTGTGGATATATATTCATTTTGTAACAAAACAAAGTGAAAAACAAATAAAAAACAACTCTATTTGACCTCAATAATATTTCTTACATGCTTCTTTTTAATGCTTTAATAGTATTTCACTTATCTCACTATAATCCCCTCTGTCAGAGTGCTGTTTCATGTCAGATGTGCTCCAGTGGTCCTTGCTAAAGCTCGCTAAAGTCCAGCGAGTTGAGCCACCCTCCAGCCCACCGCCGCTTCAGTTCATTAGGGTTCTGTCTGGGCGGCCCTAATTCCACCCCAGTATCTCAGCCGTGCCTACAGTACTCTGATGTTCTCAAGCTCTGGCAGGGGGACTCGGTTCTAGGTGCCAAAACAGCTAAAGCTCTGTAGCAATAGCTTTAGCGAGCGGGTTAGCATTAGCGCGCCATCGTCACTAACTGTCTGGCTGTTGCTACCAACCCCACTGGTCAGAGGAGACTTGAAAACCCCCCCTCTAACTCAGAGGAGAGGAAGAGGAGAGAGGGCAGATTAGGCTACTGGTGTGTCCCCCGTGCTGTGCTGGAGAGGACCAGCTAGGCCAAACATTTTGTAGGCCCAAAATTTGAGCTGATCCTCTCCATGTCCCTTATGCTGGCTTCACGGTTGGCACAGCCATCCCGAAGTCTGTGTGGTTGCTGTGCGGTTGTGAAATCCAACGACTGAACCGTTTAACTGACAGGGAGCGAGTGTGAGAGAGAGAGAGACTGAGGGCGAGAGAGGGAGAGAAAAAGCAAGCATGTATCAGTGAGGGAAAGAGAAAGAGATACTGCGGAAGAGAGAATGAGAGCTTCTTCCAATCCAAGAGAAATGACAGTGTCAGTTATGGTATAAGTATTTAATCCTATACTGCGTACCCCGTGATCTTATTAAGGGAATAATGCCACTTATGCTGTTAAATCTGGATTAATAGGTCTACTCTCGCAAACTGCAATATTAACATAAAGGGATTTAGCAACTGTGTGTGCCTGTGCTCCTAGCATGGATTTGCTAGAGGAGGTTACAGCTGCCTATAAGCTTGCCTAAGTGAAATCACTGTAAGTCGGGAAATAGGGGCATAGCCGTACACAGCTCCCAGAGTGAGATAGGGCGCACATCTTTTGGGTCAATTCAGAGAAGAAAAATAAACTCAGTCGTGGTAAATATCTACCCGACTGCCTTGCTATATTACATTACATTACATTAAAAAAAAAATCACTTCACTCGTAGATTTATGATCAAAATGCTTTAAATCAAAAAATGAAAAATCCTCCTTTGCAGGGGGCATTTGGAACTGTGGGCCCAAGAGAACTGTCCCATTTCTTCTATTGCACTGGATTTTTGTCACTCCATTAGTTCCTCTCTGAGGGTACTTCCTCATTGAAAGGAAGCCTCCTTTATCATGGAAGCAGTGGTGTCCATGGAGATGGGTCACAATATGAGAGAGGGGGGGAGGGGGTGTAGTGGGCTCAGCTGGAGCTGAAGGGCCAGGAGAGTACAGAGGACTTAACCTTAACATTCCAGCAAACCTGTTATCCCCTGGAGGTTATGAAACGCTTGTGTCCTACTCAGTGGGCAACCATTGGTCCTTCAAAAATAAAAATTGTGGTGGGAGAGAAATTATTTTTTGGAGTGGTTTAACCTCACAATTACACATATGATAATTGCTTATTTAAATTAGGCCTTTCATTTTTTTTTTGTAAGTGAAAAAAACACTTTCTCATAACTGGCAAAATATAACATTCATCCAAACTCCAGTTTCAACCATTCAGTATATTCAGATTGTCCCCAAAGTTTGGTCCAATGCATCACAAACAGATGGGCTGGATTTGGATAGGCTATTATCATACTGTACATTTTGGAAATTTAGTATTTGCCATGTGGACTTATCAGAATGAATAGAAAAAAATGACATAAGCTATAAATTATGGCATTGGAATGTTATGAATACAAACTAAAGTACCAATAAAGTCAATTTAACGCAGCATTAATTTTCAATCATGCTCTGTATCTCAAGTACTACTGCAGTTTAGTTTGGTTCAGTGCTTGTTTGTTGCCCACGTCACCCTGCTCCTCTCCTCAAAGTTATGCGGCCTGCAGTCCTGATGGTAAGATTGCAAAAATTGAAATGATTCTCCTCCCATTCTCTCCCCCCTTTCCCTCTTCTCCTGCCTCTCATCCTCATGACTAGATGCAAAATCCCACACTTGCACCTCCCTCTTCCTCTCCCTATCTCTCCCATCCTCCCTTCTCCCCTCTCTCTCTCTCTCTCTCTTCCTCTTTCCCCTTTACACAGACACTGTCTTTCTGCCTATCTCTTTTCCCTTAGGGCTAAATCTTCCTCTTTCTCTCCCTCTCAGTGAACCCTGTCGGTGTTTGCCCGCTTCATTCATGTCCGAGAGGGGTCAAGCGTATAAAACAGTGCTCAATCTAACAAGTGTCACCCGATCCCCCCTGGCCATCGTCATGGTGAACTGATCCAGAGAGCTTCATTATGTTCTTGTGAGGCACAGAGCGCCAGCTCATCCTTTTTACTTCGCTGTGTGGCTGAGAGGCTCTGCAAACAGGGAAAACCCTGGGTCAACAACCCTCCAAAAAGAAAGGCAAATAAATAATAGCCCCCCCATCGCCTCACACTTTCCCCTGATTCTTCCCAGAGTCTTTCTGTCATTCTCTCCCCTTTACCACCCTCTGACTGTCTCCAGATCATATGATGTATTAACATAGAAAAGATTCATATTTTTTTTTCTTGTATTTCACCCCTCCCAAGAGATAATTCAAAGTATTTTAATTCACAAAGTCAAAATCAATAAAAGTATGTTTTAAAATAGACAATAAAAATACAGTAATTTCCTTTTTAATTTGAGTTTAGATGTTCATGGTGTTTTAAATGATTCATGCCATTGACTTTTGACATTTCAATGAACCGTTCCCTCTGATGAGGCATGTTCATTTGCTGATGCAACTCCAGGACTAAACTCCTTTGTTCTCACCTAACCATCCTGGGTGAATGTTTTCATTCTGATGTCAAGAGATACACATGTCTAGCAGTTTCTTTGAACCAAGAAAGAGAGAAAAAAAAAACTCACACACCAAAAAACAGAAGGTGAAAAAAAAAAAAAAAAAAAAACTCCACACTTGAGTTGCTCTGACCACTGCCCTTCCAGGCCATCTCTCAGTCCTCTTTGGAACTCTTTCTCTCTTTATCCAACTCTCTGACTTCCCTCCTTTGACTTGACTCTTCCCATCCCCATCCACAGGTTCACAGGTCTACAACTCAACCCCCCCCCCCCCAACCCCATCCATTCCCCAACAACACAAAAACACCAGGCTGGTCCTCAATGGACTGGGGGAGGAAGCATGCTCCACTGGCAAAGAAGGGCGGGTGGGTGTAAAAAACGAGTCTGGTCTCTCTGTGGTGATTGAATTTCTTAACATCTTTTCAAAAAGCGCTTAAATGCCTGGAGGCAAGAGGAAGAAACAAGCTAATGGTGGATGGGGAGCACAGAACAAATTTCAGAGCCCTTTCCTGCTCGCGTTTGAGGTTGAAAGCGAGCTCCTGCCTTTCAAGTTTCAAAGTCCTCCTTCCTCCCGCAGTGTCACTGAAGGATTTGAAAAGAAGGTAATTGTGCTCGCTGCCGACCTGATCAGAGCGCACGCCCCGGCTCTAGTATATCAGGAGCTTTCTCTGCTGCTATAATGGAGACCGGTGCTCTGCTCAAGAGCTCATTCTCTCGCACTCTTACTCTTTCTCCCTCCCTCGCTCTTTCCTCCCCTAACCCCTGTCTCTGGCACTCTCCCTTTCTCCCTCTCTCCCTCCATCTCTGACTCTCTCTCTCCCTCTCTCTCTTTCATTCCAACTCTCAATCACTCACTCACTCACTCACTCACTTTCCCCAGCCAGGCCCTCATTAAATCCTAATGCCCAGGTTTTTCCCCCCCTTTTTATGTTTGGGGCCTCCATTGTAAAAACTCGGTCTTGGATACCTTCAAAAAAACAATCCGAAAGCCCCATGCTATACCAAGGGGAAAGCAGCCTAATGAGTAGGCCAAAGGAGAGAGGCATGCAAACAACCAATGACAAATTGAAAATATGGAGGAGATAACAAGGTAACGAGAGGCGCCTTCCGGAGATGAGTGCTTGGCCCAGGGACACAAGTGCTTGTGTTAAGAGGGGCCTGTGAAGGAGAGAGTTCTTGTTTCTCTCTGGCAAATACTTCCTTCTTTCCTCAGTCTCTCTCTCTCTCGCTCTCCATCTCTCTCTCTCTCTTTCTTGTGCTCTGGCACAGTAGGGACTGAGTTCCAGAGCACGCCAATCAGGTCTTTTTTTTCCCCCTCAAAGTTCTACATGATATCCTGCAGCCACAACGCCAGTCAATGCCAATCAGGACGTGGCAGAGGGGGAGCACAAAGACAGCTTTGCATCAGCATTGCACAGTGTTGCGCACTGTTTCCGGCGAGCAGGCTTTTGTTCGAGGCCTTACTGTCGAGGAGGAGAGTGGAGCGCAGGCTTTGAGACCAAGCCAAAGCCACGGAGAGTTTTCCACCTGCGAACTTCTGAAAAACACCATTGTCAATAGCATGAACAGGTCTGGCTCAGAGGGGGTTGGTGGAAAAGAGGAGCGGGAGAGAGAAGAGAGAGAGAGTGAGAGAGAAAGAGATACATGGTGTATGTGAGAGAGAGACAGAGAGAGAGAGAGAGAGAGAGAGAGAAAGAGAGAGAAGGAGAAAGAAACAGAGTAGATGATGCGCACTGAAAACACAAAACGCTTCTTCAAAGCCCCACTCCTCCTGTGCGATAATCTCTCTCCTGTTACCCCCCTCCCCCCTCTCTTTCTCTTGCAAATCACAGCGCTGGAGTTAGGAGGGAGGGAAAAAAAAATAAAACGACTTGAAAAAGATTCCTCCAATTAACAATGAGACTTGGGATGTGAAAATTCCAGCGCCTGGCGTCCGTTTAATAAGAGCACCTCTCCAAGCGGCTTAGCGTTAGCGGAGCTAGCATTACCTGAATCATGCGGCCTGGCACCAGGTGCGGCACTACACAGGGGAATCGCTAGTGATTAGCTGGCCCGCCAGGAAAAAGGGGAACGCCTTGCATCAGCTGGAGCATGCCAAAGAAAGAGAGAGAGAGAGAGAGAGAGAGAGAGAGAGAGAGAGAGAGAAATAGAGAGAGAGAAAGTGAGAGAGGGGGGGGAGGGAAAGAGCAGTAGAAAGTACCCCAACACCGCACAGGGATTACTGCGATTGTGTGGGGTATTTTTTCACTCAACTCCTTGGCTCCCCAAGCAGTTCCACAGAGTGGAGGGTTCGCCAGAAGATCCAGCCTTAACCCCCGCTGCGGGGATCCATAATGCCATGCAAGAGCTCGCTGAAAGGAGGGTTCAGATTGCGATTATGTGAAGGTGACTAAGTCTTCACACATTGATCGCCACGCTTAAATGTCATGGCAATGGCTCAAAAAAGGTTCCGTTTGTATGAGGAAGGAAGGGGAAAAAAACATTCTTCACCAAGGATTCCGCGTTATTCTAGGCAGGGATTTTTTAAAAGGTCTGATACTTTTCTATCAGTTAAAAATAATTTACTTTCCAGCCCTTAGAAAGACAATTCTAAAATCCTAGTTGGCATGCAGTGTCCACTAAAACAAGATGGAATTCGTTGAAAGACAGAAAATGTAATGGTTTCATAAACTGAAAATATGTGCCCCATAAATCCAGTATGGGCTTCCTCGCATTTAATTACCGCAGCACTTTATAGACCATTTTAAAATAAACAATATTCCATTGAGAAGATTTAAATATGATGTGACTTACAAATTCTTTAATAGCCATTGGCAAATTTGTTGGCAACCATAGGCATGCTATAAATATAAATTGTTTTTGCCAAAGGACTTTCAATCCCAGTAGGGATTCAAAACATTATACCAACGTCCAGGATGAAGTGGACATTTTCCAGAAAGCTCTGCAAGAAACCCCCCCAAAAAAACATTAGAGGACATGCCTTTAATTTTATGTCATTACAAACCGGCTACACCCAGCTCAAAAGCCAGTCCTCCACTGCCAAAAAATCAGATTAAATCTTGCAGAGGAAAAAAAAAGAAGGTAGGCACTATTCATGCTGTGTTTTAACGCCAAGTTTTTTTCCCCTCTCTCTTTCGTCTGCCTTTTGCGCTTGAGCTTGGACATCGCTAGACAGTTATGAAATGACAGCAAATCGATGCAAAAGCTTTGTTAAAAAGAGGAGAGAAAAGAAGCACACAGTTCACACCTACTCCTGAAACTTTGGGATTGTTTGCTTGCCGTTCAGAGCGATCCTACCGCAAGGTGCTATTTACATAACGGCTCATGACTGATGCTTGGCGTAATTGCGTTGAGATTCTGTCCGGCGGTTTGGGGGCCTTTCCGTCACCTCTTTAACAGCTTGCTGACAGGCTTTGATTTCCCACTCTGAGCAGCAGTGACTGCTCTCCTCAATATTCATCTGCCAGGGTTCGATGCCTCTTGCATGTCTCAATTCGGCTGCATTGCCATGCAACCAACCCCTCCCCCCATTCCCACCCCTCTCCTCCCTCTCTCATGCCCTCGCTTGTGTTCTCCAGCCCTTGTGCTCCAGGGACCTGAGCCTCTCCAGTTTGCCTACAGGCCTCTTTGGAGATTTCCTTGAGAGCCTGCCATCTCAAAGGCCCGGCCCAGGATACAGAGCAGCACTGGGGGGGTTGGGCGGAAGGAGGAAGGAGAAGGAGTTGGAGAGGGGCATTGAGCCGAATCAAAGACTTCAGCAAGGTCCCAAAGACTCTCTTTTCCCTCGTACTGCATCAGCGTCAGGCAGGGGCTGAGACAACCCTCCTCTCCCCTTTCGCACATCCCTCACGATCCCTTATCATCCAAACAATACATCATCAGCGAAACGCATGGAAGGAAGTTGGGCTGCATTTGGATAGCTAAATGCTTCAGAGACTTAAGCATTGCTATTTGGTTACAAAAAAAAGTCCTTTATTTTTGCAGATGTTCTATAATTTTTTTTTTCTACATAACTCAGCCTATTCTTTGGTTATTTAGAATGGAACTGTGAAAGAAAATACGCACACTGCCGCAGTTGACTGCTGTCTACTGCCATCAGTTTGAGGCTTTCAAGACATATCACTGGGCTGAGCAGCAGCAGCAGTGAGTGTGTTTCAGCAGCCAGGCACAGACGACCAGATGACTAATGCAAAAGAGCTTCTTGTAATTCAGCGGCAGATGCACAGGCTCCAAAGACTGACAGTACACTCTGTGCTTAGAGGACTGTGGTTGAGTGCCACACCTAAGAAGGGTACCACTCCCAACCCTAGGAGACGACAGACTGAGAGAGAGAGAGAGAGAGAGAGAGAGGGAGAGAGAGTCCTGAATAGGTGGCAAAAGGCCTTGATCAACATGTATTATTATATTTGGTAGGTATCCTTCCTAGCCACATTTCAATCTTTCAAAAGCGGCTATTTTCGTTCCGCCAACCTTTCCGCGACTTGCAAATTGCCGAACGACCGAATATGTAACTCTACCCTCTGCAAAGTTTTCAGTGGAGAGATGGAATTTGCCTTTTTACTCACTGGCAAGCACACGCTTGAGACCCTGGGAATCTTTAGGCTGATATTTCTCGCTCTCCAGCTCTCCGTGACTGGCTTGCTCTGGCCGGATTCTGCCCGGAGACACAGAGGGCCGAGGAGGGCCAGCTTTCCGGCTGCGTCTGACCGCTGGCATGGCCCTCCGTCCCCCTCACACACAGGCTCAGCAGCCACCCAGCTCCAGCCTGTGTTTCCCAGATTAGCGGCCGCCGCGCGCTAAGGGGAGCGTCAGATCCACCCAGAGCTGAGCCGCCAGCGCTGCATGACTGCTGCGCTCCATGGCTATGTGAGACACTCCAACATACAAAAAAAACATGCTTGACCAAAAGGTAGAGACAGTGGATAGGCCTCTTTCTCACTCTCTCTCTCTTTCACTCTCTGTCTCACCCTCTGTCTCTCCAGTGCACCATATGACAGGCTCAGCCTTAGCATGGCATTGGGATGCTATGGGTGAGTACGCACCAAGCATGCTGGCAAAGAGAGCAGCCCCTATTAAGACAGTTAGCCAGCGCTTACCAGCAGATGGATAATTAGACACTTCAAAGGCACCTGCCCGCGATCCCATGAGGTAGGGATGTATTCACTGCCCCCTCTCCTCTCTTCCATTCCTCTATCCCATTTTAAAAGCATGTTAACTCCTATCTGGGGCTAGCAGGCTAATTTAACTTCTGACATTTGATATGTGAGGAATGAGAGGGATCAGCCGTTTAGCTGGAACGGGATTACCCCCACATCACCCCCTCCTTCTTCCCACGTGAGGGAGGGGAGGAGTGGAAGGGTGCGGGGGGAGTGGAGGGTGGGATGGAGCAGGCCGCTCGCAGTCAGGCCAGATTCATTAATTTGCCTGGTGTGCTAAGCAGTTTATCAATGACGGCGAAAATGTCTCGGCCCAGAGTGGAACATCCCTTTACCCCAGCCTATCCTCCCCTCCCCTCCCCTCCCTCTCTCTCTCTCTCTCTCTCTCTCTCTCTCTCTCCCTGCCTGCCTCTCCCCCTTCCCTTCCACTTCCTCCAGCTCTGCTGCCGGCAGTTATCACAGGCCTGCTGGCGTAAAAATTCCTGTGTGCCTGTCAGTCAGCTGCTTGCTTTCCTCCTGCTTTCATGACAGCAGTAGCAGAAATGAAATCGGTGGCGTATGGCAATATGTTGTAGCTACAGGTGTAAAAAATATTACACGGCGCAAACATATTTGTCTTTCTCCTCCTCTGTCGCCTCCGTGTTGCTATGGATTGTTTACGCTTCATTTTGAAATTCAGCCAGTGCTTTGAGCAAATGCTAGCCTGAGCCAGCTAAATCCTATCAAAAACCCAGCTAGCCCCTCTCAACACTCTTTTATCAAAGGCAGATGGTCTTAGCCCACTGTACGCTATCAAAGGAAAGCCTCCTTGACCTTTGACTTTACACATGTGGAGAGGAGGGCCAGCGCTAACTCTGGGTTAGTTTTGGTGGATTCATTTCTGTTCAGCGTCAACATCACAAGTTGTATGCATCCATGGTTATGTGAGTGTGTGTGTGTGTGTGTGTGTGTGTGTGTGTGTGTGTGTGTGTGTGTGTGTGTGTGTGTGTGTGTGTGAGAAGGATCTGGGTTAAACATTCGACACGCCTAAACTCTTTGATGCAACAGCTGCTCCTGCTTAGCCGTCCCTTTCTCCTGCTTCACTCCAATGTACAGCGTCTTCCACGAGGGCAGCGTGACAATCAGAATTCCAAGCAACAAGACAAACAACATTAAAACAGACAGACACACACACACCCCAACAAGATCCTAAACCACAAGTCATAAGCCATCAAACTCATCACCCCTCAGTATGGATTTAAATTTCTAACACACAACATAGACAAAGCACTAAAGAAAAAAAAAAAAAAAAAAAAAACATCAAGAAATGACACACGACTTTGAACAAACAAAAGTTCCCCTGAGAGGCCATGTCATTTAGTGGGTTGTGACAGACTAGCAGACATCTAAAGCAAGCACTGGCTTATTTCGCTCGCTAACGGCTGCATTTCAATCTGGTCTAACAAATAGAGAGAGCACTCTGGGGGGGATGCTTAAAACATTACCTTAGAGGTTATCTATCTTCATTTACTAAACATGGCGACTGCTGTTAACACTGTAGAATTGGGCAAATATGTTATTTAAACCTCTCCTCCTGATAGACACTTCTCTCTCATTTTCTCTCTCTCTCTCTCTCTCTCTCTCTCTCTCTCTCGTCAAAGGTATGAAGGGGGGAGTGAGCGCTAGCGCTAGCGTATAATTCAGGCTCCAACAGCTAGGTGAAGTAGAGAAGTGCTCATTAGGGGAGCCTGCCTTACACACTGGGAGGCAGACAGATTAAAAGACCTGTCAGGGTCAGACAAACACGCCAGCCTGCGCAGGAACAGCACTGAGCAGGGAGGGCTATGGAGGAGGAGGTGCTGTGAGGTGGGGGCAGAAGGGAGACAGAAGATAAGGTCTCTCTCTCTCTCTCTCTCTCTCTCTCTCTCTCTCTCTCTCTCTCTCTCTCTCTCTCATTCCTCCTCTCTCTCGCTGTCCGCCCTATGTGATTATATGGTCAGGTTCAGACCACCAGGGTTTCTAAGGTGTACACGGGACAGAATTACAGACTAACCGTCGACTCACCTGGAGTGTACAGCTGAGTTTGAATTGATGTAGACAGAGGTAACTCAAAGAAAGAAAGGAATGGTTATGAAGACAATGGCACAACAGTGGACTTTCACTTTAACAAAATACTATAACACCACCTGTATTATGTGACACACAGGCACACACACACTCATCCACACTGTGTGTCATTTCAGCTGTTAGAATTTAGTTTCTGTATAGACAAAAATATCATGTTTTTTGGGTTTATATCTAATATCTAGAAAGAGTTGAATTGTGAGACGTGTGGAGCCGAACGAGGTATCTTAAAGTGTAAATTTCTCTTAATGCAGTCCAGGTGCAGATGTCTCTGTTCTCCCTGTTCTGTGAGAGTATGCAAAAGAGAGGCAATAGGGCTGAGGCTGATCTACTTCCCTTGGTCCATACATCTACGCACTTTCTGAAGAGGGAGGGTAAATCGTAAGCCATGAATAAACTGCCCCTTAGGAAAGCCATCGCCAGTGAGAAATGACCAGACTGCACAGGGCACAGCAGGATTCTGGGAAAACTGGCCAGGTGAGGAGGAGACACACACACACACACACACACACACACACACACACACACAGACAGAAACACACACACAGGTGCAGCATGTGATCAGAGAGGACAGTCAAGGAGGCTGCATCTGTGCTTAGGCCTAAAGTCTGAGTCCCCAAAACAGCGCTGAAACCAGCATCCTGGCCTGATAGCTTGCACCTGTTGCCTGTGGCAAAAGGTCTGCACCTGTTTAGTTTAGTGCATAACAGGTAAGTTCAAGGTTATTGGGGGACAAATTCTTTTGCGAAATCCAATTTCTTTGGGCCAAAATCCATCCTAAGACATGTCGTTCCTTCCTCTTCCCTTCTTCTATCACTGTCCATTTTTAAAAGATTCCCCATCCCTCATACTCCCCTTTACTCTTTTCACTGAGTCTCTTTCTTTCTTCCTCCCTCTCTCTCTCTCTCTCTCTCTCTCTCTCTCTCTCTCTCTCTCTCTCTCTCTCTCTCTCTCTCTCTCATTGCTGTCCTCTCCTCCAATAATGAGATTTACTCCTCTGTGACCTCCACTGTCACTCCGGCTTGTGGAATCCGCCTCCCCGTCATTCCCCAGCGTTCCAGTCGTAAAGCTCCCCATCATCTTCAATCAGTGCATTAAATTCCCATTAATTCCCCACTCCGAGCTCTGGGCTCTCAAGCAAGGCCTTGCTGACATGCTGCCCTTTTTAGGATTGTTTTTTTTTCTCCTTTCATTTTACTTGTAGAACAAAAGATGAAAATGAGAGGACTGTAATGAACATCCTCCTGAGTGCACTGGTGTAACTTGCTTCGCACCAGCAGAATCCAATAGACTTGAATAACAAGTTGAGCTCTTTCAGACTCTGGAAATGGACTGGACTAAATGTGACCGCTGCAAAACCTTAGTCAGGTGAACATCACACTTTTGTAGTTGTACTATCCTTAGCCATTCTAATCACAAATGATGGCTTTTTTATGTCTTTTCAAATTCAATTCTGTCTCTTTCTGTCCTGTTTTTTTTCTTCTTCTTTTACACTCTTGTCCCTCCCAATTCTTCCCACACTTTGTTGCCGTGTCCCTTCCCATGTTCTCTCCTTTGCACTTCTCCAACTGTCTCTATCATTCAGTCACAACCTCCTTCTCTCCTCCCTCCCTCTCTCTCTCTCTCTCCTTCTCTGTCTTTCCTTTCTTTCATTATCACAGGGTCTCTGCAGGTCTCCCTCCCTAGCCCTCTCCCTCTCTCTTTCTCTCTCTTTCTCCCTCTCGCTCTCTCGCTCTCAGTCGGGCGGTACGGGGAGGACCCATGCAGAGCTGACAGAGGGCCAAGCAGAAACAAAGGGCGCATTGATGAGGCAGCAGACGTAATGTAGTCTGTCTCACAGCAGCCCCAATCCAGTCATGAGGTCGCCAAATTGTTAATAAGGAGAGAGGCCCATTCTGTGACTGGAGTCCATCAGTGTGTGTGTGTGTGTGTGTGTGTGTGTGTGAGAGAGTGAGTGTGTGTGAATGTGTGTAACTGTGTGTGTATGTCAGTGTCTGATAATTCGTCCATAAGCCATTCTGTTTCTGAGTTGGTAAGCCATGGCAAACCTACTGTATCTGTGTTAGATAGGTGGTGCAGTATAATTCCCTAAATAGTGTTGTAACCCACTCTACACTGAGAGCATGTGCTTTCTCTCTCTCTCTCTCTCTCTCTCTCTCTCTCTCTCTCTCTCTCTCTCTCTCTCTCTCTCTGTCTCTCTCCTCTCTCTCTCTCTCACTGACTCGCGGCTGTCACTCTGAAGAAGCCTGGGCATCATTAGGATCTGAGCCTCAGGTGAGTCCCACAGACAGAGAGCAGACGAGCGAGCCGAGAGTCTGTTTCATCGCAGCTGTCTGGGGGAGTGGAGGGGGGGAGAGTGCACAGCCCCAGTAACAGAGAGACACTTCACAAAAAAAAAAAGAAACCCCCTTCTCTTCAACTCAATTGAAAGACTCCATGATGGCGGCCATGCCAAGTTGGCGGACAAAGGAAAAGTTGTCTTAGATTGGAGCAGTCAGAGTTGATTAGAGACTAACAGGCCTTTGCGATTTCCTTTACAAGCAAAATAAAACAGCAGGCAATGAACAAGCAAATAAATAACAGACCGCTGAAAGAGGTAAGAACTAGCATTACATTTCCAAGAAGACCCTCCCTCTTTCTTTCTTTCTCTTTCTCTCTCTTTCTCTCTATCAATATCTCTCTCTTTGCTCTTTCTCTCTCCCCCTGACAAGGGCTCACAATCTACCCATTGACTAACAAGGGAGAGGTTTGCCAGAGTTCATTGTGCATAGCCTCACCATGTAAGCATAAGAGTATATTCCCCGCAGGAGCATTCCTTTTCCAGCCCACGCTTCTTCTTACACATCTGAGTTCAATTGGAACCCAGTGCCCCTTTTTCACTGGTAATCGATCCGCTGGTGGTTGACCGCATGTCGAGTGGCAGGGTTCGTGGTTTGCGGAGTCCTGTATCCGCATCTGATAAAGACAACAAATGGATCGGCTGACACTCCCCTCGCTGCGTGCAGTCAGTGTGAATGTGTGTGTATGTGTGTGTGTGTGTGTGTGTGTGTGTGTGTGTGCATACGTGAGTGTGTGCGGAAACGGGAGGGAGCAAATACAAAACGGGTCGGCTTCGTCCTCTAATCTGTCAATAACGGAGAGTGTTTTTAGACTCCTGACCAAAGGCCTCTTTAGCAGTACAGGAGAGACTGAGAGAAAGACAGTGTTCAGATTGAGGGGAACATAGACAGTAAAAAAACAACATGACTATAAGAAATCTGACACAAGCCATAAAGGGTAGAGAAAGTAGGGAAAATGGGGAGTCAGAGGGATAGAAAAAAGGGAAGAGAGAGAAAAAAAAGGTGAAAGAGAGAGAAGAGGGGGGGAGAGAGAAAGGGGGTGAAAGGGAGAAGCAGAGACCCAGAGAGGGTGGGAAAAAAGGGGGGAGAATGGGGAGGGGCAGGCGGCTTCTTAACCCTCTGTTTCTAATCAATCACCAGAAATCAGTGCCATAGAACACGGCCTTTGATCCCAACTCCTCTTTCACACTGCGCAGAGGGGAAGAGTGAGAGAGTGAGAGGGAGCGAGGGAATAGAGAGAGAGAGGGAGGAGAGGGAAAGACAGAGAGAGAGAGAGGCACGGTGAGGCTGAGAGGGAGGAGGGAAACAGACAGGGAGAGGGAGAGAGAGAGTGATAGAGAGGGAGAAACGAAGGGCAGACTGAGCAGGAGACGGAGGAGGGGGAGCCAAAAGGCTGATGAGGAAATGAGAGAGATGGCATTGAGATAAGAGGCCGGTGGAGGCAGCTCCACGTGAGGCTGCTCAGGCTATAGGAGTGTGCAATGCTTCCCCAAATGGTCTGGGACACGTTGGACGACTTTAACGGCAAACATTTGTGTCTGAATAAGCATTTATGACAAATGGGACAAAACTATGGCTGTTATCGAGAGAGAGACTCGGACAAACAAAACAAAGCCTTTCAAAGGTGCTGCACTCCAACCATCAGAAGCCAAACACAACTCAGAGAATGAGAGAGAGAGAGAGAGAGAGAGAGAGA
>JAODXP020000027.1:16762639-16772639 GCA_027497455.2 Sardinella longiceps
AGCCCTGCAGTACAAAAAAAAAAAAATATCCTAAGGAAATTCACCAGCCTATCATGGACACACTTTTCCAATTACATTGAGGTTTCACTTCACCTTGCCCTCATGCAGCTGGAGAAGCGAAAAAAAAGAAAAAAAAACACTCATGTGTTGCCTCATTCAACCTGGCCTGTTTGTGAGGGGTTTCCCCATCAGCTCAGCAGGGGCATGGGTGTATGATTTGGGAATTTGAGAATGATTTGGGATAATTTGGTTAGATTGGAGGCATGTTGGGCTTTGGGGAAAAGCGGAGAAAGGCTCTACTGGAGGCAGCAATCACACGGGGTTGCCTCGCCTTGGCTTGGCTTGGCTTGATGTGCTGTTGGCTGTATTTGAGCTGAAGTGGCTCTCGGCTGAGGCCGAAAGGGTTAAGGTTGGGCTAAGGGTCGGGTTTTGGGTTACCTAAGATAAAGGGTTTGGTTTGTGCGGAAGGGGGCTCCAGGAGAAAAAACGGCGGAATGTGAGGTCACTGAAGCCTCATTTCAGTAAGAGAGAGTGTGTGTGTGTGTGTGTGTGTGTGTGTGTGTGTGTGTGTAAGCTATCTTATGAACAGGGTTAGAGGGCTCAGCTGAATACTCAGGGGTACACAGACACAGAGCTCGCCGTCCCAAATTTCATTTGATGGCCTCTCATTTGCTGCTGCATTCTTCTTCCAGGTGTAAGTGCTGCTGGTAGACATTAGTAGGCCAACCTGTTCAATGTGTGTGTGTGTGTGTGTGTGTGTGTGTGTGTGTGTGTGTGTGTGTGTGTGTGTGTGTGTGCGCACGTTAGAATGCGCATGAGTGTGTGCATGAATGTGTGTGTGTTTATAGGGATGTGTGTACAGTGGTGTGCGTGTGCATGTGTGTGTAGGTGTGTTTATAGAGATGTGTGTATAGGTGTGTGTGTTGTGTGTGTGTGTGTGTGTGTGTGTGTGTGTGTGTGTGTGTGTGTGTGTGTGTGTGTGTGTGTCTGTGTGTGCGTCTGCATCCAGTTTGTGATGATTACAGGATCTGCGTTTCCAAGACAAACCGTATGCTGTTTGTGGGAGTAATTACCAGTGTATTACAGAGAAAAATCTGCAATCACAGAGCCAAATTACATCCATACTTTTTCCACACAGTAAAAATTCCCCCACACACCCACACACACACACACACACACACACACACACACACACACACACACACACACACACACACCCTTGCTCTCCTTCTAATTAATGAAATAGCATCAGCCATCTGGGAGAGCACAACACAGCCAGAGAGCTCCTAAAATGCATCATGGGGACAAATGTACAGCACACACACCATCACATACACTCCCACACATACACACACTCACACATACACACACTCACACATACACACTCACATCCTAAACTCTCACTAAGCACAAATACACACAAATTCACAAACTCATGGGAAAAAACTCATGGGAACAGGAATAGACTCATACTGTCTATACTTTGATATACTCTTGACCAGACAGCACTCTTCACACATTCCAGCTGATGTTCTATGTCCAATCTGTCCCAATCTCTCTGACTCATGTGTGGGGGCACACACACACACACACACACACACACACACACACACACATATGTAGAGATGTATGTTTCCTGCTTTTACACTAGAGAGCCAAAGTGAACCATTAACCCTCGGCAGCACTGCCATGTGTCCAGCCATCATCCTAGGGGTGATAACACACACACGCACACACACACACACATTCCACAGGTCATCCCCAGTCCAGCTTAAGTGCCGCCCAGTGGGTGAATACAAACTCATTTGTTTCCTCCCACTGACCATCTACCAGTGGTTTGTTTGGACAGTGTGATAGAGCCAATGGCCCTTGCATTGTAAATCCTTGCATTGTTTCATTATTTATTTCAGCAGCTGTGCAAGAGCTGACCTCGGAGACCCCTCCAACGAGACAACAAGTCACTTATGGCAGGCGAGTCATTTGGATCTGATCATGCTCTGCCATTGGATGTTGTGTCTCCGCAAAGCTGTGGCCCAGCGGAGATGATTAAAAACGAGCGTGCCTTCGCTCACTCACTCGCTCGCTGATGGGAATCCGAGCTCACTGACTCGCATATGGCTTTGCCTTAGTGTGTCTAGTGGCCACATTCAAGCGGTCCCCGAGGAGCTGATTTACTGTAACTCACGCCGGCGCCCTGACCACTGTGGTCTGGGTCATTAACATAATGTAAACATTATATAGTGACTAGCACTGCACTTGAGCCCACTTTCTGCTGAGCATTGAACTTTCTTGCTATTGTTTTAGCTAGTAAGTCTGGCTTTTACTGTACTTACTTTTGATATGTCTGATACGTGCATGTATGCATATCAGAATCAGAACCTGTTTTATTGGCCAAGTGTAAACAAGGGATTTGATTTGTGTAGTTTGAAGTACAGTACACCTGGCCAATAAAATCAGCCAAAAGTACACAGCAGTGTGTTGAGTAGCCATGGACAAGATGGACAGGAAAATTGTATTCAATAAAGGATTGCATGAAATTTGTCAAGATTACCATCAAATATGTCAAATATGACTACTTTCTTTTGGATGCGCACATGCTAGTATGTATGGCAATAACTCTCATTAATGTGTGACTGAAGTCATTAATGTGTGTTTAAAGCACCCTGTGACCAAATAACACAGGTGTGGGAGGCGGGGAAACAGATGTGTGAGTGCTGTGGTGTGCGCTAAAAAAAATTAGGTAAAGGGGCGTGGTCTACAATAAAGGATTCCTACCGTTGGAGGTGGTGCTGGAGGCGACGGCCTTCTCACTGATGTCACTGCGCGTGGACGAGCCCTTGGTCGCCACAATGGTCTCCACCCTCTTCTTCTTCTCAGCAGCTGAACTGGCCTGGGACTGGGTTTCCATGGCGACTGTGCATTCCTCAGCACCACATCAAGACGGGACACCTGAAAGAGGTGCAAACAACAGGTAAGGATTCGGTTAACCCAACCCCCTCCCTCAACAGGTCATGACAGTGGTACAAGCCACATGTAAGGATTGGGCTAACCCTCCCCCTCCCTCCACAGGTCATGTGTGTCTTACAGAGTGGGCTCAGATCTCATCCTAATCCCCTGATTGAACAGGAACAGCAGCAGGCCAAATACAAAGCTGAACCTGTCCAGCTGACGTTGTGCCTACAATTTAGTAACTGGCAACACAGCATTTTTCTTTCATTTTAAATATTATTTCATATTTCATTTTTATTTCAGTTAACTCAAAGCACAGTGTGTGTGTATTTGTGTGTGTGTGTGTGTGTGTGTGTGTGTGTGTGTGTGTGTGTGTGTGTGTGTGTGTGTGTGTGTGTGTGTGTGTGTGTTGTGTGATTTTGTGAGTATAGGTTTCACAGCTCATCAACTAAGGTATCTCTTACAGCCAGTGTTCCTTGAGAACTTCAAAGAGTGATAGGCAAGTTTTCTCTATTGTTTAGGTTGAGTGTTTGTCTATGTAAGGTGTTTCCCAGTAAATAAAGTTAAATATTTAAAAAGAGGAGGCTGAAGGGGGGGTATGGCCTGAAGTTGCCTGACAAACAGAGTTTCAGAAAGAGAGCTGAACCCTTACGGGGATTCTACTGAAAGAGAAACCTCCCGCTCCTGAAACGAGGAGCCGTTTGAAGGTCCTTCTGGGAATACCCCTTCTGCTGAAGCCATGTTTTCTTTCCCTTTCTCTCTCTCTCTTTCTTTCTTTCTCTCTCACACTTTCTCGCTCCTTTTCTCTCTTTCACAAACAGTAAAAAGCTGTTTGAGGAACCGTGGGGAGTTCGCTTGTTCTGTCTGTGGGTTCAACCAACTGTCTGGCCGAGCTGGTCTCAGGGTTAGCCTGATGCCTCTAAAACAATCCGTGGTTCTACCAAAATGAAAGGCCACCACAGCAATCCATCTGCTTGTTTGTTAAAAAAAAAAACATTTGCCTCCTGACTACTGTAGTTACTGGAAATATTTAGTCTGCGTGACTGAAGGGGCAAATAAAGCGAGGTGTAATTACCTAACGAGAGTTTTTAATTGTGCCCGAGCCTCTCCTTGGCAAGAGGGCGCAGCCTGGGGAGAGGTAAGCTTGGCTGAGCAGCACAACACTGCCATTCAACACAGATGGGGGAGGGCTGGGGAACCATACACCATAGGAGGGGGGTTCGGCTCCAGACAAACACTGAGAGCTTTGTTTGTATTTGGGGTGTGGGTAATGTGTTTTTTTTTGGGAGGGGGGTGGGGGTGGGTTGGCTGGTCTGCCACCACTTTGAAAGGAAAAAAAAATCAGATTTCTGTCATGTCCTTTCAACTCGGCAACAACATCTGCAAGCAATCCCGGTTTACAGAGAGCAGACAAAAAACCAAACAAAACAACTGAACAATTATTCCCACGGACCAATCAAAGGCAAATTAAACGACAGGCTCTTCCTCTAATTGTGCCCACATGAGCACACATTCCCAACTCAATCCAGAGACAGGCATGTGTGCATGACATGTATGTATACAATGTGTGTATCTGCACAGGCCTACAATCTGTCCTAAACATGTTCAAAAATGAATGCATTAAATATGGCGATTAAGCACTTTTCTTGTTGTAATGGGGGAAAATAATCTGAGAGAGAGAGAGAGAGAGAGAGAGAGAGAGAGAGAGAGAGAGAGAGAGAGAGAGAGAGAGAGAGAGAGAGAGAGAGAGAGAGAGAGCACTGGCAGAAAGGGGAAAGGGTGCCAGGCACAAATCGATTCTCAAGTCTGAGGTCGTGAGCTAAGCCAGACGCCCGCCTGCTTTCATCAGATGGAATACAGAGTAACTCTACAGTGAGGGGTGCAGGGGCTCACACTCTCAATGAAAGAGAGAGAGGGATAGAGAGACAGAGAGAGAGAGAGAGAGAGAGAGAGAGAGAGAGAGAGAGAGAGAGAGAGAGAGAGAGAGAGAGAGAGAGAGGTGGGGAGGGAGTAGGAGATCAGACAAAAGGAGCAGCAAAGTCAGGGCTTTCTTCTCTCTTTTAAATTACACGGAAAAAACGTTTTGACGAGCGAGCCACAGGAAAGTAAGGGCAGAAAGTTACTAGAGAAAACCCTTTTGTAGCAATTATTGACAGGCCGTCAGCCTCTGCATGTCATATGGAGTGTGTAAGTGTATGTGTGTCTGTGCATGCACATGAAAACTATAGAGGATGGATGGTGAAATTATGCCACATATACAGACACACACACACACACACACACACACACACACACACACACTTCCTAGGGACAAAAGAGAAAAGCAGGCCATGCAGAGGGAGCAGAAAGAAGAGTAGAGCAGTAAACATGCAGAGCAAATGCTCTAAACTCTTGTTGGCCACTCAGGCATGTCTGACCCTGCTTTTGTGCTGTGCCATGCAGCCCCACTGCAGCTCCACAGTAGCAATTAACAGTCTGACCTTTCACCCCTAATCCCCTCCGACCTGCACACAGGCTCCTAATCCCACAGGTGTTCTCGTCCTCTGCTCGCTCTCTCTCTCTCTCTCTCTCTGTTATTCTCTCTCTCTTAGGCTCTTTCTCTCTCTTTTACTCTCTCTCTCCTTCCATTCTGTTCCAAGTTCCTCTGACATTATTTGTGATTCTCTCAATCCTTCAGCTTAGTGCCCATTCTCTCCTCTTCACAATCCTCTCTGACAAGCTAGCTGCAATATTTTCCTGTATGCTTCCCTTCTTGTCCAATCGTGTTACTTCTGAAGCGATACACTAAATAATGTAATCAACCGTCCAATTAATTCGCTTACATAAAAGTAAAAGAAAACGGTTGATGATGTAGCATATAAAAGGAACAATGTCATTAAAACACATATTTGTATATTTTTGATTTTATCCAATAAACATGCATGCAAATTTGTTAACATGCAAAGGGGGTAATTCACACAGATGACAGCATTCAGTTGCGCCCCAACGGAACCTCTAAATGACGGCATGAAATGAGTCGTGCAGATGCAAGCGGTTTGTTGCCCTAGTGTTTGCCGCATGGAAAACAAAAGCGGAGTGAGTGTCATTTAATGCACAACAGTAAGCACCTCACAAAACAGAAGGGCCCTAAAACCACTGTTTGGTTGTCTGTTGTTGCCCAAAATAAATGTAAATTTCACATTAATGTTTATTCTCAGCAATGACAGTATCCCACACCCAATTAGGAGAGGGAGAATGAGAGGGTGTAGCTTTATTTGTGTGTTCACCGTAATCCCTTTCTCACAGAAAGAGAAGCGATTAAGCAGGTTTAAAATACCGCAATTCAGACTGTTCCCTGGCAAAAAAAAAAAAAAAAGATTCTTATTTTAAGCACATTAAGCAAATCAATTTAACATAAATTATACGCTTTGGTAACAAATGCTCCGAGTTGAAAGTCAGACGAGAATGCCACATCAAAGTCAAATGGTGCAACTTTT
Organism: Sardinella longiceps; assembly: GCA_027497455.2. Taxonomy (NCBI): domain Eukaryota; kingdom Metazoa; phylum Chordata; class Actinopteri; order Clupeiformes; family Clupeidae; genus Sardinella; species Sardinella longiceps. The sequence goes on from JAODXP020000027.1 coordinate 16,769,065, forward strand.
GCCTCATTACCATATGTGATGGAAGAAAAGATTTGTTTTGAGTTTTTTGAAACTGCACACACAGAGACAGATTAAATATTAGTTTCAACTGGTGTTGTAATATCACACGAATGATAAAATATGATAAAAGTTAGTCATATGTACTCCCCCCACCCCATATAATTGGTATACTGTACATCAGTATGCATTTGTATAGATACTGTCTAATGTGGGGAATGATGTCAAGCCTGAGGAACCTACAATCCTCCTGCACACTCACTTAGATATTCCCATAGATTATACAAGCAAAGTAAATCTGTGTGTGAGACATCCCCACACGGCGGGGATGTCTTGTGTGTGTGTGTGTGTGTGTGTGTGTGTGTGTGTGTGTGTGTGTGTGTGTGTGTGTTCTGCTGTACTGTAGGTACAGTGGGATTGGGGCATTTGTGTTTGATTTAGCAGATACTGCAGGCCAGGCAGAGAGAATGGGGATGGGATGTGTAAAAGCAATGAGGGTGGCTGCTGAATGTGTGTGTGTGTGTGTGTGTGTGTGTGTGTGTGTGTGTGTGTGTGTGTGTGTGTGTGTGTGTGTGTGTGTGTGTAAATATATGAAGCAATGAATGTTTGTAAGTCCATCTACGTGAGTCTGTGAGTGTATAAAATGAAGAGAGAGTGTACTTAATTCACTGTTTCAGTGTGTTTGTTACCATAGTTTCTTGTGACTGTGTGTATATATGAATGAGTGTGTGTGTGTGTGTGTGTGTGTGTGTGTGTGTGTGTGTGTGTGTGTGTGTGTGTGTGTGTGTGTGTAACTATCTGTCTGTCTGTCTGTTTGTGTGTGTGTGTGTGAGTAAAATGGGCTGGGGTAGAATAGCAGCTGTGTGTTCTCCCAATGGGACCAGTCTGCCGCCACTGCTACATTCATCCTCATTACATCAGCTCAGCAAACAACCCCTATCTGCCTTTTATCACACACACACACACACACACACACACACACACACACACACACACACACACACACACACACACACACACACATACACATAACCATACAAACACCAACAAAACACAAACAAATATAAAATTTTAAGTAATACATTTCCCAGACAGATAATCCACACAAAATGCGACAGTGAGATGAAACTGAGAAGGATATTGGGAAAAACATATAGGCTAGAGATGCACGCACGCACACACACACACACACACACACACACACACACACACACACACACACGACACACACACACACACACACACACACAAACACACACACACACACACACACACACACACACACACACACACACACACACACGTACATCAAACTCTCATGAAATTACTGCCAGAGAAGAAGTAGTGCAAAAGCCATGCACGGTGACAATGACACAGACAGTACATGACCAAACAAAGAGAAGCCGACTGGAAGAGGGAACTGGAAAAGCTAGAGGCAAGATTGACAGGAGCGTAAAAAGGGAGACAGAGAGATGACAGGCAGGTGATAGGAGGGACTGAAAGAAAGAGAGAGAAAGGGGAGGGGGGGGAAGAGAGTTTGAAAATGTACAAAGTTGCAAGAGAAAGGAACCATGAGGGAACATGAGATGCACAGAGGTGGGCAGTGAGAAGTGGATGAGAGGTGTGTGTAGGTGTGTGGATATGTGTGTATGTGTGGGGGTGTGGGTGTGTGTGTGTGTGTGTGTGGTGGGGGGGGGTTAAAAAAGAGGAGAGGAAAGCTGAGACAGCAGCACTCCAGAGAGGAAGATGGAGACATGAAGGGGCTAAATGAGTGATGGCATTATCAGTGCTGGGACAGAGAAGCAGAGGGAGAGAAACACAAACAGAAAGAGAGACCGTTAGAGGTAGAGAGAGAGAGAGAGAGGAAGAGAGACAGAGAGGTAGAGAGAGGGATAAAAAGAGAGACAGAGAGAAAGAAAGAAAGAGGGATAGAAAGAAAGACAGAGAGGTAGAAAGAGAAGGATAAAAAGAAAGCATTTGGGAGTCTGGCAACTCTATCAGTAGTATAGGTCTGTTGGTGTGTGTAGATGTATAACTGTATGTGTGTTGCATGTTGTGTGTACGTTTCTGTGTACACCAATAAAATGGATTGAGGAATGGGAAGAGGCAAAGGCGTGTGGATTAGTTGTTCTGCTGCTATTTCTTTTAACAGCAGTCCACATCCTCATGCAAACTTGGGCTTTCTGCCTAGGACAATATACAGAGGCGAAAGAAAAGCTTCAAAGTGATAGCAGGTTGTGGGTTCAATCCCCCTGTGGACCCAGGGGACGGCTGATTGCTTCAGTTTTCATGAAGGAACGTGTTGCTCAACATTTGAATTTTCCGGAGCGATCCGCCTGCGTGTTTAGCCACATCGCTAACAGGATGTCGCATCAAAGAGAGAGGCCGTTTAAATGGGAATAAGTCATGCTTCAAGCCGAGGAGTAACACAATCACCCCCCCCCCCTTCTCCCCCCAAATAAAAACCCTCATCTCACCCATACGCTGCTCTCCTAATAACTCTTCTCAATTGAGATGCATGTTTGCGAATGTCTTTGCTCTCAGGTGACTGATAATGCCTGTGTAAGCTGGGTGCGAGCCGTGTGCGCGGGAGCCCCTTGACTTTGCCCCGCTTCTTTGTTCCTGAGGCTTTGAAGCGGTCCCCAAAGTCGGCTGCCTCCGCAACAACGCAGGCTTGCTTTAGTGCAACGGAGAGCTTTGGAGGGCCGAGGCAGGCGGGGGGTGGGTGGGTGTTGGTGGTGGTGGAGGTGGGGTGTTGGTTTGGAGGAGCGGAGACGAGAGGAGCAGAGCAACAAAACGGCGGAGAGAGAGTGAAAATTGGTGCTTGTTTTTGGTAATGATATCACAGACCTGTGTGCATTTACAAGAGACTGTGTGTGTGTGTGTGTGTGTGTGTGTGTGTGTGTGTGTGTGTGTGTGTGTGTGTGTGTATCTTTGCAATATGGTGTTGTGGGGGGATTGTTTCAAGGACATTGAGAGCCCCAGTCCCGCGTGGCCTTTTTTCGATGGTGCTACGCACAACACTAATAAGATTATCCCATTCCTCGCTGGCTCTTTCACACGTACGGGAGGCTCAGACCTTCCCCCTTTAAGATTTCACTTTCAAAAAGGGAGGAAGGGGGTGAGAGGATCAGGATGGGGTGGAGAGGGGAGGTATGTCATCGTGGGACAGCAAGCGCAGCGAAACCGGCTGTTGTTGGCCGTTCCTGGGTAACAAAACAACGTGACGATGTAATCTGTACACTAACATGGATCCACAGCTGCGTGCGCTAGCTGCTAGATAAGCAAGTGTGCCGCACAATGGCAACCTCTCCCGGGTCCCTGGCTCTTCTGCCTATTAGCACTTTCATTTAGATCATTTCTTTATGCTTCTTGGGTTATTGTCACCATTTAAGATGCGCTCCCTGCTAATCGTACGAGGAAGACCCTCAGACGATGGGAGAAGGAAAAAAAACGAAAGCTTTGGTTCTTTTCAACTTTTTTTGCATTTATAAGAAAAGAAAATACTTTTAATGCACTTCGGCCCATTTCCCATCACAGTTGGCTAAGGAAAGGAAAGAATAAAAGGGGACTGAAAG
>JAODXP020000027.1:16782639-16797639 GCA_027497455.2 Sardinella longiceps
AAGTGAAAAATCCATAGTATTTGGCAGCTTAACTGCCAGATCAATTTCTTTACATAGGAAAAGAGGCTTTCAGCACGAGCAGCAGGCACAAATACACTACTTAAATACACTACTTAAGGCAAAAATACACTATTTAAATACACTACTTAATGATGAAATACACCATGCTTAATTCTAAGCATCAAGATGCTTCAGTGTTTTTTCCAAAATAATTTCAAGATTTAAGCAAAATAGTAATACTAACAGAAATATTTTTATTCATATAAAGCCATAAATAAAGCACACATTTAAGTAGTCCATTGAAGTGAAGATAAAAAACATTTATATATTTTATATGAATGTGTAAGTAGGTCCACCGTTGCACATTTGTAAGACAGCAACCAAGCATATTGCTTTAGTTCCACCTCTGTTGTTCCCACTTAGCCTCAGTTCATTCGCTCTGTCCTATTCACCACTCCTGACAGTGTGTGTGAGTGTGTGTGTGTGTGTGTGTGTGTGTGTGTGCGTGTGAGTTGGCGTGTGTATTTCAGCACTTTCGTGTGTGTTTAAGTCAATGTGTGAAAATACGTAGCACCACACCCAGCCTCTGTGCATCAAGGCGAAAACCTTCACGCAGCTAATTTCCCCACTCCAGCCTTAAAACCCTCAAATCAAACAAACATAGACACACTGTTGTGTTAAGACATGCTCCACACACCTGCCAAACAAATGGGGAAGCACTTCACCTCTTGTTGCGACTCTTCACACCAGAGGCTCAAAGACACTTTTTACGAGCGTCACAGCAAACAGCCAAGGGGCTCACAGTCACACGCGACCTGCTGTATTTGCCCTGACACACACACTCAAAAAAAAAAAAAAGGTGCATGGACACACACTTATTCAGACTTATTCACACACCAAAATGTGCAGCAACTCACCAAAACACACACACAGACAATCCAAATTTGTCTTCACTCTCCTTTGATGGAAATCTCTGCCATTTCCTCTCGTGCTGCTCTCCCCAAACCAACTCTCCAAAGCTCACTCCTTTTTTCTTTCTTTCTTTCTTTCTTTCTCTTTCTCTCTCTCTCTCTCTGTCCTTCTGAGAGGGCAAATCATCTGGCTAATTGGCAAGTCAACTTTGAATTTCCAGGAGGCCCAAGCCAGAGAAAACAAACCACCCCTTTCAACCTCTGGGAAGGGCTTTCTTATTTCCGCTAAAGCAAATCGAAAAGAAGTCAAAAGAAAAAGAAAAAAAGGCAAGGTAGAAAAATTATTTTGGCAATGTGCCTGCTGCCATGTGCCTCGGTTTAAGATTGTTGCTTTTTTATCATATGTGAGAGAGTGAATGAGTAAGAGAGAAAGAGTGAGACTGCAAATTTTATCTGTCCTTTCAGAGCAGGATGCATATTTAAGCACTATTAGTGTCTATGTGCACAAGAGACCAGAACATGAATTAATGACTGTCAAACTTAATGTAAAACACAGCGTTGCCCTAAATCAACATCCAGGTTTGTGTCAGACTACCTCCATACAATACACCCATACACACTGCCTGCAGCATCCCAGCGAGAGGAGCCTTTGGCTGGGCTCAACTCGGAGCAGAGTGCTGGGGTCCTGCTCAGGGCCTGGGCGTTAGTAGGAGGCAGGAGGAGGAGGAGGAGGACTCCAGCGGCAGGAACACAAGGCATATTAAATGGGCCGGCGGAAAGAATGAGTGAGTGAGGGAGAGAAAGAGAGAGAATTCAGAGTTTGAGAGATAAAGAAAGAAAAGGGGGTGATACAGCATGAGAGAGCGAGATAAAGGAAAAGAGAGAGAGAAAGAGAGAGAGAGAGAGAGAGAGAAAAGAGAGTCAGGAAGGGAGAGAGAAAGAGAGTGAGTGAGAGGGTGTAGGGGAAGAGAGGTGGGGGGAGAAGGCAGATCTGAGGCATGCCCTGAAGGGATGACTGGGCCTGGGGATTATGGCTGGTCTGAGGAGGGAGCCCCACGTGAACGCCCACAGCACCCCCCTGCCCCTGCGCGCTCCGCTCAGACACAAATGCGCTCGGACACTTCAGACACTCCCCCTGCAGCTCCCAAAACCGGATGGCCAACTTTTCATCCAGCAGCACCCTTACTTGGGGTTGGCTGGCCCGTCCAAATGCTCAATCTCTCACAACTTTCTCTCCCTCTTTCTCTTTCTCTCTCTGTCTCTCTCTCTGTCGTTTACTCACTCGTTCTCTTCCCCTCTGTCTCTCCAACTCTGTGCCTTTATGTCTCATTTCTTTTTCCTCAATCCCGCCCTCCGACTCCCTCCCTGGCTTCCTCCCTCTGTGTCCTTTCCATTTGATGTCAAACGTATCAAAGTTGAGGATCATCAAAGTGGGGGAACATTTCAAATGGAAACTGGAGTTTCGCAACAGCTGTGTTTTTTTTAGGGGCAGGGGGGGTAAAGCCACCGCATCAAATCACAGCAGAAATTTCAAACAATTTGTGTAAATTAGAGCGCAGGGTGTATAAATGTATACAGAGAGCCTGTGGTGGCGACTGTTTTGGTTTGCAAGTTCATGAACTAGCCAAGAAAATTACTCAAATTATCCTTGGGAAAATAAATAATCACTCCCTCTAACTATTTTACCTCCCTTCTTAGTGGGTCAATGGGGAAAAAATGTATAAACTGAATGAAATATATGTTCACACTAAATAACCTAAATAAAAAAAAATGGGGGAGGGAGAGAGAGGAAAAGAAAAAGAGAGCGGGGGAGGACATAGCAAAAAAAAAAACCTCTAATGTTCATGTCTCTCGTGCCTTTACAACCTTTACACACATACACCTCCTCTATTCCTCATTGCAGAAACAATCAGCAAGTCCAAGCAAGAAAAAAAAAAAAAAAAAAAAAACTTTTAAAAGGTTGTGTGCTATATAAAAAAAAAAATCACATTTCATCACCATGGCATCAGAGGTACAGTCAGCCCCTGAAGCATTTCCTCGGGCTGCCCCGTCCTCGCCTGAGCCCACAGAAACAAAAACTTCCAGCACATTTGTCCTTCATTGCTGACTCACTTGGTGAACCTGAGTGGGGCTTTTCACACTGACATTAGCATTACAATGCCCTCATTAGGCCCTTTTGCGCACGCGCATGCACACAGACAGACAGACACACACACACACTCACTCACACAAACACACACGCACACACTTGCTGTCTCTCTCACACACACAGCAGAAATAGAGCAAGAAAACAGAGGGCGTATCCAAGAGTCCAAGTGTGCGAGACGGAGGGTAAAAGGAATATACTAATAAAAATACATAGGTGCATTAAAACTTTCAGACCAATGAAACAGACCGCCACCACACACAAAGACACCCACTCAAATATTGATAATCTTTCACATGATGCACAAAAACACATAAGCAAGATATAACCATAACTAATAAAAGACAGGTTGTGGTAAGGGCAACACATGTAATAACTGGTAAGCTGTGGTAAGGGTCCTATTTGCTGCAAGCGGCTGGCAGTGGAGGTTGAGCACAGGAAAGTGGTGAGGAGGTGAGGTGCCGGGAGAGCCTTGACTTTGAGGATAATCGTGTGTCATCTTACACTATTAATATGAGCCAGTGACAGGACCTATTTTGTCAGGGGGGTGGGTGGGTGGCGGTGGCGGTGGAGGGAGGCAGCGTGGTTGTGGAAGGGAGGGGGGGGGTGTCGGTTTGGAAATAGGGGTGACCCCTTCACCTCTTCACGCGGAGATGCATATTAGAAGGGCGCAGTGCAGCGGGGAGCTGATAGAGTCCTCCAGCGGCCGGTATCAGCCCAGCACACAGCTTTGACAAGACACAGCCAGCACACACATCACCTATTTGCAAGCAAGGAGCACAGGGCTACTGCATTATCCAAACAACTAGGACTTGGTTTTTCAATTTTCTCCCTGATAATAATCAGGATTTTCTTTAAAGTGAAATTATTTAAAATAAGTAGGCTATAGTATTAAAAAGAAGATTTTTTTTCCTCAATAGATATATATATATATTTTAATGCTAAATTGTTTTTGGCACAATAAAATTCATTATTTAACTTTCTATTGTAATTAAACCTGACAACTGATAATTCACAAGTAATATCCTATGCTTATATTATGCAGGCATTTAATCAATTAAACCACCTTTGAACCACATGGTTCCTCATGGAAATTATAATACATATAGAACAAATATGTAGAGCAATTTAAAGTCACACAAATGTAACTAAATATTTTTTTATATATATATTTAAAAAAAAGTCTGCTTTAAAATCACAATATCCACCAAAATTATATCTTATGTAAAATTTGGAAACATTTCAGTTATCAAAACATACTGTATTTACACTACTGGAATCTGGAACCTGTTTTTCCCAGGATATGATGAATAATTTCATGCTACCTCAAATCCTAAATTGTACCTATTTTGTGCAATAATTTACTATATTGCAAATCCAAATATCATAATTTAATGTACTAAATGTAATTTTCAGGATTATTCCTAAAATGTTGCTATTCATCTTACAGCATATGTTTGTACTGATTGTAGGTTTTATCTTATTATCTGCACAATTGCCAGCCTGGACAAGTGCCAAATTAGGTCCAACAATTTTTGAATCCTATAGGTTATTTCAAAATAGTTAAATCAATGTATAGCCTACCTAGCTCCTTTTAATTGTGCTGTCTAAAAAACAACAGCAGTAGCTGAGGGACTTAACCAAAAAAAAAATGATCATAACATAAAACCAATATGGTTGAAATTGCATCTCAAAATCTTGCCCAAATTCTGAAGAATGAAAACAGTTGTAATGTTGGTCTACAGGCCTATGTAACCGGCCAACGCATTATTGCGCTATGTAGTCACGCCACTCCACGCCACGGACGTCTCGAACCCGAGTCGCCCTCTCTCTCTCTCTCTCTCTCTCTCTCTTGGCATTGCAGAGTGAAAGACGAGACCCGACCAGTCAAGACTAACTCAGCGAATCCGACGAGCAGATCAAATGTGTAACAGCTGGCGATGAGGAGAGGGGAAAGTTTAAAACAAATATCCACACACATGTGGTGGCGTGGCGGGCTGCCGTGTGACATATTACTAAAGGATCCGGCTCTCGTGCAAAACACCCGAGATGGTCTGCGTTACTGCAGTTAGACCATGTCAGTGCGCCTTTTTATAGGCTATGTAGCTTATAACACATGCAAAGATGAATGATCATGTTTTCAGATCTTTGAAGTGGTTGACTTACAGTCAGTCCTAAACTACACTGTGTGTTAGATGACCCTAAGAAAAGTATAATAATAAGGCCATAATTATGTCTAACAGGACACCTTTAAAACCGTTGGGCCTGCTGCGATGGAGTAAGCTAGGTGGAGACTACAGTTGTTCTGTCCTTATGTATCATCACGTGTAGGCCTACGGCTTACTGCATAATTATTTCACTTCTTCTAATCTACAGTATAGCATTGCCTTCATGAACTGGGACAATCAATGGCCAACACATCCTAAATTGTTATGAAATACAATGCCGCGCAAATAAGCTTGTGGCTGTTCAATTCTTCGAGGGGAAAGTCTACAAAACTTTTTTTCCCCCCTTTTCGCCTTGTATGACTTCACACCGAAATCTGAGACCACATGCCCTCAACAAACGGATGCTTTGGAGCACTTTTTGTTTTTCAAATAAATATATATTTGTGTACATTTAGTAGGGAAATCACGACCGCATTTGCGTAATGCGCTACATCTCTGTTGAATCACAGCTGCTTTTCCATGTCGAGGAGAATCTAGGGATGCTCTATCCACTCCATTAAACTAACAAAGTGGGCTGAAACATTTTGCAACCCGTGAAAACTATGGAAAAGAGACCCTGCAAAGATATGTTGAGGCCTAGCCAACATAACCAGAGAACATCATGCTATTTAGTCCCGTTACTCTGTGCACAAGCTTTTGTATTCTGCGAGTAGACTGCTTAGATAACTTTCTATTAACTTGGTGGTTTTAAAAAATTCCTAAGCTTTCAGTTTAATTGAAACGTGATACCCCTGACAGTCCCGAGTTTTTTTTTTCAGTCTCCTTTCTGTCTTCGCTGTTTTTCAAACGTTTCAGTGAGCATAAAATAAACGAGACGAAAATTATTGCATCCTCTCAAATTTCGTCGTGTTATTGTACTTACGTGTGCGAAGGAGACTTTCCCTCCAGTTGTGAAGTTTTTCTTTCCTCTTCTCCTCGAAAGTGAAGTATTTTCTCGCTTGTTGCAGATGTGCGTCTGGCGCTCAGAAGTTGTGCCTTGAGTTGAAACTCCAGAGTCGCCGTGCCAGAGTTTTTGACTTCTGCGCCCTTCCTCCGTTTTCTTCACACTTGGCTGGACGCAACAAAGTCTAAACTAACATCTTGGTTATATCTACATACCTGCTAACGTATGATTGCAATTGTGGAAAAATAAGAACGCCTGAAGTGTTTGCCTCGACAAAGACTATCGTAGCGGCGTTAAGTGTACTTTTCTCGAGCCGAGGGAGCTGAAGTCTGGAACTCCAGCTGCTCTCTCCTTCGCGTGACTCCTCCCTTCGGATAGCTAATACACCACCTCCCTCTCCCACTCTTTCACTGCCTTTCTCCCTCCTTCCCTCTCTCCCTCCCTTCCTCTCAGCTCTACTCCTCCGTTTCCTGAGACGGCGTAGTCACGTTTGAACCGGCGCCCGTTGCTCTAGCCACGCACGCGAGCTTAACCGCCTGAGGTGGAGAAAGCAAACATGATTGTAGGTTATACCATAAACGTTCGCTAGCATACTGAAGTGATTTTATGAACTGATGAACGAGTAAAAAAGTTATAAAAGCTTGCATAATAAATTAAGAATGCGTTACAATATTTTTGTTGTTATTTAACTGTTTAGGTTTGGACCCTTTTCAAACACTCAAAAGTAATATCCCTTCAATCCTTCAACCTAGTAAGCTACACGTTTTAACCCAATCCTCATGAACCTGGCTTGCATCTTTTATGACCTAAACTATTTTTTGCTTGCAATTATTTGCATGTTACTGATATCAGTGTGTACATTTGTACATACTGGTATATACATTTATCATTTTATTTTATTTTTCAGATTGATCTGCCTTAACCCTGGTTAATGGAAAGCCTGAGAGAGTTTTTGTGAGTTTCATATTTCATTAAAGATAAATTACACTTTTGTCCGTTATTCCTTGTTTTTAGTAAATTTCTACACCAGAAGAAATAATCTGTTACAGAATAGTGTGCATAATTTTAAATGTTACATGATAGCCAGGCTTTTAGACATAATGGATTTTTATATTGCGTTAAATTATTCCCAATTTATTTTGGACAGTACAGTAAGAAAATAATTCTGAGTGAGAAGTACAGTAAAAATAAAGAGAGCAATTGCATAAGAGCGCTTAAATGATATAGCAGTGAAATGCATGAGAGAGAAACATTGTTTTGTCATTCATCATCTTCAGGGGGTCAGGGAGAGTTAGGAAGAGTTAGGACATTCTAAGGGCCGGCCCTGACAGGGGGGCCCCAGAAAAATAATTGCAATATTATAATTAATGTTTGGAGAACCCAACATTTCTAGTGGTGCCCCTGATCATGTTTCCATAACGTCCAGTATTTGACACTGGGCAGACCAAGTGTCTGCGGCAGGCCTGCTCTGTCTCCCAGAGTGTGAGCTCCAGCGCGCAGAGGTCAGCGGAGTTAATCTGTTTGTGTTATCAGTGTTAGCGAGCATGTGTCGGCCTGATGTGCTAATGCCTTCGCCTCATCAGCCAGACCCCGGCCCATGAGTCAGGTGGGCACCCATATTACAGAGGAGCCGCATGTGCACATCCATCTATATTTCATCACGGCTGCTACGGTATATGGGAAATATATGTTTGGTTCCTAATCCAGAGAGTCCAGAGGTCAGGAAGGATTGTCAGAATTGAACAACCTGTTCTACTGGATTATTAAGCGATTTAATGCAATTCAGTGTCTTCTATTTTGGTATTTCCATACAGGTGAATAACTAATAATATGAAAAATGAGATGCCTTTCATGGTGTACAGCAGATATCAGAGTAACAAGTGAAGCAAAAAGACAACATTGCGCAAAGCATGCAGACTGCTCTTTCTGTTTATTATCGAAAAATCTTGTAAGTATACTTTGCAATAGCACAGACACTATTAACAGTGAAAATTAATTTCTGAATTAGTCACAATCTTCATTACAAAGTAAAGCATTCCTCAAAATGTCTTGTTAAACTGGCACTCCACCATCACCCACCCTGTTGTCCAAGTTCAATCCAGTGCAATCAGAAATAATTCCAGACCAAGCTAAAATTCTACTAAAAAAGAAAAGTCTACTACTGTACATAACAGCATGGGGATTCACCCAGAACCAAGCGGAGTTCTGTAATGTTCTTTAATGTCTATTTTACTAATTTATTATTGACTGTAGTGGATCTGACATGTAAGTGACAGGGAGCTCACCTGACTCACAGCAAGATCAGGAAGAAGCTCTGCTTCCATTTGGCTTAAATCCCATCCCGCTGTTTGGCATGGTGGTGGTGGTGGTGGTGGTGGTGGGGGCATCTAATTCACTCATAGTAGGGAAACGGCAGATTTATGAAGTGGAAATGGGGAAATAGTGGGAGGTGGGTTAGGGTGGGGAGGGAGGTGGGTTGTGGGGCCTGAGGGAATGTTCCTCAAAGTGAGACCTTTAATGAGAACGGTGAATAAAAGCAGCCCTTCCTGTAGGGTTAGGAGTAATCAATATACATAATCAATATACAGGGAAATTATGTAGTAAGAGGGGGAGAGGGCTCGCGGCCGTACCATCAATCAGTGCGTGAGAACAGGGGCGGGTCTCTGTTTTTCAAATGAGGGAAATCATAGGCTAATCTTTAGTGACTGTGTGTGTGTGTGTGTGTGTGTGTGTGTGTGTGTGTGTGTTTGTGTGTGTGTGTGTGTGTGTGTGTGTGTGTGTGTGTGTGTGGCTGAGGGGTCAAGCCTGACACGTTGCACTGCACTCACTCACCTGAGTGCGAGTGTGTGACACAGCATCGACATCTCTGTTACAGACGTGGGGGAGCCCGGGGATCGAATGGCTTTCAGTCAATACAGTTTTATAGATAAGCCCCTTAACACCTCTTTGATGTAAGGTATTGTAGTGTGTAAGCACCACTGACCAAGACGAGAGTTCCTGTTGTATGTAATTTTACCTCTGCTGGTCAACATAGGCATTTCTGCATACCACAAAAGACTGACAGAGGTTTGAAAAAGCATAATATTAAGACTGATTTATATTGTATAAATAACTTTTTATTCTACAAAGAGTGGTTTATATATTTATATAGATTCTGTGGTTGTGTAAATTTATTGCATTTGGCGTATTTGCATATTGCATTTTGAATGTTTGCTGTTTTTTCACACACACACACACACACACACACACACATGTGCACAAAATGCTCAATACAAAATACATAGTACATGCTATGTCTATCAATAATTGAAATTATTCTGTTTTGTATTGCATGTGTTTTGCACATTTCCTTTCATTTGACAAAGGAGAATATTTGCACAGATTAGAGTAGTGTAATTGGTGCAATAAGCAAGATCATTTGTATCATTATTATTGTATGTCTTTAGGAGAGGAGTAGAGGGAAAGAGACTGACAGGCAGAAGGAGAGAGAGAAAAAAAGAAAGACTGAGAAAGACAAACAGGAAGACACAGGAATGAGTGAAATATAGGAAGACAGAGAGAAAGAGAGAGAGCATGTGAGCCACAGAGAGAGAATAGAATGAAGGGGGGGGGGGGGGAAGGCAGTTTGGGGATTGGGGGGTTAGCTGCTCCCGAAAGTATTCCATCAAAGAGAGCCAGGATCCCAGGGATTGAGATTCTGCCTGGAGGCAAGTAACTGCTGGTCTCCCAAGAACATATTCCAAAGTAGGACTTGGAGAGCCAAAGCACACATCAAAAGCACCTCCAGAGCCCAAGCCATTCTGGAGGGGAAAGAAAGGGCCATGGGTCCCTCCTTGGCCTGCTCTAAGCCCCTGATCTCACCCCAATTAAGGAGGAACTACTGCTTGTTCCAGACCTGAGATCCACTGTCAGGGTGGTGAGCATGTGTGCAGCTCACACACACAGAGCTACACACATACACACACACTTAATGGAACACATACAGTACATGTGCACACACACACACACATATATATCCACTCTATACACACAAACACACACACAAAGTATGAGAGAGAAAACGTACACAAAAATGTTTATGCAAGCACACAGACACAATTACACACTGTATACACAACAACATGAAATATAAATAGAAATCTTAAATGTAAATATTTTAAAATTATTTAAACAAATTAATTTAACTTGACTATTTAATAAGAATATTGCCATTTTCAATTACAGTATTTAAGAATTAAAATAAAAATAATAGGGAAAAAATCACACAATTCACATTTTTTTCATGTAATTCAATTTTATGTTTACAGTGTGTCTGATTTATATTGTATATTGTATATTGTAGGCTATGTATTAAGGACTATTTTTATCCACTAAAATATTTAGCTGGTTTATTTCCAACTGTGGTCTAACAGTTTATAGATTGTCTGAGGGGATAATTAGGGCTTGGAGTCCATTAACCCCCTTCACTGTTTTCAGTGCAGTGCCTTTGTGACAGACCAGGGCCTCTGAACACGGCCTTGGCTCAACACTTGTTTGCCTTTCTTTTGTTCTTTGAAGAAAGGATTACGACCTCGCAAACAGACTGCGGTTAACCTGTTGTCCATTCTCAAGTGTCAGGTACGGGAGGGGTGGTCGGTTGGCGAGGGAGGGAAGGAGGGAGGGGTCCGTGTGGGCTCCTACATGCGGCGGAGCATGGATTATATAGGGCTGATCCACCCCAGTCAAACAATCCAGGCTCACCAGATCCACAGCTCTGTATACAAGCTCCAAGTGCTTTTAACACATTCTTGCCGCCTTGCAGCAATCCAGAGCGAGTGCTGAAGATAACATCTCTCTTCTCTTTTCACTCTCATGTCTCTCTCTCTCTCCCTCCCTCCCTTCCCATGGTGCTGTACTCATCCTGTATCCCCCTGCCTGTTAGGAGGTATATTTGGTGTCTTTGAGAGGCCTATTAGTGTGCATGACTGATAACAGCCTCCCCCCTACCCAAAGCCCCCCCCCCACCCCCAGCACACACACACACACACACACACACATACTCCAAATCAAAAAGGGATATTTGCCAGCTTATTTTGAATCTGTCAGAAATAATAAACGCAAAACTGTATCCACTTCGGCTATTTAAGCAATTTTCCCCATGATAGGGTCCCGGGGGGGGAATCCTGGGCCCACTCCCCCAAATGACGCCATAATGAAAATGCAGCGGCCCCGCGCCCCCTTATCGAGGGCGGATTAAAAGGGAGTCGTGAAAGGGAGGGGGGCTGGCGAGGTCTGTGTGGCATGCGTGTGATTATCTAATGGACTGCGGTGCAAAAGCATGTTAATTTCACTTAAACGCGAGACCTTTCCCGGCCTCTATCTCCAGCCCCTGGCTCTTCTCAGATCCTCTGTTCTCCTTCTTCTCCTTCCCTTTCTCTTTCTCCCTGTCTCTCCCTCTCTCTGTCTCTCTCTCTCTCTCTCAGTGGTGAGCATAATCGCCAGGGCTCAGCAGAAGTCATTATGCACGTCGGCTATCTCTGTGTATGAACGTTAGCATGCAAACACAATTAATCCTCCTGCTCTTTTCCCCCGTCCTATTCAATCTAGCCAGACTTCCTTTTTCCCCCCTCTCTCTCTCTCTCTCTCTCTCTCTCTCTCTCTCTCCCTCCTTCCATTTCTCTGGCCTGATTGGAGACTATTGCCCACTTTTGGCTTACGGACAAAAAGCACTCAAGGCAGTTATCAATATTCAGATTTTTTTTTATGTGTGTGAGTGTATTTCATGCGTGGACTTTCTCTTTGTCACAGCAAGAATGTGGGTCACTTTTTTCCCTCTACCCCCACCAACCAAAATCAAACTTTTTGAGACACCAGTGGAAATCTTATTTCACGCTGCTGCTGATATGAGGCTAAGTCAGTATTTGAATATTAGGTCACAAAGTAATAGTTTTGCTCTCTTTAGAGACAAGAATCCCTAATTTCATTCGGAGCCACAGCTTGTGAGTCTTATTCATGAATTTTGTCTTCCTTTTTTTCCGGAAACTGCTGTAGATCACTCATTTATGGGTCATATTTTAGGTACCACCAACATTGCAACCATGTGCTTGTAATGACAATAATTAGCTAAAGTCTATTAGCTTTTTCTCGTTAATCTGCCTCTACTGCTCTAAGGTGTCTTTCATCTTTTTTATTTCATATGTTGACTGCACAAATATTTCAATAACCAACACTGATGAGGAGAGCATTTTTAGTTTGATCTGAAGAGGTGCAGCCATGCACTCTAAAGGCATTACAGTTTAGACCCTCACTGATGAGCTATTAAGACCAATAAAGCTCACCTGAGCTGAAGGAGACTCTCTCAGGTGTTGTTCAGTACAATGTGCACACACACACACACTCACTCTCTCTTTTTACGCACACACACATACACACTCACAATCTCTCGCTCTCTTTTTCACACACACACGCACACACACACACACACACGCTTTATGCAGACTGCTCAAAGGGCTGACCGACATCCCTCAGGAGACGCTGAAGAGTTGCCATCAATATTTCATCAAACTCCTCTCTTTCTCTTTATTTCAAGGCCAGATCAAAGCGGGCCCTGCTGTTTAAACCCTATAAACTGGGGTGGACCTTGTGTTTTTTTCCCCCCAAACCAAAGTGAAGCATCATAGTCTTACCCTGGAAACGGATTGCCTCAGCCGGTGGGCCATACATTTGGACACCAGTCTTTGATGGTGGTCAAGTCTCCCAGGTGCAAAGTTAGACATGTTACATTATTTCTATTAAAATAATAAAAAAAAATCACAATGAAAATGCAACACTTTGAACAACATCTTACCATTGTAATAAAAGCTCACCAGCATAACATAACTGAAATCTCATCCATTTAATAAAATCCCAATAACTTAATAGCTGTGTGATTTTGTGAGCAAAATACGTAGGCTGCAGGTAAAGAAAACTAAGTTTAAGTTTTGAATTGAAATGAATTTTTACACCTTAATGTCTCAAATGTCTGGGCCAACTATAACCCATTGGAAGTTTGGAAGAAGAAAAAAAGTGTCTTTCTTAGTTGTACTTTGCTGCTTTAATTAGGCTTAGGCATATTGAAGAGGGTGGGTCGAAAACAAGTGCATAAGCCTGCCCAGTGTCGGAGGGGAGACAGGGTGCTGAACTGAGCTTTTTCTCTCCTCTGCCGGAATGTCGGCAGCAGACGCATGACCTCTCAGTGCTACGCAGCGGGGGGATTCAGCGTTCCGCTCGGAATTTTAAAATCACACCCGCTCTCCCACAGGAGGTCGATAGGGAGTGAGTTTTAACACACTCAATCTGGAAGGTCAGACAACAGAAGCGTTGGAAATCCTTCACAGGGCAAGATGTGTGTGTGTGTGTGTGTGTGTGTGTGTGTGTGTGTGTGTGTGTGTGTGTGTGTGTGTGTGGGGGGGGGAGGCTGTAATTGGGATGGGTTTTGACTACTACCTTAGCGTTGTCTGTGTACTCAGTCTCATAGGGTGAGAGGTCAAGAGGGTCCATTTTCAATGTAGAGATCTGAATATTGAGCAAAGACCAGGTAGACATGCACTAGATGCAGTCAAAAGAGTCAAAAACTGATGCATTTCTTGCCATAAAAAAAATTAATCAACTTGCCGTAGCCTAATCATGATGTTGTTTATGTCACTATAATGATACAGAAACCAAAATGTTGAAATGCACCACCCTTTTTTATTTCTGCAGTCTTTACATTGTGCAGAATATTTCTGCTTTTGCCATTTTGCCAAGGACACTAAAACATGAAGAAAATTTAAGAAAAAAAATTAAGATTAAGAATTAAGAAAAAAAAAATCTTCTATGTTTTTGTTTGCATTTTAAGAGAAAATTTAAGTTAATGTTAAAGCAAGTTATCCTTTTGAAGGAGAGATGAGGATTTGACGATGATGTAGGCCTAATAAGTCTTAATAATGATGTTATTTCTTCCACAGATTTCCTAAAGAAAATAGACAGACATTTGTTTTTATCTCCTTGCTATCCTCACTATATTCAATGTGTCTCCTACCCACTACACCCCCCTTTTCTCATTGGTACTATGAAGGATCTTCCCATCATTGCTGTCAATCTCTGTGTGTGTGTGTCGCTCAAAGGCAGACAGTGACAAATAGCACTGGCTGCAAGTCACACACTTATCACAGGTAACACAAGCTACCCCTCTCTCTCTCTTGCTCACACACACATACACACACACACACACACACACACACACACACACACACACACACACACACACACATACACACACATACACACACAGACACACACACCTCTAACACATGCACACACACAGAGACATACTCGCACATACAGAGAGAGAGAGAGAGAGAGAGAGAGAGATACACACACACACACACACACACACACACTAACACAGAGATACATAGACAGCAGACACACAAGCAGCCCAGGAAATGACAGAGATGAAATGGAAGTGTCTCCTATGCCCCGAGAAAGATCCTAAAGAGGAGAGAGGATAGAGAGATGGACAGTGATAGAAGGAGGGAAGAGTGGGGCTGACAACCACTGAGTGTCTGGTTATTGCATTCAGTAAAGTGAAACATGGTTTCAAATAGCAACGTACTTTTTAGTCTTTTTTATGGTGTTATCACACACACACACACACACACACACACACACACACACACACAAATAACTCACAAAGAGTACAGACCAATCTCAGATGCAGCAGAGAGAGGAAATACAGATAAGCACACACATGCACATACACTCAAACATGTAATTACATAAGCCTCCAGAGAAAATATACAGATAATATGTTTAATGTCAAGTTTGCTTCAG
>JAODXP020000027.1:16802639-16825032 GCA_027497455.2 Sardinella longiceps
CATAATGAAGCTGGGCTCCAACCACAGAGTAAACGTTTGCATGCGGCTGACTTCTCTCAGAAAAACAATGTCTCTTCAAACCACTAAGACAAAACGAGTGACTTAACTAAGTAGGTGGTTCTACACAAACTGTAAATAAATTCACCTAAAAATACTGTAGCTAAATGTTATAGATGCTTGCGTCAATGAAAAGATATAATAGAAGTGTGGTTGAGTTGCATGTTGGTGTATGAAGCATAAGAGCTGCCCTACCATTTGAAATCATCACTGCTCAACAAAACATCTTAATAACATTGTCTTTTCAATGTCTTAATAACAATGTCAGTTGCTAATCATGTCCGTGGATTCCGGATTCCTGTTGTATTTGCAGTTTTGCAGATTTCATGTTTTAAGAATATGAAATTCATACTGAACTAAGGTATACACATTAAGGGTCTACAATCTTGTGTCTCTGAGAGCCAAGAATCTGATCTTGAGGTGTGAACAATTGTAACATGGTGGTGGGGTAGGCCATGGAGAACTATCACAGGCAAGAAGAGATTAACCTCATTATCATATGATCAAATGGCCACCAAACCTTGAGCCTAAACATGACAGTATGGTTGAAGGTAGTACTTTGAAAGAGTAGCCTAAATGAGACTGAGAGGTTTAGTATTCATTCTGACTCGGGGGAATCCAGAGCATGTTCCCATATGCTTCATTACTGCTTATTACTGGAATTAAAGACTTCTCCATATTTTTTCTTACAAGATAAGGAACTGAATCTTTCATTTTCATTCTTATCATTATGTTCTACATATAGTGTTGCATAACAGTGTTACTGTATAACAAATGTGGTTGACTACTCTAGACCTGAAATTAATATTTCCTCAAAGGAATGGTTTACCTTACTACTACTTATAAAGTGTTTCAAAAAGGCTAGAATGAATGCGAGACTCATCATAAACATAATTATTTTGGACAATCTGAGTTAAAGAGTATGTTTTAGAAGTAGCCAATGTAAAGCAATGAAGTAAATTTAATTTATGTGAATTTTATTTATGTGATGTGAGAAGACAACATAAGACTGAAGACCTCCGAATACAAATGGAACAAAATGTTTATTTACATTGACAGAATTTGCACACATGTAGACTATGTACAAACAGACGGTTATAAAAACATTTAAAAAACATCTGACAACAGGCCAGAGATGAGAACATTCCATTTTAAAGAACAACAAACAAACAAACAAACACATAATTTATTTACAACAAAGGTTAAAAACAAAACCAACTTCTACAGCCACACCAACAATATCTGAGGCTACCATCATCAAATGCATGGTCTATATACTGGAGGGCTCAGTGCAGGTTCTACCAATAGACAGTAGATCCATCTAGTCTGCCCAAAAGCTGCCATACTACTTCCACCTTCCCTTCTATACTCTAAGAGATTAGTAGGCTGAGGGAAGGCACTGTATGTGGGGACTGAACCACGTGAGGCTTTGGCATGGGGGAATCACTGAGCACTGTTCTGCTCTGAACAAGGAATGAATCCCAGTTAAGTTTAAAGGGAAAGGGCTGGGGTGGTGTCTGTGTCGGACATGACCGAAACCGAAGGCCGCTTGGGCGGGACGGACGGCCCCATCAGTGGCCTGCAGGTGACCTTGTGCAACAGCTTGAAGAGATCTTTCCGGAAACGCACGCCAATGAAGACGTAGAGGAAGGGATTGAGGCAGCAGCGCGTGTAAGCCAGGCTCTTCACCACTTGGCCAATCACGTCAAAGCTGATGAGTGTGTGGCAGTCAGTGATGGTGGCGTTGTTCGCCTGACCCGCCTCCGCCACCAGGTGAGCGTTGTAAGGCAGCTGGGAGATGACAAAGACGGCAACCACGGCGAAGATAACGCGCAGGGCCTTGTGCTTCTCGAAGATGCGTGCCTGGAGAAGCTTCTGGATGATGATGGAGTAGCAGCAGGCCATAACCAGGAGCGGGAGACAGAAGCCCATGCAGATCTGCAGAGACAGCACCATCACCTTGGTGTTGTTGTTTGTGGTGTTCCAGTACACCAGAGTGCAGTACGAGCCCCACGGCTCCGTCTTCACCTTGGCAAAGATGAACTCGGGCATGGCCAGGATGAAGGAAGCCAGCCACACAGCCAGACAGGCCAGCTTGCTCTTTAAGAGCCTCACCCGCTTGCTCTGGTTGTGGGCCTCGGTGACTCGGACGATGGCCACGTAGCGGTCGGCGCTGATGCAGGTGAGCAGGAACATGCTGGCGAAGAAGTTGATCTTATATAGGGCGGACATCACCTTGCAGAGGCCCTCGGGGAAAAGCCAGCCGCTCTGGGCGTCGATGGCCCAAAAGGGCAGTGTGATCAGGAAGAGGAGGTCGGCTATGGCCAGGTTAAGCAAATACATGTCGGTCATCGTCTTCATCCGGTTGTGGACGGTTGCATAGATCCACACCACCAGAAGGTTACCAACCAAGCCCAATGCAAAGATCATCCAGAATAGGGGCGGCTCATAGTATCCACGGAATTCACGGACCCATTTCCTGTTGCACATGGTATCCAGGTCCAGCTCATAATCACTGCTGGTTTGGGTATCATATGAGTCCTGTAGAAAAACATGAAATAGAAGCCAAGTATGAATATAAGAGTTTATTTTCATGTTATTCTTATTCGTATTTTTAGACAATAATAACAGCTCTCAGATACTGACATTTATACTGTTGCATATTGTTGTGTTCTATTTTCGTTTAATTGGATGCAAGCTGAAAGCAACCCCCTCTCCACTATTGTTCTGTCTCACACGTTTTTTGTTTCACTTCTCCCCATAATTTCCTGTCTGTGGCAGATTTCTATATCTGCCACTCAAAACACAGTCGTGGGCTCAGTATGGTACTCATGCTGGGGATGAGAACTGTTTACGCATCTGAGTATTCACAACTCGTAAACCCTCGTGCAGGTGTGTGAAGGTGAAACCGCATCACTGTACCACTTCCTTGCGTATACTCAACGCTTCAGACTCAAATTCTCTCACATCAGACGGGGGGCACGGATAAGTGAAGCGAGACTAGGGGGCTAAAATGACGCTAGAAATGTTTGTAGTCACTTAGTGACATAGATGTGGAAGCTCGATAAACTGTGCAGGCGGTCGCAATGGAAAGTAAGTGCTTTTGCTTAGGTTCTAAGGATGTCATCTGTTGCCATCCATTCAAAAAAACAAAAACTGATACGTGTGTGTGTGTGTCTGTTTGTGTCTGGGTGTGTATGTGGTGTTAGTGTTCTTGTGCCTGTGCGTGTCTGCAACCACATATTGTTCAGTTTTATGGCAGATAGCAAAATTATTTTTGCTAGTATTGCAAAAACTTGTGATTGCGGACTTCATATTTTGAGATAAGATATCTGGTTAACAAAGGAACTGTTTCCTTGAGAAGATAGCTGAACTGCAAGCAATTGAGAATCTTTGATCACTGAACATTAGGCTATCACTGATCCTTCAGATTCCACTCATATTTCACACTTTAACACTTTTGCTAAATGCATCAGATGCAGTGAGAATGTTTCAGAGTAAGTATAATAATAATTTCAGATTAAAAATTACAGTAAACACTTACATAGTCTGGGCTGGTCATGGCTGTACTGGTCATGGCTGTAGAAAACTCACCATACTCATCACCATACTCCATCTTTCCTAAAAAAAAAAAAAAATGAATTGTTTGTTTAGATTTTCTTGTTAGAGAAATAAAGGATAATTGTAATTTTTTAAGGATAACAAAGAAATTGAATGGGACCTCACTCTAATCAAACGACTATGGCAGTCTTTATAAGAGAGACATTCAATCAACACATTTCAGTGTGTTATACTACTGTCTAGGAACATTTATGGTGAATAGCACAACTGGGTGTTTATGTGGTAAAAAGTTCATTTTAAAGACACTGCAAACCTGCAGTTAAGATCTGAGAGCATCCTGTTAAGTGTCAGATTCTAACTTTTACAAACCCTACAGAGTAGGAATGAACCCTATGTGTGAACACTTTGGAAAAGGGGAAATGAAATGCAAAAAATGAAATGTATAGCATGTGCTTACCTGTTGTGGTGGGTTTGAACAAGCTGGAACAATGTAGCTGTGAGGTGAAGTGAGGTCTCAGAAAGACTGCCAGAAGTGGAGCTCATGAGACCTTCCCCGGCAATATATGGGGTTTCAGTTTGATGATGTCACCATGTGATGCCACTTACACATTGTGAGTCTTATGTCTCTGTGGATGCTACAGACAGACTCCTCCCATTAGTGTAGTTTCATACAATATTGAGCCAATTTATTAAAATAACAGTAATGCTGATTTGCATGCTCTCTGCCTGCCTCTCTCTCTGTGAAACATACATACATACATCTAAATCTACATACAGTAACATTCATATTTCTAAAGCACTTACTCATGCTCTGTGCAAGTTAAGTCTAAACAACATAGACTTATACAAGTACTGACACATGGTTCATTAGCCATGGCTCCCTTGTTTTCCTTTATTGTCTATAATAACTAAACGGCTCAATATTTACAAACTTTGGAAATTACTGTAGATAAAAGAAGTCTTGGGAAATTAGATAAAAGAACTCCTCAGTAATCCCCTTACTATATACTATACCTAATTGATCATATATTCCAAAAAACAAAACAAAAAGGGAAACTCACCAAACCAATTTCATTCACCTCAGTCAAGCCCCTCGGTGTACAAAATGTCTTTTCCCTGGCCTTGTGTCTCCTCAGACCAAACCAATACAGAAACTACATCCAGACAACCCTGCGACTGCACTGACAGCTATCTACAATGGTTGTCCTGCTTTGTGTATCATATTACACAACTGTAACAACTTCAGGCCTGCTAATGCACCTGCATGGCCTTTTAAAAGAGCACGCTAAACCACACATCACGCACTCAGCAACTAACATGTCTAACACCTGCACAAAAGCATTTACCACCTTTGAATCTATACCTCCCAGACATAAAGAGGTCTCACAAGATGGAAGGGGGTCGAGTTGGAGATCTGAGAAGAGGCAGTGTTGTTTCAGCTGGTGTCTTTATCCTGACGAATACAGCATTAAAGCTTTCAGTGGTATTATATGTGCTGTAAATGGAGTGCTGTATTGCATGGGATGGTGCTGTGATGAAAGGCAATCTTTTACATCTGTCAACTCTGGCACTAAGAATGGATGTCGTCATTTTTTTATACAGTTCATCTGGAAGTCTACGTTAGTGATGACTTCCCTTTTTCAAACTCTTTCACATAAGGTAAGTACACTTACAAGGTACAGACTTGAAAGCTGAGTGTGATTTTTGAAATATACCAGCATAGTGAAAGTTAGACATGTATCGCTTACTCAGATCATTTGATAAAGTTCTGATTACTATTTGGCAGTGAATAATTAGTCAACCCCTTTTCCACCTAATTGAGGGCAAAGAGCATGTTATGTTGAGTTTGCCCTTCCTCATATCAAGAGTGACTGTGCATTGGCATGTGAATATTAGGAATTCCCCCGAAGGGAAGTTTTTGATATTTGTGGTCTTCTTGTCATTGATTGTCACATGTTCACTGTGGATCACAATTGCATGGTGGATTCACCGAGTTGTCTGGACAAACTGGAAAGTTCTTTGGGTTTACACGGACATGCACGCAACAAAAGAGACTGGATGAAAGGAAAGAGAAAACTGAAAAGGAAAGGAAACTGCATCAACACACAGACAGCACAGACAGCACACACACACACACACACACACACACACACACACACACACACACACAACACGCTGAATCTCTAATAAACAGAGGTGAAAAAGCCCCTTAACTCCCTCCCAAGATAGGGTATAAAGAGAAACACAAGCTTTACTAAAAGAGAGACATGGTTACTGTGTGGTCGGAAGAATCGGTTTTACTTTAGGTACACTATCTCCTGCCCACAAGCTCCTATAGCTTTTCATGGCCTTCATGGTTTTCATGTTTCACTTCACTGTCACTTTCAGTTACACTTTTCACCAGAAAGAAAGTATACATACCGGTATTGTATGGATGTACTGTACAGCAAGTTAAAGAGATATGCCAACTTTTTATGAAAATTAGTTATTCACCCTCTTACATAGAGTTACATACTTTATGTTAGTGAAAGTATTGTGTCTAAGTGCATGCATTTTCCTAATATGGCAACCCAAATTTTTTCTTTAGCTTAGTATATGAGTGTATATGTAAGCCGGAGCTGGAGGTCTCTAATTCATCCTCAAGGGAAATATTTTTCGATAATGACCAGCGGACATACATTATCCCGTTTATTACACAGGTACTTGCCAACATGACGATATCATATTTTACAGAAACGTCTTTTAAACTTCATTTGTCAATGTGAATAGCTTCCGTGGACAAACAGTTTGCAAAGCAACTTCGACTTGAAACATTCTATAGAACGCAGCTGATGTTCTTCACTTTCAACGATGTTTCATTGTCGATCTCTATGCGCTGAATGATACGGACACGTGAATCTCAAGCAAAAAACCTGTTGCCATTGACAGCGGTCATTATACAAAAATAACTGACCTGCGAACGTTGAGGAGGCCCATTCAAAGTGAATGGAACCTCCCACAACATTCTAGATACCTGTATAATAAATATATATATATAAGTAGCTAAAGACTTGCTACATTTAGGTGGCTAATTCACATTTCCACTCCTGTGCTTAGCTGAAGAGAAAATTGGGGATGACAGACTAGGAAAATGTACGTACTGAGACCAAAAGGCTTTTACCCACATGTAACTCCAGGGAGTGAATAACCCAAGAGAGTGAATAACCCATTTCCATAAAAAAAGGTGGCATATCCCTTTAAGGTTCCAACTGCATACATACAAACAGTTGGTGCAAAACAAACAAACATTGTCACAGCAATGTAGGTCAGGAGGTGAGCATCCATTGGCATCCTCCAAAAACACATGCAACCATGTGCATGCGTGCACACACACACACACACACACACACACACACACACACACACATACAGCCACGTGAGTACTTCCTTCCTTAAATTACCTCACTGACAATTCTCACATGGTAAAAACATGAAAACTATACATTTTTTGGATCCCAACAAACTCAGTCTTCACATACTAGTTGTTGTTTAGATGCACTTGTTTTTTAGCGGTACCTATAGTTGATGGTTGCTATTGTCTCCTCCTTGTTGGTTAGTTGTGGATACTCACTTCCTTAAGCTGGCAGGCCTATTTTTAGGCACATAAACAATTTTCTTGTGTTGACATTAAATGCCACTGACTCAGTGTCTCACATGAAAGGGCACTGCCAATGTAATCGCACGCAATCACACAATTCATGGAGGCCTGTACAGTTTCTAATTAATACAGAGGAAGAGTTGGCGACTTGCGAGTTCAGACTCCAGTCTACTGTAATGATAGTCACTCTGACAGCTTATACTTGATTAGAAATATCTTCAATGAACAGCAGCTTAAATAGTGAATTGATTTTTACTAGGACTCAAAGCCTCATTCATAGGCCTCATCAGGTTGTAGGTTTGCGTGAAGGCTTTAGGTGTGTTGTGTGAAGGGAGGTTGCTGTGGGGAATCATGTTGACTGATCTGAGTGTGAGAAGTGATCATGTCTGAGATAATGACGCCAAATGTCAGCAGTTACAAACTTTTGATGACATTGATAACTCCTTTCCACAGATGTATGTGAATGTGTGTGATTGGTGTGAAGTGAACGGAGTGTTGCAACCATGGGGAAAGGAGTTCAGTTGTTCATCTACCTTGTGACTGTGGCGTAAAAGTGTGAGACGCCGTCTCTTTGCCGTTAACTGTTTTCTGTACCACGTCCTGTTTCAGTGAGAGTGGGGTTATGAACTGAGTCATGGGTCCGCAAGGTTGACATGTTAAAGGCTGTCTGCTATGGTCATACCAGCAGCGGGTATCAGCACATAAGTGAACCACAAACAGAAAATGGGCAAACAGAAACTTTCACACAGTGGTGAGAAAGGATATTTACATTTTTTGTCACCAATCATTTTGAAGTATTCCTGTAAGAGATCTCTGATGTCATGTGAGACTTATAGACTGCTAAATTGAGAGTATAAGTGAAGTCAAAGTACATAGGGCATGGATGTAGTACAACAAAAAGCTGAATGGTTGAGTGATTTCATTACCTAGTTTAATAGTTCTGAGCTATGCCAAGTCTTTCAGCACCAACGGCACAGGAAACCCCTTGTAAGTATTCTCATACTGACTCAGGAGTTCACCAGTGGCCTAAATGCTTAGTAGCTTAAATGGGGCTTATGTGGGCATGTGTTCACTAGAAGTGTGAGAGTGTCAGCAGCAGAAGATCTGGCTGGCATCTCAGCTTTCAGATGCTCCCTGACAGACAGACAGACAGAAAGACACGCTCACCTGAGTGGATGTGTACAGATAGTTCCTGGAGCGTGACTGACGATGCCACGAAAGCAAAGTCATCCTTCCAGCTGATAAGCATGTTGTTGACGTCTTTGGCAGGAGGGAAAATCACCTCATGACCGTTTCGACCACAAGATGGGAAGTAGACTTCCACTGCTGCCACATTGACCTTATAAAAATAAACAATGTCATTAGATGTGGATTCTTAGGTAGACCATATTCTACCTACCAACGTAATCAATGGGTGAACGTGTGACTTAGTTCATGTGTCATTCCTTGAAATACACCCTCAATAAAATGCTAAAAGGAAATGAATCGTCAACACTAGCTGGTGTATGCAGAGGCAATTCCATTAAATATCACCCTGATGATCTGAACCTTAATATCAAAAGGACACTGCTGACATTTTTCTTTGTGAGAAAAAAAGTACTGCTTTAAAATTACATTGGCCATAGAAAGTCAAGGAACATAAAGATAGGCCTACATTTTAAAAGGGATTGACTAAGTAAGCACATATGACAATATTACAACAATGGCATTATTGTTCAGACATCACAACAGTGGCTTGAGCCAAAGAAGGCTATGATGGTCATAATCAGTGTCTGGATGTTAAAAATTCTTTTACAGCTATTAGCAACAACATCTTTGGATGGTTTTAGTGGGTGGGTACCACTTTTATTTGAGTAAAATCCCTTTTGATAGCCTACCAGTAAATACCCACCCAGTTTTGCTGAGCCAATTTATTGTCTTCTGGGGAATATACCAGCTCCTAGCAGCTGGGTGAGAAGCTGTACGTACACGACTTTCACAGAGAGAAGGCTCTGAGCTGCTACCAACCACTTCCTGTGTTCTCTCTCTCTCTTTCTCTCTCTCTCTCTCTCTATCTCTCTCAGGGCCTAAGGGCTGTGATTTACACAACACTGTGGAGGTAATTGAGATGCTGCCTGTGCATTGCAGTGTTGCATAAGGCCACTCATATATCTCAGTCTCATTCTGGTCTGATGGGTGCTTGAGTTGGTTCCATGTGGCTCTCATGAGGCCATAACCAATGGCCGCTGGTGAAAGTTTCTACTCGGTCTGACACCTCAGACTGTTGTTTGTCTTTGTGGGCGCAGGAAGGGATGTTGTTGTTGTTGGTGGTTTTTTACACGTCGGCTTCATGTTTTTTTTCCCCGTGTACGGGAAATATGGGAACTGGGGTACTCTCGCTAAGCAGGTCTAAAACCATGAATAGTAGTAAGGTTTTGCCATGTGGGCCTCAGGGAAGGGCCCATATTGTTATAGAGCCCTTCTTAGATTCACACTTACAGTAGGTAGCCCTTGAGCTCAACACTCTAAACAAGACCAGACAGGTACTCCTCTCTCATACTACAGAAAACCCCTTGACAGAAACACTGAGGGGTAATAATCACCTACATTTACAGTTATGATAATTAGTTAAAACTTATGGGTGTTTCCATGTTTCCATTATATGTTTTCAAGCGAACAGAATCCCACTTGTTTAGCAACCATTTACCAGTATGCATGCATACATAATATCCAAACAACACATACTGTATGTGATTAAATTTTAGTTTAAGATCTGTTCCCTTTGCCCATGCATGTGTTTGCATGTGTGCAGTTGACACAAGCCTCACTACAGAGATGAGAGTTGTGCAGGGTAACCTCAGGATGTGGGTAAAGAGTTTCACTAAAAACAGTGGTTGCCCTCTGTGTCTGCCATGATGTCCCGCCAGAAGGCAGCCAGTAGCAATATTCATCATTACATCAGACAAACACAACCAATCAGGTAATGTATAAAGGTCTCATTAAGCCCTTGTGCTAAAATGTAATCTTCAGTGACTACTTTAAAACAGTATTACATTTTATAAGAAACAAGATTTGGATTTAGGCCACCTGTAGAAACAGTGTACAGCCTACAAGTGGCAACCTGCCTCATTCAAGTTTTCCATGTTCCATTTTAGGCCTACAGAGCAGCACATGTCTGTCATATGGAAGGCCATCTGCAGAAAAGGAAGGTTAGCCTTGTGAGACCAAACTGATCTCGCGAGCTTCAGGTCTTCACTCACAGCTCAGTCTGGTTACTCTCCATTGCCGAGAATTTGGAGCAGGTTGCCAAACAAACAAGCCAATCAGCGTTGGCTTTAAGGTGGGTTGAGGTGTGGCGCAACGAGAAGCGGATCTAAAGAACATGTACTGTACGTATGCCACACACACCTCTTACCATCAACAGCAGTGCTGTGGAATCAGTAAAAAGCACCAAGTTCCTGGGAGTGCACCTGTATCCCGCTGTCAAAGAAGAGCCATCAACATCATCAAAGACCCTACCCACCCTTCACACCCACTGTTCACCCTACTACCATCTGGTAAGCGCTACAGCAGTATGCACAGCAGAACAACCAGACTCAGCAACAGCTTTTTCCCACAAGCCATCAGACAGCTGAACTCACTCCAGAGAGCAACACTGTAACGCTCCCCCCCCCACCCCCACACACACACATACACACTCACACATAACCAAGACCAACTACTCTATGAACATTCTCCTGCACAAAAGTTTACAGACTTCATCTCCATGCTGCTACTTGCACCATGCACTTTTGCCTCACTGCACCTTGTTAACTCCAGATTTTGCACTCCAGTAACATACCTCAAAGACTTCTGTAACACTGACAGTCTAGAATGTATGCTCACAATGTCTGTTATGTTGTCTGTTATTATGTTACTGATATTATCATGCCTGACATCTTGATATCTTTTGCACTTTTACACATATCTTTTGCCATTTCAGTCTGCTTGCAATGTACTGTTGCAGTGCTTGATTGACAATAAAATTCGCTTTGACAATGTCCCATGCACATTAACACCAATTAGACTTGCAGCAAAGCAGATTTCCTATGTGGTGTGGCTTCTTGCAACCTTAGCAGTGTTGACCATTTCATAGGTCGTTAGTTAATAGTTCAGATAAATGTCTTGTGAATTTTATGTCTAAACCTATGTAGATATAAACTACTCCTTGTCACAGTTAAGGACTACTTAAGGACATTTTCAATTTTGACTCATCACTGAAAAGTTATCCTAACCTTATCTTCACAGTATCCATACACATAGTATACAGTAGGCAAAAAACTACCAACGCTAGGCCTCAGAAAACCACAGCCTGAGCCCAGCTAGGAAGGGCTTTTAAAAAGAAGATTCATGGAAGAAAAATATTTCTGTACTTCTCTACATAAAGGAGAAATTCAGTGTAGATCAAAACATAGCCCTGTTGTTCAAACTCAACAAGTGCTATAGGTAGGTAAAAGAATAAGGAAATTTGAAGCAACATAGACAGAGCATTGAACCGGCAAGCCCACAACAACTAACACTAATTGAATGGGGCATGACATTTTATCTCATTGATACCCCATTCAGTCAGCATTAGTAATCGGTTTGTTATTCGGTCTATGTAGCATCAAATTTTCTCCTTCTTTTTCTTAAAGACAGCATTCGGGTACCTGCTTCCTTTAAACATACTAGTTCAAACCACATTGTTTTGATGTTCACTGTGCATGCAAAATAAAAACAGAATGTCCCTGCAAATACCATGGAATGAGAGGAAGAATTGCTTTGCTTGCTATGCCCATATTTCCTCCTTCAAAATGGCATCACATCTCTGTTCCTCTGAACTCATCCAAAATCCCCTTAGTTGGAAGCCCCCAACAACAATGTTGTCCTAAATGGCACTTCTGATTGCAGACAGTAGTGGTTTACGGTGCCCTAAGTCTCAGCCACACAGACACGCAATGTTTCGATTTGTATCTCCTGGACCACAGCATATGGGACAAGCCCTGAAGTGAAAACATTTTTTTTTTTTACAGAGAAAGAAGAGATCGAAACATTAACTACAACTGAACTTCAATAAATTCTCATCGTTTGGCCCTACAGCAGGGGTGGCCAACCTGTGGCTCGGGAGCCGCATGCATCTCTTTGCCCGGAGTCACGCGGCTCTTACAATCATGTCCAAGTTTGTGTTTGTGTGTGTATGTTTATATGCATGTTCACTTCGCTTGCATTTAATACAGTGATTTTGTTTCATTGTGTGTGTGTGTGTGTGTGTGTGTGTGTGTGTGTGTGTGTGTGTGTGTGTGTGTGTGTGTGTGTGTGTGAGGAAGAGATGGTTGGGGGTGTGAGCCCATGTGTATGATGTTGCTGGCCTATTGGGCTTACTATTTTAGGGGTACATTTCTGTGATCATGTTGGTGTATGACTTTTACAATTCATCTCACTGGCATGTGTGTGTGTGTGTGTGTGTGTGTGTGTGTGTGTGTGTGTGTGTGTGTGTGTGTGTGTGTGTGTGTGTGTGTGTGTGTGTTTGTGTCAGAAGAATGGGTAATGTAGTAGTAGTAACAGGTTCATGTGCCCGTGTGCCGATGTGGCTCTTTGCTGTGACATAGTCGATATGCAGCTCTTGGTCTCCAACTGGTTGGCCACCCCTGCCCTACAGTATCACACAATGTAACTATGGTTACCTCCAGCAGTAGACTGTGCTAAATTTAAGGATGTCAACAAAGTAACTTCTGTACCGTGTATCCATATACAACAAAGATTAAACATATACTGTAGCTATCAATATTCCATGAAAAGCAAAGAAAGCTTCAGTGGAGCACATTGAAGAGGAGACATTCGCCGGCGTGTGTCTGTGTATGCGTGTGTGTGTGTCTGTCTGTCTGTGAGCAAGATAACTCGGAAAGTACTGCACAGATTTGGATGAAATGTTCGGACAACGTGTGTATTTGGACAAGTAAGAACTGATTCGTTGGCAATCACTGATCCAGAACACCATCTGTGACCACATTGTCTTGGTGGAGGTCTGCGCTCTCTGAGTGCTTTTCTAGTTTTCTTTGTTTCAATCACAGTTCTTGTAATGATAAACAAAAACTAAAAAAGCGCTTGTCATGTTGTCCAAAAATTTCATCCAAACCCGTGCAGTACTTTTCGAGTTATCTTGTTCACAGACAGACAGACAGACAGACACACACACACACACACACACGGACACGGACACACACACTCTGGCGAATACATAACCTCCTTGGCGGAGGTATAATAAAATGTGTTATACCGATAGCATGAGAGAGAGTGAGAGAGAGATCATGTGTGAACAGCAACTTCCTTTAACTATTAGATCAGACCTGGGCAACTTAAGGCCCGGGAGCGGGGGCCACATGCTGAGCTATTTAATCCAGCCCGTGGAGCCTTCTCAAAATAGAATAATTTCTCATTTAGACAAGGTGACTTAGATTATATGCCTAATTAATCAAATTTGTTGGATTCATGAAATAACCCCTGCATGTTAACATGAGCTCTGAAAAAAAGAGGGGATACTGGTTTGAGAGTTGCCAATTTACCGGCATCAACCGGTTGACTGTTAACACCCGGCCCATTAGTCAAAATCTAAAAGCCAATGTGGCCCTTTGGGTCACAAAATAATTGCCCACCCCTGGATTAGATGATGTGACCCGGTAATACTATTTTTTTTGTGTACTGTAACAAAATTGTGTGCACTTTTAGGGAGTTGTGAGTGTATGCTGTAACATTTAAAAGCTGCTGTGGCATAATTGAGCCCATGACATTTTTCATGGGATTAAAGTGTAACATACAGTTTCTCTGTTGTTAACTATTTTTTGTGCCATGTCCTGTTTTGAGAATGATGCTGTCTGGTGAATCATAATAAGTCTGCTGGCTGGCTGGTATGGGAACAGTTTTTTCTGCCTTGCCTGTGCTGAACCAGACAGCCCAGGTGCCGATACCAGCACCCTGCTGAACCACAAACTGACAACGGGCTAACAGAAACTTTCACTCTTCATTAGAATCTTGAGAACGCAACTGAGAAACTGAGAAAGTGCTTTTGTTGTATGGTGTTCTTTTTTCTTCAGAGGTTGTTGATGACAGTTACACTAGTTGTGTTTTTGAAAACAGTTTGGTGGCTGTACTGAAGCAAGCATTTCAATCAAGAGGCCTGCTTTCTATGTTTTTAAGGAGTTAGGAAATTAAGGATTGTCTGGAGAATGAAAGCACTTTTAACCAGTATCCACAGGTGGTGAAAAATGAATACAGTTAGTTCCTATTCCAGAGTTCTAGTTTCCAAACATAAGGAGGTTTTTTTTCGATAAAGACACTGTCCTCACCTAAGTAGGAGTGTGACGACGACAATTCTCTCACAGTCACAGACGATGCCTTGAAAGACAAAACCTGTCACTTCCTCACTTAGCATACCTCATCAGCAGTTATGATAAAGAATCAGACAGTTGCCACCACAGAATGACATAAAAGACCTGGATTGCCCAAGCTGCCAGCACCAAGCTGCTCTATCAGCAATCACTGTGAAGACTCAGAAAGTCTGGCTGGTGATGTGAAGAGGTTAGTCACCTCAGGAAGTAGTAGAAGTGACATACTTGTTCACTTTTGCTGACTTCTACCCCAGCGCATGGAGGTCTTCGTTGGTGTTGATAGGTGAAGCACTCCAAATGGAGATGGCGGAGGATTGGGACAGGTTGAAAGAGAAGGAGGTGGTACCACTCAGAAATCTCTGATGTGTCAATAAAACATGCAAGGAATTGGGAAAAAAGACATGTTACATGTTAGGACAGCTTCCAAACATGCAACAGGGCCCTTAAGTTGAGGGTTATTGGCTGAACTTGTAGGAACACTGCTTGTCACCCTGCTGAGGTGACTGGCCGCTCACCCACTGTCAATCCCTTTCAGCAGCCGCCTATAGCTATGCATCTCAGTGTGCAGGGCCGGTCTGATGTCCAGTTGTTCGAAATAGCTTCATCAGAAGCAATGTTATCCTGATTTGGAAATCACATGTTATGCTTTCGGTGATCATGGCCCAGGGTGCTCAAAAGTGATCCTGAATTAGACATCTGAATCTGGATCAGTTTGATCTGGGTTAAACTATGTTGAACAACTGGGCCCAGGAGCTTGTAGTACTTGAGAATTTGTTTGTGGGGATTCCTTCTTGAACGCTTCAATGCTGGCCTTCTCTAGGCCAGGATCTGAGCGTACTCATAAGCCATAGCAGATCTGGACTGGACCATCGCCCTCTACAGGCAGAACAAGGGATGAGGAACAGAGAGGGAAACTGTAGCGTATGACTGTGATAACTCTGAAAAACTACTCACATCTATTCACTCTCACTAGAAAATGAAGAACAGGACACTCCTAATAAAATTCAGCAAGTCGTAGAACCTTTCAATAACTAGTTGCTAACACAAAATGTTTTTTTTTTTTTTTTGAATGAGGGGGCTGAAAAGTGCGAATGAGTCATACTGGGGGAGCTAACACTTGTCAAGTTTCCACTACAAGCGGCCTTCTAAAGAAAAGACTTTGGACCGTGGACATACTATTTTTTACAGTGTATGTGAATGAATTAAATCTTAATCAGATTAATGTCAAAGAGAAACTTTAATCGATGATTGCAAAGCATATTTTCATCATCTGGAAACTAAGCTGAAAACTGAATGACTAATCACTTCAAATGGCATTGCCCTGAACTACAAATTTGCCATCAACAGTACTTGTCATGTACGACCCAAAAAATATCTGATTTAATATCTTTGAAGTTGTGTTGTATGGTTGATAAAACTCCCCTTAGTGATGTGTACGTTTATCATTGCCAAGCAATGATAGCGTGTCTTCTGGGAAGGCTGCATTGCCCTCAGCAGCCACAGCAGACGGAGCTTCAGCATGAACAGTGGTTCGAGCTTTTAACCACTTCCTGTGTTATTTCAAGGCTTTTTTTTCTATCTCTCTCTCGGCCCAAAGAGCTGTGATTTACGTGATGTTTTGGATGGTGCGGTGGTAGTGCAGCAAACGGCGTGCATAGAACGTATCAAGGCATGAAGGGGGGGAGAAATGATCTGCTGACTTTCACTGTGACAATGCCACAAATGAATCACAACACTTCATGTATTCATTTTGAGCTGTGGATTCAAACCCAATGACATTTAGATTTGCTGCTTGGCTGTAACGTCCTGTCTGTTATTTGCATATGGGTCTGGCAAACAGTACTTGTCATGATGCATGTGTAGTGATTGCTTCATGAGCACTATCCTGAGCTCTTGTGGATGTTGACACAACGCCTTTATCCAGTCTCTGTTGCACATGCTTAAATGGGTTAAACAGAATCCTTACCATATGACATACATAAATCAATGCCTCATCCGTTTGTGCATCCACCCACCTACACTGTCACCCACAGAAACCCTCCATCATCCACACAAACAGACAACTCAGCAATACACTCACCTAGCAAATGCTCATGTGTGTGGGGGGGGGACAAACTGCTCTGGCGAAGAAAGGTGAATTGCTTTCTCACTCACACACACACGCACGCACGCACACACACACACACACACACACACACACACACACACACACACACACACACACAAATAGGAGTTCTGTAAGACCTACCTTGTTAACAATATTCTTCAGTTCCAAATTCAGTCTGTAGCTCTCTCTTGCAGGCAGTGAGCTCTTTCTCTGTAGATGTGAGTTCCTGAGTTCTTCAACCTTCCCTGGATCTGTTGCACATACACATGGAGGAGGCCAATGAAATATTGTACATATACAGATACATACTGTCAAGTTGTTATGGGTTTTGGTTGTTTTGACTATTTTGGTTATTTTGGTTTGTGCATTTTCCCCCAACTTGAAAAGGGTTAAGACTCCACTGGAAATTAAAAGGATGACTGGATTCCACTCATTGAATGACTTGACAGACACTTTAGCTTCAGTTTCCCATTTTCCTCTTTTTTTTCTGTTTTATTTTTCTTCAAAGCACAGAATCCAGAGTTACACATGGGTAGCAATTGAGCTTAGTCCTTATTGCATTTAGCATTCAGAATTAGTCAGACTCAGTTAGGTGAAAAACCTTTAGATAAAATGAAACAAAGGAAACAAAACAGCAATTAATAACAGGTCTAAAAGTTATACAAAATGCAGTAGACTGCAACATCATCCAGCTGCGTCTCATCTAAAACGCCCAGTCCTCGATAAAACGCCCTCACACAGTACTGCCCCTTACTTCGTCACTGTCAACGTGCTGCTTTGTTATTGAACATCCGGGTTCTCATGTGCTATCGCTAGCCTCGATAGATAGGAAAGTGAAAGCATTTGGCGACTCGTTTGTATTTTGTCCAGAGTAAAGTTCGTGAAAATGATTCTTATTCCGATTGTAAAAGGAGTATTTGCAATATTTAAGTCATGCAGATTGTTTGATGTCAAACGGAAAAAGAGTTAACAGGACACGTAGGCCTACATCAACCAAATATTTTTCGGTGTATCCCTACGTAATACCAGTGAATACACTCAATGAGGCCCCTTCCTTTACATTACAGATAGCCTACTGACTGAATCCGCAGAGCTCATAAGTCACGCGGCACGTCCCTCTACGTTATAGTATGATAACGATAACACAAAAACAGTTTTATTCCGCCATTGAGACCATACAGAAAACTTGCACTTCCTAGGTTGCATGTTGAACGTCGCTTACGAGCTGGGGACACTTCTATGCCGCCCCCACCACCTTTAGCACACATTGGATGATTAAATAAAACAGAATTGTAACTCTCAAACAGTTTATTTCAAACAAACATGAACAGTGAAGTGAAGTTTAGTTTATTGGTTTATTTGACAGGGGCCATGTACCAGTTAGCTACAAAGCTATTTTACATCTGTGGACATATTAAAACACATTTCAGACCGGCATAACAAATAAATAAATACCAAAAACACATTATAGACCAGAATAGCAAATAAATAAAAAGCAATGAATAAACAAGAAATAAAGAATGAATAAAACTGGATTAAAGCTGTGGCACAAGGTCAGGAATCAGCTTGGCAGTGTTAAGTTTCTCTCCTTTTCCCTAGTTTCTCTTCTTTCTTTTTCAAACTGAACAAATAAAATCCTTAAACTTCAGATACTATTATATTATATTGCAAACATATCCCCCAATCCTCTCTCTCTCTCAAAAAAGAAGCATGTCTCAGAACTCAAAACAAAAAAAGCCTGAGATATCCCTACCCCCAGTTTTAGAGATAAGAAATTAGAACTTACACCTTGCTCTGTTAAGGATATGGTATTATTAACTAATTTGCATTAACTTCAAGGATTTCAGGACAATTTGTGGTCAGATACATTAAAATGCTGTGCAGTGAGTTGGGAGACTGGCTGGACTGTGTGTGTGTGTGTGTGTGTGTGTGTGTGTGTGTTAGTGCCAGGCAGGGAGTCAGACATCTTCTATGATGATATCCTATTAAAAAAAAACAGCATTCCCATGTCCAAGCAGAGCGTCTCCTTGATGATCCTCTGCAGGATCTCCGGGGGAGGACAGGCCTGTCCATCGCTGCCACTTGTTCTGCGGGGCTGAGGAGAGGGAAAGAGAGAATACACCAAATAAAAAATAAATGCAAGGTTTGCTTTGAATGATTTACTGCTTTGGGCAATGGCTTAATATTTAGATATTAGTTGTTTTTGGTCCAAAGCCAACCACTTTGCACTGCACTCACACATGCCATTAGCAAAACCTGTAGCAAATTGAAGGTCAGTCAGATGAGTGGTTCAAGAGTTACACAGGGAGGCAACCATCTTCATGAGCAGCCAATATGAACAGAGAGAAAATTATGCAATATGTATGAGTAGTGAGAAAATTATGGATACAGTGTATAATGACATTTGTTGTTTTTGGTCCAAAGCCAACAACTTCGCACTGCTCTCACACATAGTAGCAAATTGATGGTAAGTCAGATGAGTGGTTCAAGAGTTACACAGGGAGGCTACGCTGGATGCATGAAGTGAAAACCATTTCTGCCGTAACAATTAACTTCCACTGTGATCAATGGAACTGGTTACACCACTGCAGTGCAGTGAACATCCTAAAAACAAAATAGACCACTCTTTCATGTGCTCATGATATAAATTGACTTAATGTTAATGTAAAGCATCCTGTGTAGCCCGTGGGTTATGCATGGAATAGACAAACAGGGTAACAGACAGGCCTTCCATGCATTAATAGATAGATGTTGGCAAATGGCAAAGTACATTCTTTAATACCTTTCTCTGCTCAATGCTTCAAGGGTGGGACCAACATGCGTTGATGGCGAGGGCAAGAAAGGTGTTCCAGCTTGTTCTGTTGGGGTACAGAAAGAGAGAGGGTGAGGTTTAACTACTATCTTCATGAGCAGCCAATATGAGCAGAGAGGAAAATACTCAATGTTTCTTTTGTATAACTTATTACTATGTGGGCAAATGGCAAAGTACAATGTAATACCTCTCCCAGCATGCAGCCTCCAGGGTTTGGCTGACATGTGCCACAGATGTGCTACCTTGACTTGTAGGGCTACAAGCGGGGTGGGTGGGGGGGGGGGTGTTGGGTTAGCAATCATCTTCATGATCCCCCAATATGTATGAGTAGTGAGGAAATTATGGATACAGTATATAATTGGCTTAATATTAAGATATTTGTTGTTTTTGGTCCAAAGCCAACCACTTCGCACTGCTCTCACACATGCCATTAGCAAGACCTGTAGCAAATTGATGGTCAGTCAGATGAGTGGCTCAAGAGTTACACAGGGAGGCTACGCTGGATGCATGAAGTGAAAGCCACTTCTGCCGTAACAATTAACTTCCACTGTGATCAATGGAACTGGTTACACCACAGAAGGCAGTGCAGTGAACATCCTAAAAACAAAATAGACCACTTTTTCATGTGCTTATGATATAAATTGACTTAATGTCAATGTAAAGCATCCTGTGTCGCCCACGGGTTTTGCATGGAATAGACACACAGGGTAACAGACAGGCCTTCCATGCATTAATAGATAGATGTTGGCAAATGGCAAAGTACATTCTTTAATACCTTTCTCTGCTCAATGCTTCAAGGGTGGGACCAACATGTGTTAATGGCGAGGGCAAGAAAGGTGTTCCAGCTTGTTCTGTTGGGGTACAGAGAGAGAGAGAGAGAGAGAGAGGGTGAGGTTTAACTACCAGCTTCATGAGCAGCCAATATGAGCAGAGAGGAAAATACTCAAAATTTCTTTTACTTATTGCTATGTGGGCAAATGGTAAAGTACAATCTCTAATACTGTACCTCTCCATGCATGCGGCCTCCAGGGTTTGGCTGACAGGTGCCACAGATGCGCTACGTTGACCTGTAGGGCTACAGGAAAGGGGGGGAGGGGTAGTGGGAAAGGTATTGGGAACACCCAATATGTATGAGTAGTGAGGAAATTATGAATACAGTATATAATACTTCAGTAGGGATCCCTGCAACAGCTGTTGGCACCACCACCTCCAAATAGACAACATATCAACCTGTACAGTAAAAAGATGAACTATGCATATGAATATTGCATATTCAATTTCTACGCCGAGAGGAGCTAGAGCGAGGCGAAGCGGTTATCAATCGACCTAAAAACTGCTGTACAATCACCACAATGACTCTTAAGCTGCTAAATAAAGGTAAATTGAACTAAAAATGTTAGTATAGTAGCGTAGCATAGTTCCCTTTTAAAGATCTCCATAGCTTTTTACAAGGTTATAGTACTGGCAATGTACAGAGATGTAGTCCTTTCCTTCAATAGCTAAGTGTATATGGTGAATGTTAACTGTAGGCTCCAAATAGGATGGCTGGAATATTAAAAAAACATATTCCACTACATATTCTTTTAAGATTCAGAAAACTCACCTCCCCAAAATCACACGTCTTTTCCAGTGTGGCGTACATTGCATACTGAAAAAAAACAAACAAACAAACAAAAAACATCAGGACCTGTTAGTTGGTCTGCAAACGCAATATCAGTAATCATTTTGTAAAATATTGTAGGCTCTCTCACCATCAACATATATACCCCACAGCTGTTGCTTTGGTACTGGCAAGATGCACCCTGTAATTGAGAAAAAAGAACGCAATTTCTTAACAATGATTACCTATCATTAAATGATGGCTGTATACAGATCTCCACCCTCAATAGCTTTGATTATGTCATCAAATCACAGTTAACAATCAAGACTGTAGCAGTGTAAGCAACTTGACTAAATGCAAAGATTTGCAGGCACACATTTTACCTCATCAGCCAAACAATTCATAACGTTAGCATACTTTCACAGTTCAGGTTTAATATCTGTGCACAGGTCCATGGCACCGTTGTGCTTAACCACGTTAACCTTGCTTCTCAATCGTATCGTATTTCATGATGGCTGTATACAGATCTCCACCCTCAATAGCTTTGATTATGTCATCAAATCACAGTTAACAATCAAGACTGTAGCAGTGTAAGCAACTTGACTAAATGCAAAGATTTGCAGGCACACATTTTACCTCATCAGCCAAACAATTCATAACGTTAGCATACTTTCACAGTTCAGGTTTAATATCTGTGCACAGGTCCATGGCGCCGTTGTGCTTAACCACGTTAACCTTGCTTCTCAATCGTATCGTATTTCAAATAACAGTTTTGTTTAGCACTTATATTATGGGGTACTTTCTTTTAGGTAGCGTTAGCTGCTAAGTGTACACCACATACAGTAGGACGAGAGAAGAGAACACGACCCTAACGTTAGCTGCTAACGTTAACGTTATATCTGTCTGTCGAATTCGAATGCAATTAAGATTACAACCTTAATGTCAGTAACCTGACTCCCGCGCAGATGAATGAATACACGAGTGTCTGCGAAAGCTAGGCTACAATGTCAGTGCATGTTGTCGAAATAAACAATATAGCCAACTTACCAACATAATCTTCCTGATGTCACCATTGCTGACCACGAGTTAGAGCGGTGTGCGCCATAGCTTTCAGAAATGGATTTGAGAATGACATCATACCCAGTGTCCCTTGCGAAATTCTTCACGATTGGCCAATCTGCAAATTCTTGGAACGCCCATGGGCGTTCTGGCATTAAGGCGGAACCGTCAATACTGC